>QVRM01001413.1:0-140000 GCA_003439945.1 Dermanyssus gallinae
CGAGCGTGCATCTGCAGCACATTAATCACTTCCGACCGTCTGATAGGCATATAGAGTCCAAGCAAATTGTGTGATTGCAGATGAAGCGTAGCCGCTTTAAGGGACTGTGTTAGTCCGGAATCAACAGTGAATATGCCAATTTGGCCTTGCCAACAGTTGAAATTTCTCGCAAGTCTTACTGCACCAGCTTAATACTTTTAGGCGTAACTTTCGAAACAGCATAACAAAAATGGTAATTTAATGGTTATAGTGCGTACAAAATGGTGATTTAATTATAGTAATTTAAAATGGTGGCAAAACACACTTTGCTTACCATTAGAAGAATAGTGTGACTTACAGATTGCGTTAAAAAAGCTTAGCAGCTACATTGCTTAATTGGGTATCTGTGTTTTTTCTGTGTCGGAAATTGCAAGTCGCGGCGGTCATTTTGCTGCTAATAGACCTTGGTTTGTTTTTTTGGACCCTGAAAGAGATACAGCGGGAAGGGCCTGGACCTCTCGTGGATAATTCTATGCTAGACAGCATATACTTCAATTTTCGATCCATTCCTACCAATCACTCTACATATTTAATCTAACGAATTATAACGCGTTTCTACGCGGAGATAAGCCTATCTTGAACGAACTCGGGCCGTATGTCTTCAGGTTAGTTACTTTTGGCGCCTTTAGAATTTTACATCCTTTAGAATAATAATTAAACAATATATTGGTTATTCAGGACGAGAAGCCGCTTTGTGTATGTATATTGTCGCATGCTGCGCCGATAGTGGAGATGCTTCGTCTTAGGCTACGTATGCCTGTGATGGAGCCACTTAACCAGTTCTTGGAAGAGTGGCGACCCAAAGTCCACGAAGGCAGCCATGACGGTAAGAGCGCTTGACGTCTTTAAGTCTCTTTAGTTGTGGACCGGGGTGGCCTGCAATGACAGACACGTCTATGTCAGGTACACGGGTTTATATATTTGAATATATTAGGTTGATCCATATGTCCGTTCCGAAAGATGCGTGCGCCGCACTGCGCAGACCCGGAGGAGGACGAAAACTGAGTAAGGGTTGCTTGTTTACATGGCGCTGTAGGAGCGGATCTGCGTTTGTACTAAGTCGTGGAATTCGTTCGAATATCTCACTCACGCGAACTGTAACGCTAGAGTCAAAATGGCAGAGTTAATTGTGCATTTTCGACAGTTATTGCTGTTTTATTTCCGGAACGGAAAAGTTGTAACTAAGCTAGGTAAAGTTATGGCGGAGAGGCAGTGATAGATAGCACAGTTCAAAAGTGGTTTGTCCGATTTGTCCGTCTTGTGACAGTGGACACGGCCGCATTAAAGACAGTTATCGAACGAAACCTATAGCTGTTGCTGTGCGAGATTGTGGCCATTGTCAACGTACCATACGCATTCGTCAGAGGCATCTCCGAGGGATTCGTCAGCAAGTTAGATTTGTAGATGCCGCACATAAAAAGTGGATACTCTATAAGAACGTTGTTCGCAGAAGGACTTGGCTTAAAAAGGGGAATGAGCCCCAAACAATTGCCAAGCGTTGGACCGCATACAAGGAAAGCGATGTTAAGTGTTTGTTGGGATGCAAAGAAAGCGATTTTTATAAGCTGTTACCACCAAACGAAACTATCAATACGATAAAATACTCTAACAACTAGACAATTTGAAGAGAGCAATGGGATAGTTGCCACATCCTGCGTATAGTCCTGACCTTGCTCCATCGAATCATCATCTTTCTCTCTTTCTTCAAATGTTCCTTAATGGCAAAGAATAGGATATTTTGAGTGTGTTAAAACGTATATAGACGATTACTTCGAAGGGCCGGGACGCCACCCTCTGGAGGGATGAAATAATTGGCTTGCCCGCGCGTTATGCTAAGGTAGTTGAACAAAATGAGCAATACAGCATTCAATAAAAGCTTTCCGATGTAACGACATGTGTTTTCAAAAATGTTGGAAAAATATGAGCGGACTTATAGTTCAACCCTTTAGTGTTTTGGGGCTATTTTGACGTGTACTTTCTGCCAATGTTACCTGCAAATATATCGAAACGTTTCCGGTAATGAATGACAACACATGACAGAATTACTATACAAAAAAATATTTACCAGCCCGACTTCTATATCTATTTACTACTGTCCTATCTGTCGCTAATTATATAATGCGTTTCCACTCGCTTGGCTTTTGCGCAGGATTGAATATCGCAGGTCAAAAGATGCTTATGAAAACGGTACGCTGGGTTATCTCGATAAGCAGACGTTCAGTTTTGAACCCAGTATGTCAAACTGCAGCCTGATGGATAAGATTACAACTGTAAACTTTGCCGCGATAATCTATTTTAACCCAGACGGCACGGCACGCTCTGCTGTCCAAAAGAAGTCCCTCTTCTTGCATGTCACCGTCGGCGAGTACTTTGTTAGCGGGTGAGTTGTTTGTATATTCTTTATTCGAATGCCACCGTTTAACTTAGTATAGGTCTGCTTAAAAGTGAAATTCCTTTTCTACGTGATTGCTTCCATACCATATTATTTTGTATATTTTTTAATATCCACATATAATGCGCCAACCATGACGGGTCTTACATATACAATATGCCTCTATATTTGATCTCAATATTATACCTCTTTAATTCAGCTTGATTTAGCATGCACTATTCTTTTTAGTAAGAAGTAAGGTAAAATTAATTTTAAAACGTTAGTGAAATGATGAATTGCAAAGGGTGAATTGCAAAGGTGAATTGGCTGTGATGTTTCTAGCTGGAATCTGATAAATTTTCTACCACGTTACTTCATGCACGCGATCGGTTTGTCACGAGTGCCCTTGACTCTTTTTTTTCTGCCGGTTATTGGAATCAGCTCATTTGTAGAGACGCAAAAGGCTTCTCGTGAAGACGATTCGACTAAGTGTCGAAGTATGTCTCCAATCTTATTGCTCGTGACATTGACAATTAAGACATGGCAGGCGAAGTGGGACGCTATCCCCCCGGGGTCCTGGAGAATCCCTGCGCGTATTGCTGCCGGATATTAAGGCATGGATAGAGAGACCAGGGGCGATCTCATCTATTACCTCACCCAGATCCTCACAGGCACGGGAACTTTACTCGTATTTGTTCCGAATTGGAAAGGTTCCGTTGGCGATTTGCGTGTTCTGCCAAGAGACACGTGAGAACACTCCATGTCACACATGCTACAGCGCTCGGTCAGGGAGGCTGCGCTGTTAAGGGCAAGCAGACTCGTCCAATTGAAATGGACCAGGGAGGGTGACTCACACTACGAGGTCTGCGACCCACCTCGGTTTAGCCAAATGGAGTTTACAGAAAACATCGTCTCCAGTAAGCAGGCCTGGGAACTTGGAACAACTACGACAAAAGAAAAAACCTCCTCCAGGAAAATACGAAAAGTGCAAAGAAAGACAGGCACAACGGCTGCTTCAACCTGAGAGCAACCGTAGTGAAGTGCAGCTCGATGGGCTTCCAGATGTTAGACAAGTGCGGGCACTTTTGGGCGACCCCAGCCAATTGATCTGAAAGGGCCATTTCTTCTAATAGTCTACAGTACTGTTCTCCAAAGATCTAGGCTATCAGAGTGAAGCTTAAAGAGGGAGATGCGTTTAGTGGGTATGGGTCTCAACGGAGTAACATCCAACCGTGTTAGGGACGAGTCCCACACTGCTTGATAGAGAAACTCGTAGCGATAGTGCGTAACTGCATTTAACATCTCCTCCAAGAAAGTTTATTGCTTCTTTATCAATCAATTTCATTTATTCACCTTTGTAGGTAGCAGTCAAATACTTAGTCAAACAAAATCCATGTACTTATACAAGGGTAGCAACACAAGACTAGAGTCATTTCAGGAATAACAACATTTCAGCCAAGTCAGCTTGCCAGGCTTCCCAGCGATTGTATTTGGGGGCAGTTAGCCGCATGGTATCTATCACAAAAACTCCCACATCTAGAGCATTTACAACTATCGCAAGGGTCATGGAAACCCCGCTCCGCACAGAGCTTGTGGTGAAAACCATGAATGGCGAATCGGGTCACAACATGTCTGTTTAGCCTATGTGTTCCTTTCCACCCACTATTCCTCATTGCCCCCGTGTTAAGGAACTCTACGTCAATGTCCGCCACTTTGTCCTCCCAATCCCTGCGGTTTGCAAGAAAGGTCTTTGTCACGGGTAGATTGAAGCGACGTTGCAGGTCCTCAGAGAGCAGCGGCGTGTCCACAAGGAGATATACGTAGCGATTCCGAGCCGTCAGATGTAGACCCAGAGCTCGTTTAAGGAAGAGGGCCTTGACGCGGTTTAATTGTTCGAAGTTCTCTGCCGTGAGGTGGTCCCAGAAGTCTCTCACCCCATAGGTCGCGACCGGAGCTATCTTGAGTTCGAACAGTCTGAGTGCCGTCTTTAGCGATAGTCTGTTCGGAGATTTGATCGCCCATGTCGCCGCCAGTGCCTTCCTGCACCTCTCAGATATGTGCGCGGAGAAGCAAGTACCGGTGACAGAGAAAAATCACCCCTAAGTATGGGAAGCTGTTGACATACTTAAGTGGCGTTCTGTTGAGGCGTAGCGTGTCCTCGGCTGCTGTCCTTCCCCCCCTTCTGAACTTCATGGCCACGGTTTTGGAAAGGTTATTTGTCAGGCCTAAATCGGTGACCGCTTTGTGAAGACGGGCTAGTGCTTGTTGCACCTGAAACCTACTAGGCCCGTAAAGTACTAGATCCTCCGCGTACAAAATGACCTCGACCAGGTTTCTGGGTCCCTTTATATGACTCGGGAGGTCTTTTAGGAGTACGGAGAATAGGAGTGGGCTTAGGTTATCGCCCTGCGCCAGGCCCGTTGTCTGTATGAAAGGCTGGAGCTCCGCTACCCCGTCGTCGATGGTGATCCTATTCTCCTGGAGAATTTGTGCGAGAAGCTTCAGCACATTCATTGGGACCCCTACCTCAGCCAGTGTGCGCAAAGCCTTCTCTCGAGGGGCCGAGTCAAAGGCCGCCTTGAAATCCACGAATACCTCATACAGCGGGTTACGTGGCTTAGCCAGTGTTGCCTTGATATCTGCCAGCAGAATCGTACACGCTGTTTCTGTAGATCGCTCTCTCCGAAACCCATGTTGTTCCATTGGTATGGCATAAACACTTTCAAGAAAGCTGTCTAGTCTCCTCGTCAGGAGGGCAGAGAGTAGCTTATAACAAACGCTCTTCTTCGCTATGCCTCGCCATGACGAGGGGGCTGTCGGGTCGCCCTTGCCTTTGGGGATTACGAGTAGGGTAGCGTCTCTCCATTAAGTTGGGAGAGTCCCAGCGCGCAAGCATTTGTTGAATAGGGCTGTTCAGCATGGTGCCAACACAAAGCCGTAGTTTAGGTGCTCGTTGCAGACATTGTCGGGACCGGCCGCTTTTTTGTTTCGTAAGCTATCCAGGCCCTGCATTAGCTCTTGGACTGTGAACTCCCTCTCAAGAATATCACGACCCCCTTCAGTGTCCTTATCCCACACGGCAGCAAAGTATGGAACCGCGCGAGGTATTGTGTCAGACGACGCGAATATGTCCGAGAAGTGATCGATGAGGGAAGCAGAGCTTATAGGGCAGGCCGCTGTCCTGGAACAGTTCGATAGCTTGTATGGCTGGCTCTCTGCCTCGACGATCAGCCGGTTTTCCAGGAGCTCATAATACTTCTTCCGCTGCATTTCGTACGTCTTCCGGCAGATTGTCCTGAAGACTGAGGCCAGCGCGCAAATTGCCGGTTGCTCCTCTGCGAGAAGCCTGAAGCCAATTTGCGCCCTCCGGGCGAGACGGCACTGGTGGTCAAACCATGGCCTGTGCTTCTTGTTCCTTCTGTCGGGAGGCGGTAGTGCGCACGCCTGTAGAATCTAGGTGAGCTGTTGCGCAAACCCGTCTGTGTTCACCACGGGAGGCACTGGGAGCACCTCGTGAGCGCGTTCCATAAGCTTGACCATATTCAGTTTCCGCGAAAAGCTGGCTGTTCGATCCGAAGCGACTTGCACCGTGATGTCAATTGCCATCGGAATGTGGGCACAAATGCTCGCGCCTTCCGCGAGTGAGTTGTTTGCGCCCTGAAACTTAACTTCATCCCTGGTTAAGTTTGTTCCGAAAACGTCGATAGCGGAACTGCCGGCGTGACCCAGAAATGTCGGTACCGAGCACGGGTTGGCAATCCAGCATCCGTAGTCCGCCAGCGTATCACGGAGAGCCATTGCACGAGCGGAGTCGGGCTGGTCAATGCGGGCGTTGAAATCTCCGGCGACGACTAGTAGGGCGGAACGGAGAGGATGCACTGCTTCGATTCCACTGACAAGCTTTTCCGCCATAACTTGGGTTGACTCCTCAGCGTCGGGTTTGACGTAGGCTGCTACTATGCATAGTTGCGGCTCGCGTAGCGCGATGATGTTTTTCTCGGTCATGCAAGGCGTGAGGTCGCCGACTCTGTGACTGTAAAACACGGAAACACCACCACTGGGGCGTCCCGGGCCTGTGTTCTTTTGTGCGGGGCAGTGAACCGCGTAGAAGTGCGAGAGGATGAATGGGACTGTTGCCCAAGTCGTCACCAAGACCACCAAGAAGCACCAAGACGTCAATATCGTCCAGGGCCTCCGGGGCGAGAAGGGCTAGCGAAGTGGTGCTCTCGCAATTCCATTGCACGATTCTCAGCGTCTCTTCCAGGCCTGACGTCCGCGCCTCGATGCGCTCTGAGACCGTCCACCGCGAGCGGCTGCGCTGACTGGGGGTGCCGCGTGCTGGGCTCGGACCCCCTGTTCCTAAAGCCTGTAGCACCTGTTTCACAAAGTCCTCGATGGTCGGGGGGGGGGGGGGGGGAGAGAAGTGGCTTGTGTCTTTCGCTGCTCGTTGACTCGCTTCGTCCCTGCGTTTTCTGAGGGTTTATCGTAGGAGGCACTCGTTGACTCGATCTGCTGAAGCTCACTCGGCTGCTGGATCTTCCGTCCCTGGGAGGCCGGTTGTGATGACGAACGGTGGGGGCCACGACGTCCGTCAGCGCTGCCAGTACCTGAGCTGGGCGTGGGGATTGCTGGCTGCCTCGTCCTTTGGGCTTCTGAATTCTCACGCCTAAAAAAGGTTTTATCCTCCTTGCAATATTATGGGCAATTGTTTTAGCTACCTCTCCTTTATAGCTATATCGGCCGCTCTCGACAACTGGGCGTTGTGAGATGGATAGCGGAAGCACGGAAAATTTTGCATGGTTTGCCATTTTTGCAAGGATGTCGTTAGCCGCTTTGCAATCGGGGCCGAAAAGGGGGACAGATAGCACATGCACTTCCGATCCAGGACGTAGAGCAGATAGCGTCTCGGCAAAAGTTTTCGCTTTGCTAATATATCTGTCCTTTTCAAACTCCATGCATTCATGGTAGCCTGCTTGTAGAAACACCGCCACAGGCCCGGCGGCACCATCCACAAATTTCTGTGTCTAACAAATCAGTGTCAATGTCCATCTTCGAGGCGGCGCGGACCGCCAGAGGTGATTTATTGGGCAGAAGTTCTCTCAGCGACGGACCGAGAGGGTAGACGATACTATCTCCCACCATTAGCACTGTTTTGCGTGGCGGGTCCGGGGTCGGGATAGCTGGGGGGCTCACGGAGATGTCTAATATCTCACTGTCGGCCACCGACACTGGTACCCGTGAATGACCCGTTGATTTCAAGTTGAGCACTTCCTTTTCCAATTCGGCTACGCGATGCAGCAGAAACGTCACAAAGCGCATCGACTCATTTTCCAGCGCACAACGATCCATAACTTGCATGAACTGGGCTGTGGACATGTCAGCTGTTGGTACAGCGCATACCCGGCACCGCCAATTACGAGCCGTGTCGACTGTTGGGTTGGCCTCATCAGCATGGCCTCTGTCTCCTAGCCAACTTGTTTCGAGAAGTTTTAAATCGCATATTCACAGGCTACGGGTGCACAGTGTTCCCACACTACTTGTGATATTCCGCTTTCGTAAATTCCTGCAAGTGAGCGCTCGAACTATCCTAAGTAACTGCATCATAAGCGTGCTTTTTTCGTGCTATTAGCACTTGTAAGCTCGAGTTCAAGCTATTTATCCTTAACAAAACCGTACTTAGTAACTAACTGGGTACGTTTCTTTGGCGCGATATAAATAGCGGCTTTTTCTTTGTGGTCTAAATTGCCTACCTTCTTCATCCTCCTGGCGTCCAAAGTTAGACCCAGTTTCGTACCGGAGCGGAGTTGAATAATCGTAGATTGTCCCTCGCTTTTTCGGAATTGGTCTTCGATTTATATTTTTACTTGGGCGGCCTAAATGTCAGCTAAATATTTTGAACCGTGCTTGGAGCTACCGAGGTAACAGTGATGTATATATAGCGGAGCGCAAATATCCCGGATGGTTCGATCCTTGTTCCAGCCAAAAATGGTGTCTGGCCTGCCATATTCCTGTACGCCTGGATATTTAAAGTTAAGACTTATTCGTTTCAAGCCACATTTGCGTCTCTGGTCTCTCGAAAATTCTCGGCTTCTAGTGTATGCGCTATTCTACTAGCGGCGTCCTTAGCCGCGGAAACGGCCAGCCGAGACAGGAATGGCAGGAACACATAGCGTCTGCGGAGGGTCAGTCCCTCTTTTGGTAATATTTGTATTCCATCGACATTTATGTAGGCTCCATCTGGAGAAGTCACCTGTAACATTTCCACGTAGCGTGTATCATGATGGGCTTACAGATATTGTCTTGGTAATTTTTGGTGGCATTTAACGAATCGAATTTGTAAATATAATATGTTGCCCTCATTTTAAAATGTAATTATAATTTCTCATATACACACTTCCTTATTATAAACTACATTTCTAGGCTTGTTGTTCTAACTCTCGGGTTCTTTTCGAGGTGGCCTTTTTGACGAATTCGGTTATCCAAATAGAAGTCTGGCGACCTTCTAGGCTTGGGCACAGTGTCGATTCTGTGCAGTATGTTTAATATCAAATTAAAGTTTTGTATATATATATATATATATATATATATATATATATATATATATATATGTAGGTTCAAATGAAATATCGATACAAATGGTTTGCCATGCCATAAGCAGAGAGCTTTGTTTGTTTTCTGTGGCTTTGATACAGTGTCTACGATCGAGATGTGGATGACAACGGTCCTGCAATCGTATATAGCACCGATATGCATAAAATTGCCTATTTTATGGGTCGTGAACTTCCACTGTATTTAACAGTGTATACCGATACTCAAAGGGTCAACATTATTGAGAGTATTAAAGGTTCTAAGTGAGTAGTTCTCAGTTATACCTAATTTGTCTATTTTATATATTGATAATGAACAATATAACATTGATGGAAAGTACCTTATAGAAAATACTATTTACATGAATAATTCCGAAAATGGTTAGGAAGAAAGTATTGGTAGGCCATGGTTTAGTTGGCTTAAGTAGCCGATGGAAGATGTTGCTGATCAACTAACCGGGCAAGATATTCTTTCGCCTAATGAGATAAAACTTAACAAGCATTTTGCATTAATTAACAAGTATGTACAAGTACAAAAACTAAATGACTGACTCCACTCAGAGGTGACCCACACGGGGGCTGCATGCGAGCGTCTGCACTACGACGACCACGTGCAACAATTTTAACTATTTTATATATGCTGGCACAGTGTAGTCTTACAGTTCTAATCAAATTCATTTTGTTTACTTCCAGACCGGGTAAGATGCACCTTAATTAAACAGATAAAACATACAAAAGTATTCTGCGTAGTACATGTATACAGCTGAGCTGAATACGCGGCAGCTAGCCGTGATATATGTATACTGTGCCTGTTACCAACCGCTAACTAACTAGGCTACCACTGAAGGAACACACAGTATTTGCGAAGGGAGTATACGCTCCAGGGTCCCTGTAGCTAGTGGCGGTAGACGTGGGTGGGTGCCCACCGCACTGGCGCAGTTCGCTCGGAGCTGTTACCACCCTGACTCTGTGACGTCTAGCCAGCGAGTGTCTGCCTGGCGGAGATGTCCGCCGATTGGCGCCGGTCGGTGTCGGAGGTTGTTAACTTTATTGTCGTCTATCCACCCTAGTTAACGCTGTGATCTCGGAGAGCGCGTTATGGTTTATTTCACATTCAATGCACATTACATTTGTATAGTTTCGTTTGCATGCACGTTGCCTTGTAGCAGCCGAATTGGCGCCAAATATCAAGTTAAACGGACGGCGCGCAGTAGCCAGTCCGTCACAGCGCCTTTGCGCCGTAGCCAGCATAGAAGCCAGCAATATTTGCAGATACATAAATTGTTAAATAAGTCGAAGTCTGCTGTGCGACACGCTTCGTGGAGTAAGCGATGTACTGCCTATCACGCGAAAATATGCCGATCTTTTTAACCCGCTTTACTTAACGCGTCTATAACCACCCACAATGTTCTGCTGTTTAATAAAAATACATGCTTATATTGTTTGAATTGCAGCTATATTGAGAGATATGGAAACCGATGTAACCAAATAGAGGGTACAAGTAAGTCTCCTATAAATATTTATGTCCAACGTTTTTGTGATTTATTTTACGCGTGAGATACATTTCTCTCTCTCTCTCTCTCTCTCTCTCTCTCTATATATATATATATATACATATCTATATATATATATATATATATATATATATATATATATATATACATATATATATATATATATATATATATATATATATATATATATATATCTCAGACTACTTTAGACGCGCTGTGTTGTTACAAAATTATTAAAGCACGCTATTAAGCGTCAACCTAGAACCTAGAATCAACCTAGCGTTAACCTAGAATCATTATAATCAACTATGCGTTTCACGGTTTTGCGTCAGAAAAACTACAGCCACATCGTCAAATTTCCTAACATTCATGTTATTAACGATATAGGGAACGCCCAGCCGACGGTAGTAAAAGAGTTAGTCTTAATCATCATTACATTTATTTCATTCATATGGAGTATGCATATAGCATTGACACTTATATGGGTTGTCACCTGCCCTCAAGCATGCTGTTTGAGAACACAGTCGACAGACGCACTTCGTGTACTCGTAAAATTTCGTATTCAAACAGACCTAAAAGTGATGATAGCCATTAACTATATATACTGGCATAGACGTGGTAATTGTCACATGCAAGACCAGATCTTGCACTGGCACTGGAAATATGCAGGTCTCCAACTTTTCGTCGGGCTTCTTTAACTTTATTTTTCTACTGCAAGATAAAGCTTTCCAATGGTATTTTTCTTGGTAAGAGGGAAATGCTTTTACGCACACCTGAAGCGGGTAGTGTGGGGGTCGATGCCGATGATGTTGGCGTAATATCCACTAAAAATTCTCACCTAAAAGGCTACAGGAAGAGGCAAGGAGCTCAAACCGTTCTTTAATACAACTTCAACCTCTGCTTTTTCTATAGGGCCGCGTGGGCTGAGCACACATTATGCTCTGCACCAAATCTTTTCGTTTAATGATAGTCGCGGAAAAATCCTTCATGATGTGCCAGCTGTGGGTGTCGTGCAAGAGGGCCTGCGCCATTTGTTTACATGTTACCTTGAATCCCCAATCTAAGAGCCGCGCCGCCGATTTGTCCACGGTGAACGCCGCATATTTCAAAGGTGTGTTTGATGTCCTCATTTTCTCCTGAGTCGGAGAAAATGCATGCTCACGACGGGACACGCCCGAGCACCGCACTGTGTGCGAGATAGGAAGCCTGAGAAAACCACTGTCGTGATTTCCTCTTCCACGATTTATTCCACCTGACTGCACTTCTTGTAGTTCAATATAGCAGTTCGCAACAAGTATCCACATCACGGCCGACCTCGGGACAATCAACCGCTAAAAGTGAAAGGTCTACATGCCTCGTGGCAACCCAGTGTAGGTGGCCTCGCTGTTTTACCTAAGTGTCTAGGACATTTGCAACCGCTGACAAGGTTGTGTAGTATACATATTGCTTATTTCGTAATAACAAAGCATTTTAAGATGTTACATAATTAGAATGCAGCTTATTTATTTTTTTATTATTACTATGCAATGTATTCAATGTAATCAATTATTCACGGTCGGACCATGACATTTGGGTCCCTGCAAACGTGTGCATTATTACGGGGCGTCATACAGTTCATTATATACAATTCGAACACTTTAGCGATCGTGCCACCGGGCAAAAAAGTGCAAAGACTACCGATGGGTTTGGCAACTCGCTACGTTGTATTTAGCGCATATCTGCGAGCAGAACCGGCAACGACATTGATCGCTTACTTGGTGAAACCCTTGGGTCGAGCATACCAAGTGAGGATAGCCATGAGAAGGTTGTATAACAGTGGATCAATAGTGCTGCTTCGGTTATGAATGATAAATGTGTGGCCTGCGCGTGCATTTCCATATCCGCATAACACAGTATTCCATTAACTAGACCAGCACTTCTTCTTTATTGGTGGCACTCCCACCATCCATGCGGACATCGAAGTCGCCACGGACAATGGTTGGCATCGACAGGTCTAAACCTGATATACTAGAACTCACCGTGCTAACGACCTCTGCTGAGTCGAGACTTGGGGTGATGTGTAAGACGAAAGAAATCGTTTTTCCGCACACATTGAGCCGGCGCTTAACGTTCATGTTAAGCGCCGGCTTAATGTGTGCGAATTGATAATTCACTTACTGGTCTACCACGGCCTTTCGCAGGTAGAACCGCCGGCTGGTGGAACCCTCACATAATATCATATATATATATATATATATATATATATATATATATATATATATATATATATATATATATATATATATATATATATATATACTAACAGTTTATTTTTTGTATATTACAATATGCATGTGGGGCACATATTATGGAAGATTAGCTATGCCAACGGGCCTAGCGGGTGTGCATTGTGACAATCACGTGTCCGCTTCGTCTAGGCTAAGCCGAGACCACTTTAGAAAAGTGCCTCGAACGGAGGCTGCGTTTTCACGTTCTACGTCAAGATCCAGACGTTGTTTAAAAAAGGACGACAATCTGTCATCACCGGCTGACATACTTAACATAGTGCCGACATTGCGAATAGCTGTCTGGTCCGAACACCAGGAGCACCTAAGGTCTCAAACGCGAGAGGCCAGAATTCGTGGGGATACCCAATTGATGAGTATTTTCTTAGCTTGTTCGTCTCCGCAAGGTGGGCTGCATAACCAGCTTCGGATGCGCCGCCACCGACCATAGAAGGTGCTAGGGAGTCGGTAACGGTTGCATACCAAACCAGCATTTTGCCTCGCTCGAATGGTGTAAGTGTTATCCCATCTGGACGCCTGCCGTCCTCCGCACAGAGGCCCGTGAGTTCAAGGATGCACGGACGACCGCATGACCTAAGGGCTTTGCTGAAGGTCTCATTGATAGCAGTATGTCTAGAGCGTCGGCCTGCGCTGATGATACACGATAGGCCGTGATGTCCTAGTTTGCCGACGGGGTGACCACATTGACACCGATGCGGGCCAACTAGGTCTGCCCCTAGTCGTAGGCCTACTGCTATGCGAATCGTCTCGTCATCGAGAAGGGTACCTATGGGTGCACTGGGAAGTGCGTGTAACCAGGCGCCTGAATCTCATAATATCATATGCAGTTTCCTACGTTGGTAAGCCTCCGTAAGGAGTGCAATGTCCACCGGTGTAATCATATCAATTGACGCTCGGTCATGGCTTCTCTTAGTCCCTCACAGTTCTAACAAAGCAGCCACAGAGACCTGGTAGTCTCCGCGTATCTGCTCTGTCGCTTGCGAAGAGCCGGACCGCCAGGCGCGAACAAGCTTTTCTTAATTATTTTCTCGTAAGGAGCACCACCAAGTCAACGACGAAACAGCTTACTTTTGAGCCAGAATTTACTCTTGCTGCGGATGTTCTTCCGTGCTCTTCGTATTCCATGCGTTTTCTTCATGCTAGTCTTTTCTTTGAGCGTAGAGTTTAAACACCCCTTTGATGGTATTAGGGTGCGCAAGCTGTTGCAGGGGAGCTGCTCTACTACCGGCGACTCTTTGTCGGAGCTCCGTGTGTAATGCCAACAGTTTCATTAAGTTATACTGCAGCACACACAAACCTTCCTTCATTAAGACCAAGATGGGTGCCTGTGGCTCACGGGTTCCGCACGACACAAACTGTGAGTCGTCGGGGGATACCGGCTCAGTCGAACAGCCCTGGTTGAAAATAAGCAGTTGTTCTCCTGTTTCAAATGGGAGCAAACACATTGCACATTCGAACATTACGGTAGCCGACAGACTTCGTCTAGATGCCACAACGAAAACCTCATGGCCTAAAGACTCATTAGCTGCAACGATGCAGAAAAGTGTAAGGCTGCAGGGATCGTTAAGAATTCGGAGCAACCGAGTGGTTATAATGCCAGTTAAAGCTAGGTGTGATCATGCCGGAAAATAAGTATGATATCGACCACGACAGCATTCAAAACATGATCTCCATCAACCCCAGCCAGAACGTCACAAAACATGATCTTGCAAATTCGTTACTTAAGAGGTAGGCGGAGTTTATGTAGCGGAGCAGTCCGGGATGTCACTACCAGAAAAAAGTCGTTACCCTAAAGTGCATAGGCCTCTGGATGCACTTAAATGGATATATCCACTAGAAGAAATTTTATTACAACGAAAGTAGGTATTCAGGCGATACATCTCCTAAAAAATACAAATCCCTGATGGTAATTATAGAATCCTAGAAAAAGCATTTGTACCGAAAGCGTCGCGTAATACCAGGGGAAATATCAGACCATAAAGCCACAGGAAGCACGATTGAAGTTGCACGTGAAAATTAGTGGGGTCTACTTTATACTTCACTATATACGTTAGCAAACTTAAAGTAAAACTAAAGATAGAAGTAATGAAGTCAATGTAATTCTTTCGCGCTCAATACCGCTATCCCGTGCAAAAAGCAAGTTTTGCTATCCGAACGCCGCCTGTTGGATAGCCTTTAGGATAGACGACTTATTTGAGCGAGCATACTTAGTAAAGCTACTTACTAATACTTAGTAAACTTGTGCCAGAAGTTCGCAGCAGATTAAAAATAAATTATCTAATGTGTAACACAAAACAACGCGCGTTATTTTGTATGCGCATACAAACATTGTCATTAGTGCGGACGAGTTCTGCATTGAAGCTCAGTTGCTGAAAAGTACTGCAATTTATTTTCTGAAAAAGTGTAAAGCGTCAGTAAGCTGTGCAATATCCAAGATAATTGCCTACTATACAAGAAAAAACACACGCGTTAGGGCTGGCGTTTACAGCGTCGCCTAGTTGGCATGCCTTCCTGCGTTAGAAGAGCGAATTATAACATAAATAGGAAAACCCGACGTATTTACTTAGAACGTCTATATCACCAGGTCAGTTAAAGTTGCGCCGGTGGGTTATGGAGGCCCGGAGGCATTTATGAGTAATAAGACAAATCTACAGCATAACGTACCGCTAGCTGCAGCATAATCCTGGAGGGCATCTAAATTATTTTTAGGTTTGTAGTAGTTTACTTTGCGTTGACATCAGCGATTGCTCATCGGCGTTGCTTCTATTGCAGATGGTCAGCTTTTTCCATCCTTTGAAGAACCACCGAGGAGCGTTAAAATTTACACCCCAACTCTTTATAAGCCGTGGCCTCTGTATCTAAAGAAACGGTACTTGATTAGCGGCGAACCAATTGCTCGTTTTGTCGCGGGCAGTGACTTCTTTAATGAAACCGGGGACCCCGAAGTTGATAAGTACGTATTTTATCCAAAGGGACTTTTGTACACTTAGATGTTACTTCACTAACTAGACATTCGTAGTTAGTATCGTTTGCTAAATTAATCGAACGCGGTCGGCAAAGAGACTTATTGTTAAAACAAACATAAGACAAGCATTCTAACTTGTAGATACAATTATTCATTAACAGTTTCCAGGTCAGCGCTTTGAAGTAAACATTGTCTCTTAGCGAACATATGGCAACGTCTTACAAATAGCCCCGAAAATGTGCCGCATTTCTTCAATTGAATGTAAAGCTAAGGCGTTTGACAATTTAAAAATCTTGGATGGATGCTCTTAAGTTTCTCGTTGAAAGGTTAAAGGTTATACCCACCCGCTGACTCAGCTTATGTGCAAAGAGGCCCTAAACCTACCATTGTTTCGTTGAAATAGCATTTTTAATATTGCGACCACCAATGTTGGCCGCTAATCGGCAATTAAGCGTTAGGGAATTGGGCGTATGGAGTCTTAGTCAACGCTTAGGAAGACCTTTGCAAGAAGTCGTTGTCTTAGTCAACGCTTAGGAAGACCTTTGCAAGCTGCTCCGCAACAGTAGGCCACACATATTTGGTGGAAATAGGTAACCATTTGGCATGGTGCATATTTACCTGCATAACGAGGAGTTGTGTGTCAACATAATTATATTCGGTTGCAGCCCGGTGGGACGTGAACAGCCCGTTGGCGGCATCGGCGCTTTTGGTCAATATATTATTGGTAATGCACAGGACATGTAGTCCTGTAGGAGTCACCAAAATGAATAACGCATAAGCGGATTCAGTTTTGTTTAAACTGGTGTTGTCTGGGGCAATTACGTGAAAGCTTTGAGCTGCAAGTGAACGGAAAGCCAGGCTTTCTGGATTCAGGGTGTTTTCAGGGCCTCTGGATTTCTTCCAAATCAAGGCTGATACTCTCTAACATTCGAGTGGCGTCTCCTAAGGCACATCCGACGTCTCTGTGGGACGTTTCGTTACGGATGTTTCATGTTAAAAGCAGCCGCACTTGGCCGCTCTTGTGTATGTTGGTTCGCTTCCGATTGGGTTTCGGTCACGGCCGGGGCCAGAAAGGTGCAGCTGCAGAGACATGCTTTCTTGCGCAGCAGATACGCCCTTAAGAACTGCAGCGTAGAAGGTCTTACCGTTGTTCTTACCGCCAGGTTGCATGTTCTCTACGACAGTAACTGTAACATCAGGACCCTCGGTAATTGCTGCCGACAGATGCAATGCCATAACTTGTTCGATAACTCTCGCCTCCATGATTATCTTGTTTCGCTCACAAAGATATGTCACATGCGGCCAGGTGGGGACTGCTACAGTCCCAGGATGCAACTACCAGGTGCAACTGGATGCAACTAGATGCAACTGCCAGGTGATTACAACCTCCACATTTCTTTCTTCAGCTCTTGCAAAAAGAGCAGCTGCTTACGCTTCCACTAGCGTTAAAGATTTGTCACTTGTATCGGACTTATGTACAATTTTTGAAGTTCCGGCACTTGTATTGGGATTAGCTTGTGATTCTCAATACGATACGCTTCAAGCCCTGCATGAGGACCTCAGAGACACCAGCTTGGGCTGCAGATGATATCTCCTCAACATTTGTATTCATGAGCCTGGAGATGGATAAACTATTAAGCGACTTACTGCCGCTGAACTTGCCGCCACCTGAATGCAACATTAGATTGCTTACACCGCCACCCTTACAAACATGTAGATGTAAAATAAAGTGTTATTTTTACACACCTGGGGCTCGTCAACTGACCGTCGATGACTCTACCATCAGGCTACAACGACTACAAAGATCTTAATCACTCATAAAACTTAACGACCCCAGTTACCGGTTGGTCACCGCTCTATGGCCAGCGACGACATTGGCAAGTCACGGCTGTCAGAGAGCTCAGAAGGGGTTATAACCTTCTGAGAAGTAATTAGAGGCTTTCCGGCGAAAGCTATGTTTCGTTCGAACACTCACTATAAAAATTCTGGATGATGCAATTGTCACTACGAAAAGCTACAGTCAAGCCCCTCTTAGTAATCGATGCTACGGGGGACAACACGAAATACGATCAAACTCCACCGCTTGGAACGGCACAAAAAACGTGTAGGTTAACATTAAATGATCTTTATGAAGGCAGATTTGTTGTGGAGATTTTTTTCGCAAATCCGAAATTGCTAATTGTCAGGGAGTGTGTTGCACTTTGTTTTCAAACAGCTGCTTTTGCTTGGCACCGACACATCTAAAAGGGACGTTCGACGGAAGCCTGTGGAAATCGTACTCTTCCCTTTACGGGGGTTATGATTATATAATGCCGGTTGTGCTAAGTCTGCCTCACTTTCTTCATGGGGATCCTTCACTGCTAACCAACGTCACCGGTCTGAATCCCGATGAAGAGCGGCACCGGTTCTACATTGACGTTCATGCTGTAAGCTTGTCACATCACCTTGTCAATATTTAATAATTAACTTAATATATACTCTAACTACAAATCCATTTTCACGGGAGTTATGCATAGCACATGTTTATCCTGGAGTTTCTTGCATAGTTTTTATGTGAGTATATGTTTACATTGCGTTTCTAGCTACAGATTCACTTTTCTTGTTTACCTTCTAACGCCGACTATTTCGGTATATTTTCATAAGAACTCGGAAAAGTTTTATATAACGTTATCTTCTATTACTCATGCGCACTTAATGACGCACATGAGTGCGTCATCCAAACAAAAGGGCATACAATGCACACATTTCTCATTGGTGGGCCAACGAAAATCCAGAATAATTCAAATAACCTACTCGCACGCACGTAAGGATCGCTTTCACGTGAACATTTGAATTACTATGATGAACAACTTTCTTAAGATTCTTATGATCCTCTGTAAAGGTTAAATGAAACTACATGCATTGTTTTTGTCATCCAGTTATATATGAATTTCTAACGCTGGCTTGGCTATGGCAAAGGCAGGGCTCTCGCCCGTGGGCAATGAACCAATAATCAACGCAGCGTTTCCGCGTTGAATTTTAACTGAAACCTTCTACAGCAGCGTCTCGAAGGCGACCGGTTGAACGATTAAGTTTTGCTTTAGTTCGCAGTATTTAACGCGCTGCGGTCTACTGCAGGCGAGCGGCTGCTCTGATCGCCCAGTTTGCGTAACGAGCATGCGATGCGGCCAATGTACGACACATAGCGATGTCGTACACGAGGCGGTAGGTTTCACTCCATAGAACTAGAGTTCCGTCATTCGTTCACAGTTGGTCTTTTGACAGTCCAGCCGGTTTTTAACCGCAGGGATATAGACTAACTCCATTGTACGGTGTGTTACGTCGCTCAGAGCCAAGTGCTTACCTGCGTTCCTTCTGCAACCATGAGCATGTTCGCCCGTAGCCAAAGACTGTCTGCTACGGGCAAGGAATTATATTTTGTAACATCTAGTACACTTTTATGCAGAGCAGAGATTCTCCTAAACATGCACCGGAGGCGATACGAGTTTGATCTTGTGCAGCATCCCTACCTGCGGTGAAGCAACGACAAGTGCGGGGATTGTGACACGCTTTCAGGCACTTGATCTTACTTATCATCAATTGAGCAGCAAGCTTGATTCATCTGGACTATGAAGTTTGAGTCGTAAGCATCCAGTAGAGCGATCCCTTATACAAGGGTTTTAAGACAAAAACAGCAATTTACAATGTCATACGAATTCCCATTCCCAATGAGAACGTTGGTAGCAAAGCCTGTCCTACCATAACGCAAACGTCTCCCATTTCCGTTAACATGGGACCTTATGGGGATCCTACATTGGGGATACCATACCACGAATCAAGCCTCTATGGTGTCGCAATGGTACGCAAAAAATAAAGCCCGGTGGGTATTTCTAAAGGTTCCAGTGCCGTCGCAGGCAAAACAACGTCTGGAATATTTTTTGATGTCTTGTCGATGCATATATTGTGCGTGAAATTCTTTAATGGTATGACATGACGTTTTTTGACACTTAATTGTAGTTTCTCATTGGTGTTACAACTTCATATAGCCATCGGCTAGTACGAATTATATGCACAAGTTACAGTAAGATTTTATACATTATCACCGTAGTATATCGTGTTATTGCAATTATTGATCTATGTGTACATGTTTACATAGTTATGGTTTAATCAGACGCAAGTAAGGTTAGATAATGTTTTTGCAGTGTTTTTTAATTGACTAAGCGATATAAGTGTCCTAACATCACTAGGCAACTTGTTTCACAAGGTAGCACCTAAATTACAGAGTGCAAACCTTGATTGAGTACTTGTGGCCGAGAAGACAATGAGCAAGTAAAATGCCGAGCCTCGGGTGTTTTGGGTCCTTGCAGATCCGATAAGGCCAACCAGGTTGGGATGGTGGCCAAAAAGAATACGGTTTGTTTCGACAACTATAGTAAATTTAATTAGGTATGATAACGGGAGCACTGAGAGTTCTTTATATTGTTCTATTGATATTGAGACGCGATGTGGGAGACTTAAGACGAGGCGAAGTGCCCTTTTTTGAAGCAGATGAAGCGGAGTTATATGAGACCATAAGAAAGACCGTACACCTCTAGACCATATGTTAGGTGGTTCTGTACATACGCGTGGTACATTGCCGTGAGGCATTGGCGGGAAAGGATTTTGCGAGTGCGGTATATGGCGGCTACACCACTGACCGTTTTTTCCTGACATGTTTCGCATGCGCCTGGAACGTCAGATGTTCGTCAAGAACAGTACCCAGGAACTTCGTTTTAACTAGCATACCAAGCATACGGTCGCATGCATAAATAAGCTTCAGGATTGATTGTCGTTTGACCCCTTAGAGTTTTAAATTGAACAACTCCTGTTTTTAACCAATTAATGTAGAGGCCGTTATTTATGAACCATAGAGATAGCCTCACAAACTGTTGCCTCAACCTGTTGGGGAGAGTCGCCCACGAATAGAGCCGTTGTGTCGTCAGCAAACAAGGTTAGTTTAGCATAATTTGGAATACTAAAAATATCGTTAACAAAAATATTAAATAAAAGCGGACCACTGATGCTCTCTTGAGCCACTCTAATTGATATATTTTCTATACGAGAAGGGGATTGTCTAATTTGGACAACTTGACGTCTTGAATGAGCGCTCTTACCTTATAAAATTTTTATTCGTTTTATAAGTAGAGTTTTTTAGAAGAAGGTCTAGATCTACCCTAGCAAACGCCTTTCTAAGGTTAATAAATACCGCTGCTACCGTCTTCTTTAATTGTATCTGTTTCCGTATTTATTCGACAAAACCCATTCACAGGCACAATCGTCGACATCTTGGGTTGAAAATCGAACTGCCTATCATGTAGGACGTTATGTCCTTCGACAAAATCTCTAAACTGTTCAATAATGCATTTTGCAAAGACTTTCGATATGGGCGCGGGAATGCTGACAGGTCTGTAGTTGTCTCGGCACAGGCAAACCCCGCCTTTGAACAATGGAACCACACAGTATAGCTTTAGAACATTGGGGTATACTTCTGTTCTGATGGAAAGATTGATAATATACTCAAGAGGAGATGCGAGTGCATCCGCAGCCCGAACCTGTGATGGAATCTGTTCTTCTGGAATCTGTGGTGGAGCATATTTTTACATTTTGTGGTGGTGAATTCTGACGGTGTCACCCAATAGAACTGCGTTACTTGAGCTAGTATTCTTGACCTTAGTACTACTACTACTAGTAGCATAGTAGGATACGCTTCACCGCCGACATAAATATTTCCCTAAACAATTTAAATGCCCCGTTGACGCCATGTAGCCCGTGTAGATCGTCTCACATAGACGACGACAGTCCGGCGGTTATTTGATAATAGTTAAGTTTTAATTTTGGACACTCGTTGGCTGCCGACGCTTTAGATCTTAGACTATTAAATGTGGTGAAATAGTCAGAGAAAATTGTCGTAAGAACGCCGGAGGCGATAGTTGACTTGGATGGAACATTTCAGTAAATATGATGTTTGCATGTTTCGGTGATACGTTGGCCATAGGCAGTGTCCGTACAAGCGACCCTGGTCGGCAGACCAATCATCTCTCGAAAATTATACCGAGTGTAATAAGTCATTTGGGCCAGCCACATATGACCCGTCCCTATCTAACAAGTCAATGTTTCAGTCACCAAGGCAGATTGTGCTTAGCTTGCCCATTTTTGGGAGCAATTCTTCTAGTGCATACAATAAATCTAAGGGCCATCCCGACGGTTGCCTGTAGAAAGACCCCACAAC
Organism: Dermanyssus gallinae; assembly: GCA_003439945.1. Taxonomy (NCBI): domain Eukaryota; kingdom Metazoa; phylum Arthropoda; class Arachnida; order Mesostigmata; family Dermanyssidae; genus Dermanyssus; species Dermanyssus gallinae. Next base: position 22,009 of record QVRM01001413.1, read on the forward strand.
CATGCTTTGACCATTTGCAAACATCTGAACAAAAATACTTTTGCATCGGGAGTCTGCCGGGAGGAATAGTTCACGATCGTTTCGCTCGCGCACTACATAATCATCTTTGATAAACAGAGCCACACTTCCACCCGACCCATTACGGCAATCAACAAATTGGTTATAAATATTATTTTTTTTTTGTTTGTAGAGGTGGAAAATGCCTTACGCACACCCTCCGATGTTAATGGAGGGTAGTGAAGGACTAAACGCCGGAGGAGAGTATAATACTCCATCCAATCCGCGCGTGCTACCCACTAAAAACCACCTCTGCCACGCTCTCCTGGTTCCGAATTGTGAACCTTTACCTTGAGACCAGGAGAGGTGAGTCCCATGCTGCGACCCCCTCCTTAGTCTACAAGTATGTCTCGAGAACTGCCCGGGAGTGGACACTAGAGGCCTAGTGTTGAATCGCGATCTGCAGCAAACCTTCTGGCTAAGTTTTTTATGCTTAAGCCCGTCTAGGTATAGGATCCCAGCATGCCAGTCTATTGTCGACATGAGCATGCTGGCCACGATGGTCGAAGTCGGGCTACCTTTGTGGACATAGGAGGAGCCCGTGCGGTAGGCCGCAAGGGCCTCGCAAGCCTCTACGGTGTGCGCCGCATCATCGGGTGCGCCTGTGGTGCAGAGAACGCAAATATCTGTATTTGCCTTGTCTATGCGGGAAAAGTACGACTGGAATTTTCCATGCCCTGTGAGCACTTGCGCGGAGTAATATGTAAGTGTTCTCTTGAGCATATACAAGGTTTTGAGGTCAGTGATTAAGCTTCTTGTCTAGGCTCCTCTGGTATCCTCAGCTGGTAGATTGGACCACGTGCGCGCCCATGTGTCCAGGGAGTGCTCCTGTGCCTGGGTACAGAAAGTGCTTCTTTCTTCGGCAACTATGTCCCAAAGAATCTGGCAGACGAGCGCCAACAGGACGTCCGTCGAGACAGTCCGATACGCCCGCGTGACCCGGATGGCCATCGCTCTTTGTGATCATGCGCCGTGCCTGTACGGTTCGCAGCGCCATACCAGCCCATATGGGTGCGGCATACAGAACAATGGCCTCTGCCACGGCCGCTAGGAGCAGCCGCTTGGCGTGCGCCGCGCCCTCTCGCAAGGAAGGATGTGTGCAAGATTGGTAGAGACCTCGTGACCTTCTGGATGATGCTCTGGATGTGTGGCAGGCCAGTGAGGCCTGTGTCCAGCGTTACGCCTAGGTACCTTGCCACCCGTTTGATAGTCAGCTGGTGCTCTGCAAGTTGTAAGGATGCTTGCCTAGTGCGACGGCGGCCGGTTAGGTAGATTAACTCGGTCTTTCAAGAGGCCAGCTCCAGGTAGTTGTCGGCCATCCACTTCTCTATTCTGAAAAGAGCCGTGTTTGCTCACGCCTCAAGCACCGCCTCCGTTCTCGCGGTGACCACCAGCGCCAGGTCATCGGCGTAAGCGATTATGTCCACCCCGCCGGGCAGGTCCCCCACACTCAGGGTGGACCTCACTGTTGGCCGCAAGCAAACGCGCGTCAAGATACGAGACAAGAATCCCTCGCATATAGGGGGATATGCCTCTCTGTTCAAGCGTGTTTATTATTACTCGCCAATTCGCTGTATTAGACGCGTTTCGCACGTCAAGCAGGTTAAGTAAAACATAATTGCGCGTTTTAAGTGTCCGTTGTTGTTCTGTTTAGGCTACCTGGAGCACTTTTTTGACGGCATCGAGGGTCGATCGGCTCTTGCCGTATTTGTTGTCCGGATCGGAAAGACGTATTTGTTGTCCGACGGAGCGGCCCTCTCCTCGGTCTCTTTGTCCAGGCATCTGAGCAGCACATTCTCGAAGATTTTGCTGATTGGGTTAAGTAAGCATATGGGGTGGTGGGTCGAAGATGATCCCGCTGCTGCGTTCGGTTTCAGTATGGCTGCCGGGGGAAGAGGGCGGTGACTAGGTTTCGTACTTACTCTGTAGGGAGCGGGGGGCGGATTACGGAGCTTTCCCATCACTGTGCGGTACGGAATGCCCCAGACGTCTGATTCCACTGACCCAACCAGCGCTTTTCAGGACTCGGCTTCGCTCTGCTTATCAGCCGTCGCAGACGCAGGCGCTTGGTGCGGTAGAGTCTGGCCGGTCTGGCCTGGACCACCGACCGCCTGACATGCCATTGTTATGATCGCCGTTAGATCATCCTCGTCGACGGACGTATCGCCGAGGCAAGTGAGCCGTCGTTTAAAGGTGTCTTCCAATAGTTCCTTATTAATGTGTCGCATTTGCCTGTATCGGCGGTCCGGCAGACGCGTGTAATGTCTGTTTTACGGCGTTATCTGAAAGGTGATGTAGCGATGGTCGCTGAGACTCTCCTCCGCCTCCTGTACCGCCCAGTTTCGGATGCTGGCCATCGCAGCCGAGTCCGCTAGTGTCAGATCAAGTAAAGATATCTGGCCGGGACGCGCAAACGTCGGCACGTCGCTGTTATTGGCATGTGCCAAGCCCCGGCCCGACAGCCAGTCCAGTAGGACCTGGTCTCGGTCCGTGATGCGGCGACTGCCCCACGCGACGTGTAGTGTGTTGAAGTCGCCTGCGACTATCAATAAGTGGCCAGAATAGCAATGAGTGTCAATCGATGCGCTAATGTCGTCTAATAACCTGTTAAAAGCTTCTACCGTCCTGTATGGGGTAAAGTAGCAACTGTATAGTACGCAGTTAAGATCTGGCAGATAAGCCTATGAGAATCCGTTCTCCTGGCCGTGGCCCGTGATGCCCCAGAGAGCGACATTTGGCTCTGAAATATTGCAGAGGGCGATTCGATGTTGTACAACGTACGACTCCAGCAGATAATGCGCGGCACTGCAGCGGTTAAGACTTATTTGCAGAATCGTGATAATTTTGTCATGAGAAGACACTGAGCCTACATGGTGCCAGTCGGCGCCGCCGTCATCCGCCGGCTTGGTGACGGTCTTTCGGCGAGAGCGTCGCTGGCTCAGCGGGGCTGGCGTAGGTAGTGTCTCTGTGTATTGTGCGGCCTCTGCCGGTGCTAGTAGTACGCCGACTGGAGCTGCGTGTTCTGGCCGGTCTTTATCCGCTCGCCCAGTAGATTTGCCCAGTACGTTGGGCATGCCATGCCTCCTGTTGCGAGATAGAAGTTTCCGACAAAGCAATAAAGGAGGGGGGGCAAGGAAGCAAATTAAGTATCGTTTCAACGTCGTGAATATGAGACTTGGCACCATTCGTATTGCAATGTATTCCGCAAAAGAGTCAGGTACTATCCTAAGCTCTGTGACATTCATCGTCTGAGCTGTCAAATAATAATATAATAACAACTATTTGCGACAGACAAGAGCATTGAGATCGGCATGATAAACCGCCTGTGTCGCTATTGTCGCTTATACGTCTGTGTTCAATGCCATTTATAAACAATTGTGGAAATATGGCGTAACGAGTAACGCCAGGCAAAACGAATATGAGCTACTCCGTATAGCAACGTTTTCTTACGAATCCCTTTGAATTTATTTCGCCGGATACAGCATTTATATGCCTTTATGGTTCCACCTAGCAATGTTTTCATTCTCAACGCAGATTACATAATTTTCTTACTTAAATTTCTATCTTCTGCACAACGGATACGAACTGCGCAATGAAGCAATGTTTTACCCTCAATCATGATGCAAATGTTTATCTACTAGAGATTTAAACTATGTTCAGTTAATGGCTGTAGCAACCCTGATAGCGTGTACTGTACAGCCGCCGCCGTCCTCTGCGTTGAACACCGGCCGCGCAGCAGTTCTATACGGGCTATTCAATCACATGGGGTGTACTATGACAAACTCTATTTGTAGGCATATTTACTTCTATTCGCCACTTATACTTCAACCTAAAAAGCTATCTAACTTGTTCTGCTAGAAAGTGGCCTCACATAGTTTTTTGTAAGTGTGTACATTTTTTTACCGGGCGGTCCACTTCGCTCTATCCGACAGTGCCTTTTTAATTCGGCCAAGCTACAAAAGGCTCGTGTAGTGCGATTGTCCTGCATTATAACCATGTCTTTTGATTTTTTTTACTGGCTTTAACACCAAATTAACACTTGATCCTCCACTTTTTCCTAAATGATCTCAGAAATCAAAAAACACAAATGAGCCGACGTTAGCTCTCTAAGCTCAGGAAGTCTCAAAATAGATATTCAGTTAATTAATGCTGCCACTTAGCAGACAATCGGACATAAACATATATACGGTTATTTGCTTCTGTTGTTGTCATGCACCAAAAATACAACGTCACTTTAAATACTATTGTACTTTGCCAAACATATTCCTACACGTGTGGCAAATTACCGTCACGTATCGCTTATTCTCTTTAGGATCTGAAGTTGACTCTTTATTAGCACTGCGCTTTTTTAAACCTTGAAGGACAAAGATAGTCCGACTTTTCTATAAGACTAGTCTAATATACATATATTGTGCTCTCTCGATTATTAATAGAAGATATCGCTAACAAGTGTAGTCACCATCTCTGTAATATAGTACTGTAAGCAAGTACGCTAATTAGTCCGCCACTTGTTTTTCAGAGGTCCGGTCTAACAGTTGACATGAGAATGCGGATGCAAATTAATATGAGGTTGATACCTTTGAAAACGGAACAAGTGCCACGCATAATCTTCCCTATATTTTGGACTGAAGATGTAAGCACTTTCTTATTTCCTCTGTTCTAAGTCAGTGCTTTACTACCTAATATGCAGCAGTATTTACGCTAAATCCAAATAGTCCAGCATGCAGTATAGCTTAAAAATATCAGCGTTTTTCAAGTATTAAGCATTAGCTTATAAGTATACGTTTTTGACATTTCCCTGTGAAGGGCCAGTTATAATATAGTAGGTATTCCATAGAATATACAATTTTTTTTTATTTCGATGCAGAAGTAGCGCTGGCAATAAACATAGTAGACACATGTAGGCACCCAATTTGTTTTCTACGTATGTACCATCATATTATTCTCTGTTGTAGGTCAGTCAAATTAAATATAGAGCATGGAAGTAAAAAAAATGTATGAATGAGTACTGCCTTTATGACTAATCTTCTATGTTCCTAAATTAAGTATAGCTCTTGATAGTAGTATTCACTATTATTATATTTATTTTTTATTATTATTATAATTTTTTATTTTTTTATTATTATTATTATTATTATTATTATTCTGAATTGTCGACAGTGTAAAGAAACGGCCGGCGACTCTTACACATAATTAATGAACCTGGCAAAACATATAATTTTTCAAAAGAACTCTTATGAAAATTTGCAGGCTTACTTAATTAGAAACAAAAAAAAATAACGAGGAACGTATAACAATAACCAAATACTCTTGGATAGTACATCTTGTAAGCTTCTAATCAAAGCTAAGCCACTCAATCGAATAAATTGTTCATACTAGAGACCATTTCATGTTGTCGCTCTCGTAGTCGATATGTAAGATCTCCACGAATACAGCGTAGTGTTTAGTAAACGTAAAGTTTGTTAAAATGTTTTTTTATAATGAATCAAATAAAATATTTTTTTAAAAATGTCTTGCTTTGGAGTGACGGTATGGCTTGCCAGTTACTGTCTTACAATTACATGATAATGATTGGTTTGATAAATTATCATCACATTTATTTTAAAACTAGTGTCGTGCGCACTGTCTCGACGATACGCGCAGTAAAGACAGTCCCAGTGTAATGAAGCCGAAGCCCTAGATACCAGAAAGAGATGACGAATTGAAAGGATTGGCCGCCGCAATGTATAGTGTCTTTGGCAGCCAATCGGCCCTCTTTTCTGAATCATATTGCACAGCCTTGGTCATCGTGGCGTTTATTTCCAATCTTCTTACGGCAAAGAGCACCTCTGCCAGAGCAGTAATGCTCTTGATAACACCCAGTTCGTGATGGGCGACCACTATGTCACCTGCGTACATCGCAACTATGGCTTTCTGAAGCCCTGTCGAATATAACTAACTAAATCGGCAAGCAGAATAGTGAAGGAGACGCAGCTCAGTGGGTCCCCTTGCCGAGCTCCCACGTTTTGTCTTATCTGCAACACTATGCTCAATCTGTACCAGTAAGATTTCCTCATCAAAAACGTTTGACATTACGCTCAATAGAGAGCCACCGACCTCTACGTGTCGGAATGACTTCACCAGGAGATCTCCAGGTGCTTTGTCGAAGGCTTTGAGGTATTCTGTAAGAGCTGCATAAAAATGGCCTCCGGGTTTTGCTAGAGCTTATGATTTACGAGAAAGATAACCAGCCATTATCCATTATGAGGCAAGTGTCCACAAATGTAGGTGTTAATCACGAACCCGCACATAATGTACTAATTAACAGCGGCTTACATTCGTTGCAGTTTAGTTTATAATAAATAATGATTCTACGGACTTCTGACTACCACCAGCGTGTTGAACAATGTCGCTAGTTTCTGCAGAAAATAACTCCCAGGCCGATTATCCTGCACCTGTGCAATGAAGTTTTCTTAAGGGCTTATCTTTATATATATATATATATATATATATATATGTTTTTGACGGACATATTTTAGATGAATTTACCATCAGACAGAAACAAGCTGTTGAGCATACTCAAGAAGGAAAACGTCGTCGGTTGGTTTGCGTTGGCCGTCTCTATTTGCTTTTTCGTGACATCTCTTGCATTCTGTGGCCTTCTTCTCGGAACGCTTGAATCGGGAACAGATAAAGAAAACACAAGCCTCAGTCTTAATAACGGTAAGAGGGATATATATATATATATATATATATATATATATTTATATATTTATACAATTCGTAGGATAATTGCCTTGCCAGGTATTCATATATAATAATTTTTAAGTTCTATAATGCATAGTCCGGTGTGTTCTTTTATTTGTGAAACAACCCAAATATATTCGGAAATGAAACGTCTTTGTATGGTCCAAAAAGCAATCTGTTCATTTCCAATGCTCTAAATTCATTAAAAAAATGGAGAATCGTAGAACAGAGCATGGCAAATGTGATTTAAACAAATTGAGTTGTTAGCGTAATAGTTGATATAGGGCTTTAAAGGGTCTGTTTGCTTAGTCGATATTCTACGCCCAGCATTAAATGACCTAGAAAATTGATTTTCTGATTAGTTTCGGGCGTTTACTTATAAGATTTGCGATCCTAATTAGCTTAAGGACGCTTAAAAATGAAACCATTTTTGGTATGTCAATGATTTTGTTTGGTAGCGTCGAAGGCGATACGTGTGCGATAGTGGTGTGGTGTACGGCATTCCTTTCATCTAAGTTCACTTGTTTATTTTGTGCTACTACTAGGATAATTTAGATCAAGAGGCAACCCCATTTCTTAGTGTTGCCTTCTGTGACTTAAATAGGCTTACCACGCTCTTGTTTAGCAATCGCGGCAGCGATATTTATACGGGGCCTTAAATAAGGTTTCCGAGTATGCTGGCTGAACAGCCTTTTTCGTTTAAATTATTACCTGTTCTGCAATACGGAGCGTCTGCACCATAGAGCGATGTTTTAGTTTTCTGTAGTTCAGGCTTGTGCTAACCGACTGGAGAGAGGTTGTTAGTTTACTGGACTTCAGCGCTTTTACAGTATGCTTAATGTTTTGTACTTATTTATGGCATATTTATTTATGGTGTCCCTCCGTTTCTCCAGCCGCTCACCGTTAAGTGTGGTTGCCAATCCGGCCACCAAGCGGCGTTGCGGCGATGTGCACTGCACGTTGATTTCGGCGTCCAGGTACTTGTGGTGGAACCACATCTAGATGTCCGTATTTTCTGGGGGTTGTTCGGACCAAGGCCGACCCTGGTTTTCCGACCTGACGGACGGACTGAAGATTTGGTAGTGGCCATCGACAATGCGGCAACGCAATAAACTACTACTCCTATGCTTAGGAACTAGACAAGGAACGTCCGGTCGATAGCTTCTTTTAGGCTTCCCGAAAGATCCCGCATTGCCGATGTTTAACTCGGTCGCTCCTTTGACGACGCCTTTTATATTTTTAAGGAACACATAAAAGATGTCGTAGGCTTGTGTAAGGCCCAGTACACTAAGGTCGAGCTAGAGGTTTCACAGCACCTTGGGATGGATCTCCTCTAGGTTGAGGCAGACTTCGATTCGGCCTTCGACACGCCCCTCTGCATACGGACGAGGACATTTCGGCTTCTCAGGACTCGATAGAGGCTTCGCACTACGAATGGGATGAGGCCTCGGTGTCAGGCGCTTATGTCCTCGTCTTCGCTGCCGTGGTCGCTGACTAAGCATATTATAATGTTCAGTCAGCGACCACTAGGACTGGTTTTTAGATTTGTGCGCCTCAGAGAGTGCGTTTTGGAATTGCGTCCGGTCCATTAATCACATTGGGCGGCCCAGACTGCTGCCGCGTTGCTTTGAGGTCCGCCACTTGTTCCATAGAAGATACCCTGGGGAAGGGGAACGTTGCGTATCCCATTGGGTCGTTGTCTCAGACATTGATCTAGATACTTCTGAAGCGAGCAGCTGGCCAATCGGCCGTAGGGACACAGCACTAATAGCGCAGCTCCTTTTAGCGCAATGCTGCCTGCTGTGGTTGCTTTCGCCTACGGCCATATCCATCCTGTGAACCATTAGTAGTTCTTTCTGCTGCTGACGTTTGACAAAAAAAAGTGAGATTTACTCTTACAATATGCAAAAACATCCCGGAAATTACTATTCGTTGGGAACAGGGTTTCTTTATAAAAGGTTCACATATTGCTAGGATAGAACAGGCGCACTAGAAGCGGCAACATTAGTTCATTTTTCGGAAACGAGATGAATGCAGGGCGGGCAGACTTATATGATATAATTATATTCGCTATGATCTACACAATCTTCTGACAAGATTTGAGTGCTTCGATTATGTCTAGTACTCAGCAGCTTGAGAGTTTTTCTGGTGTATAGATTGTAGCCTAGAATCATTCTGCATACATCTGCGAGAGAATGCACGTTCAGCGGAGCTAAATGGTTAACAGTTATGCTCTGACGGGCTCGGTATATAGAGAAACCTGAGCCGAGTTGCAAACAATTTTTAGCTAAATCTTTCTCACAGTGTTGAAGGTATTCTTGAAAGCCAGATTGATAATCGTCGTAGGTGACGTACATGATAAGATTAACCAGCGAGTGGCGTGTGCTGCCTTCTCCATTCCTCCATCACCAGTCTGCCATCCACTTCATCTCGGATTGGCCAATCACTTCAATATTCCTATTACGACCCGTTATTCGTTTTGCAGGCGCTGATTAATAAAGGCTTAATTCGTACTAGGAGGAGGTCCTACCGAATCGACTCTACCACCGAGGTGGAGTTAATTCCGTGGGGCAGCACAAAGGCTATAATCTCTACCTTAGATAAGGCGGCCGTAAAGTCAAGTTGGGTGAGGTCGGCTAAGCTGGGCGAAATCGCTAAGAGCTGAGGGATGCATCTCACGTATATATTTGCATTTTCAGGGCCTGTAGTCGGTTGACCATAATAACCTGATAGCTCCCAAAAATCTCTTTCGTTGAGTTTGACCGATATTCTACAACAATCTCGGCCCTCCTCAGCGAACGACATATACATCCATATTGTTTATTTTGCAATAACTTTGCATTTCAAGATGGTACATAATTACAATACAGTCGTCATTATATCAGCGTCCCATCGGGCGAGAAAGAAGGTATTTAGCGCTTCTCTGCGAGCCATGACGGCAACGACATTAATCGCCAACCAAGCGAAATTCTTTAGTTGAACACACTAAGTGTTGATAGCCATGCACGATATACCTTGTGTACACGTGCCTAGTGCATGCCATTCCATCCCAAAGCTTCCTGGCGAGGTACACATCTAACTGCGCTATCTGAGTCGGTCACATTTTCCTGCCACTATAACAAAAATTGCTGATGTGGTTCTGTATTAGGTGACTTAAGCCTGACTCTGATTATTTCCACTGCCAATCTGCAACCCGCTAGCAGGTACACAAGGCGGTTCTATGCCGTCCGCGGCAAGCAAAGAACGCGTTTGATATATATTGTGAAGCATCTTTCTAGCTGCGCAAAATTTGCCGGTGAAAGATGGCGCCATACCTTGCCAAGGCTGTAGCTCAACATTGGTACAATTTTAAGCTCAAAAAGATGCACTGCGGCACTCAAGGGTAGTCGTCGAAGATCTCTCACCTCTGTGTGAATAGAGTCAATAGCCGCCCGACTTCTGTCCCCTGTGTGAATAGAGGCAATAGCCGCCCGACACCTGTCCCCTGTGTGAATAGAGGCAATAGCCGCCCGACACCTGTCCCGATGTGCTGGGTAAAGGTCGTTCTCGTAGTGTAGCCTCAGACCCAAATACGGTAAGGAGTTGATAAACTCCAGCGTTTGGCCACACAAGGTATTACGTCTGCTGCAGCTAATCGACTCCCACGGCGAAACTTAATAGTTTTCGTCTTCCGCGAATTTATTTGTAGGCTTTTACGGTGAAGGTAACTTTCTACGTCGCTGACAATTCGACGAATGGCACCGCGGTCCCGGTGGGCCACTACAATGTCATTCGCATACATAACGACGACGGTGTTTCTTAAGTCCCGCGATAGGCAAAGAGAATACCAGGCAACTGAAAGGGTCCCCTTGAGGGGTTTCTACGTTTCGACTCAGCAGCAAGGTGTCTTCGCCCCTCATGTTTACTTCAAGGCGGTCTTTAGCAAAGAAGCTGGAGAGCACTTGTAGAAAAGAACCACCTACCCGAGCATGCCAAATTAATAGACCAGTAAGTGACCGGTGGTAGGATCCTCACAGTTGGAGACACCCACGAGATAATTAACTTAGATTATGAACGAAGATTTTCTTTGAAGTACGATACCCGGTAGATATTCGGATCGTCCACGTTGTCACCGTATTTGCCCTTAAATAGCGGAGTAAGCCTGGCCTCGTGCCAAACCTGGGGTATATGTCCCCCGCTGAGTATCTGATTAAACAGATTACACAGCTCCTCTGCTACAACATCGGAAGACTCAGCTTAGTGTTCGTAATAGATCCCATTAGGACCGCTACTTCTTGGGCAACCCGCACAAGATCTGCACCACTTCTTCCACGTTAAACGGCGAATTTATGTAGTGCTGCTCCAGAGTAAGCGGTTGCTTAATAACTGGGTTAGGCGCGGGGGCGTTTGCATCGAGCAGAAGGGCAGACAAGTGTTGCCGCGACTGCTCTTTTGTCATGCTGTGCATGCATTTGCTTAGCCGGCAAACAATGTAGACATTGGGTTTGCGCTCAGCAAACCGGCGTTTATTCTCTACAAGCAGTTTCTTGTAGGTTGCTCTATGTCAGCCATAAGCGCCCTACGCAGGAGCCCATAACACTTCCCCATGTTTTAGGTAGCATACCTTTGTAAACCAAGGCCGCGCCCGTCTTTGTTTTTACTTCTTCTTGACTACACCCGCCTTGACAGTGGCCTCCAAAGTGTAATTGCTTTTAATGTCAGAAGTTTATCTTAGCAGCCGTGACGCAAGGAGCGGCAGGTGCTTCCGTGCTGGAATATTAAGAACCTTGCATCCTTGAAATTTTGTCGGATGTTGAAGACTACTGAAACAGGAGGTCCATAGTACTTCCTCCACTTTGGCAAACGTACGTGCATTTATCGCGCTCATTTGCGCAATGCAGGCCTCTATTATCTAGTAGCTTAAGAAGCCCATCATCCTTCCTGTCGGTGGCAACACTATCAACACAGTTAAAAGTCGCCGCCGACCAGAGTGGGTTGCTAGAGGTTTAGCCCCGCTAGGCCAGTACTGATCGCATCGGCAACGTCAAAATCATCGTCATGAGGTGACAGCTAGAACAATGCGAGGTTGAAACTACGTGAGGTGAGTGTCATACAACATCCACTTCGACACACGCATTGCACTCGGGGTGACCCTGCTCGTACATAGATTGAAGATCCACATACTGCCGGCGGAGCCCCAGCCAGCGCCGGAAACTCACGCGTTCGGCCAGAAGGCGCTACTTGAAACTTTACTTAAGTCACTATCACCAAAGGCCACGCAGAAGACGGAGTCTGGCCGGAAAACTGAGTTTTTAGATAGCACGCACTACAGTATGTCTCCTGGTGAGCCAACCACGTAGCGGTTCTGCCGACGTTGTGCGGCTAAAGCCCTCCAAACGGAGAGCTCTCATGGGCAGCATACGGTTTTTACACAGTGTCACCCAGGTCCACTTCTACACTTCCTGCTCGAAGAAGACGGTGCTTTCTAGTCGCGTTAGCTTCGCGTTTCTCTGCTGCTGTTTGCTTGTGGTCTTGGATGCATCGCTTGGCCTCGGCGCCAGCGAACGACATTCATTGTATGTGAAGAACAGTCGTGGGTGCTTTGCGGGGTATTACATACATATTGTTTCTATCGCAATATTTTTTTTATTTTATTACGGTATATAATTATAAAAGAATCCTCATTATATACAATTTGGACACATTAGCGACCGTCTCATCCGGCAAAAAGCGTGCAAAAACCGCCGATGCGCTTGGCATCTTACTGCGTGGTATTTTGCGCACATCCGCGAGCAGAACCAGCAACGACTTTACCGCCGGCTTAGTGAAATCCTTGGGTCGAACATATCAAGCCATGATTGCCGTGCACATCGTACTCTGTTTACACATGCCAACTAATGCATACCATTTTATTCCAAAGCTTTCTGGCGAGGTACACAATAACTGCACTACCTCTGGTGAGGCCTTAGTCACTGTTCTCTGCCACTTCAAAAAAAGTGCTAAAGTAGTCCTGTAATAGATGAGCAGGTACACAAAGCAGTTTTTTGCTGTCCGCGGCAAAGCAAAGAACACGTTTCATACATATTGTGACGCATTTTTCTAGCTGCGCAAAATTTGCCGCTAAGAGGTGGCCCCACACCCTGGCAAGATTGTAACTCAATTTTTTAAGCTCAAAATAACGCACTACCACATTCAGAGTTCTTTTGAGGGTCTCTCACCTCTGTGTGAATAGAAACCATAAACCCCCAACATCTGTCGCTAATGTGCTGTGTAAAGGTCGTTCCCGTATAATGTAGCCTCAGACCCAAATACGGGAAGGAGTTGACAAACTCTAGCGGTTGGCCACAGCAGGGTATCACGCCTGCTGCAGCACCCAACGGCAAAACTTAATGGCTGTCATATCCCGTAAATTTATTTGCAGGCTTTTACGGTGAAGGTGAGTTTGTACGTCGCCGACAATTCGGCGAATGGCACCACACTCCCGGTGGGCCAGTACTTTGTCGACCGCGTACATGACGACGGCGTTCCTAAAATCCTCAAAAAGCAAAGAGAAAGCCAGGCGACTGAGACGGTCCCCTTCAGGCGTCCCTACGTTTGACTCATCCGCAAAGTGTCCTCGCTCCTTACGTTAACTTCAACGCGGTCTTTAGCAAAGCAGCTGGAGAAACTCGTAGGAAAGAACCACCCATCCCAGCATGTCGAAACGAATCGACCAGTAAGTAACGGGGAGCTTTGTAGAAGGCCTTGACACAGTCAATAAAGACAACGTACAACTGACCTCCGGGCAGAGCCAACACCCGCCTAACTTCCGATTGGAGTACCATGGATCGCTTCCTGTGTGCCTCGACCTTTTCTGAATCCAAATTGCTCCAGACATAGAGCCTTCTCCCCAGTTGGAAACACCCTCGAAATAATCAACTTAGCAAACATTTTCGTGTGCGTTCCGACGCGATACCACAGTAGAGAATTGAATTATCCACATTATCACCGTTTTTGCAACAGATTACACAGCCCCCAAAAATCTGCTATACTTCTTTCACAGTAAACGGCGAACTTCTGTGATGCTGCTCCAGAGTGAGCGGTCGCCTAATAACTAAATGAGCAGAAGGGCAGTAAAGTGCTGCCGCAACTGGTTCTTTGTCATGCTATACCTGCCCAAGAATGCATTCTCTAAAGAAATAAGCAAAATGTCTAGCAAATTTATTTGCACTCTGTGAAGTTAAGGCAGGTCAAAAATGCACTAAACAGTCCGCCTTTATTACTTGGCAGTCGATAACGAGATTCCTCTCGTTACTGCCAAGTATTCGTTGGCAGTCGATCGAACCAAAAAAGTGGTTTTTAACAGCTCAATAATTGTCCAGTTCATTCATGTCAGTTTCCAACATGGCGTCAGCTGCACGGACGCGTTTTCTGAGTGCTCTTATAATTGTGTACTTTCTGGCAAAAGTCCATAGCAAAACTAGTGCTTTTTGTGACAAGAAGGAGTCTCAGGACGCAGTGAATGTTGTGACTATCTACCTCAACGTACCGCGCCGCAGTTTCACCAAGGTCTACACACTCCGAGCCACAGCACTTGTGATCATCCTGTTACAAGGAGGAGATATCGAGGCAAATCCTGGTCCTCCGTGTGTCACTTGTGGAGGACAATTTCAACAAGTCATTAACAGAACTGTCTGCGAGAGCTGTGACAAGCATGTTCACACACATTGCAGCTATCATATTCCTGATAAGGCAACAACGTACTGCAAGTCCTGTTTTTGGGTCGAGGTCTCAACGATAGTTTCTAAGTCGATAACTGTCAAGTCATCTTGTAATTGTCCCTCGGAGATGCAGACGCTTAAAAAGCGGATCGACGAGCTATCCAGAACGACCAAATCGAACGGTAATGTTAGCACACAACAGCAACTGACAATCGGCCGACCGCAGGCTCAAACGTCCCAACAGATGATCGCCCTCCGCCAACGTGGTTTGCACGTACAAACACCGCACACACCGCGACGTCTTGGCTTTCACGACGACGTGCATAAGAAGAACCTACATGGACGCACACCACCGAAGCCAGAGAAACGTGACGACAGGTGGCGTACACAAGGATGGAGAGATCGCACAACCAAAGCCACCACCACCGGCACGAACAGGATGACACATCTGAAGGTAGTCAAAGACGAAGACATACCCGAGCGACCACGGCAAAGAGCGCTGCTTGTAAGCCGTATTGATCTCACACACAACGAGTCAGATATTCAGGATTATGTTACTCGAACTTGTTGGTACTAGCTCGGGCGTAAAAGTAACAAAGCTTGCTGGGCTTAACCAAGCATATTACAACACCTTCCATATTATAGTCAATCAGGACACTTTTTCTAATCTATTAGACCCAGCTGTATGGCCGGAAGGTACACGGTTTAGGCCGTTCCGAGGCCAATTAAAACCATACAGAGTATTTTGTGCACCACAACCACCGTCTTCAGGACTAGGTAACAAACGACCCCGAACCGAACAGTCTGATACAATGCTGGTCGAGGGTAGCCCGCCAAATTGACTTCAAGTCGAAGGCGACAACAACACACTTGTTAACACGACCAAATGTGCAGAACTCAAGACAATATCCCGATGTATCCTTTGGAATGTAGAAGGATTTCATTCAGTATTAGAAAGTTGTGGGGAAAACGAGTTTGAACAATATGACATAATGTTTCTTACCGAAACATTTGTAACAAACACAGCAGCTATTGTGCTACACAAACACAAGATCTACCATGGTGAAGCTATAAAGGCCCCCGGTAGAGGACGACCGAAATGGGGGGTCTCAGTCGCTGTACGCACGACCGAATGGTCTAGATTACTTAGATCCACGGCTAGACTACTTGTTGTTGAAATAAGGGACTTTTATTTAATATGTATATACAGCCCACCTGACCGCAACGTGACAGACATTTTACTTGATATAGGAGAGTCCCTGATGCTATGCACAGACAATTTTAAACACACTATCATTGCAGGGGACATGAATTGTAACCTCGCTAAAGATGAGTCACGAGCGACAGCTTTTATCGAGGGAGTAAGGGAAATGGGCTTGCAAATAGAAGGTAATTATTCCGACGCTACATATATAGCATGGAATGGAAAAAGTGCTGTAGACCTAATTATGAGTACTTCTAGTGAACCGGGAGCTTATATAAAAGACCATAAAACGATAGTTTCAGCCGAGCGGAAGCACTGCAAGGTTACCTTCAGCCTTGCGCATACGAAGATAACTGGCCGTGACAAACGAATTTCACTCGCCCGCAAGATAAGTCTCAGCAAGCTAGAACAAGCCTTATATCTACTCCCAGATGCGACCGAAGTAGACACAGACTTTTACGAGCGTTCACTTCGGTGGGCCATTCAATCTGCAGCATCATATAAGAGGAACACTGCGACGAGACACAAACCATGGTTCGATCACGAGTGCAAAACCATCAAAACGCACATTTGTTGCCACAACGATTGGAGCCTAGCAGGGCTGGCAGACCTAGCTGATCTAAAGAAAACGTATAAACGAATGATTCAGAGGAAGAAATATGAATACGAGACCGCGCAGCGCACACAACAGGTAAAAGAAAGCATCCAGAAACCATGGATCCTCTTACCGAAGAGACCTGCTGTAGCAAACCCACTAATAAACGACGAAGAATGGGTCTCGCATTTCACAACGCTACTAAGCCACGATGTTCAACTGCCTGACAATGAACACGCACCCCATATAGAGCCTGACTGGGAAAACTTTACGGAAGGGGAGGTTCGAATGGCTATACTAGCGAAGAAAAACGGAAAATCATCAGGTCCTGATAATATTTACTACGAACATCTTAAGCAGGGAATAGAGCACATAGCCCCAAAGCTAACAGCGCTGTTTAATGTATGCTTAGAACAAGGGCACATACCCGAGCAATGGCGCCGAAGCTACCTGCAACCAATTTACAAAAACAAAGGCGACGCCACAGACCCAGCGAACTACCGCGGGGTAGCATTAACTAGCGTAGTCTACAAAATATTAACCTCACTAATTGTGACTCGACTATACAGCAAATGTAAAGACCTAATACCAACGGAACAGAATGGGTTCTTGGAAGGTCGGTCAACTGAACGAGCTCTCAGGAAGTCCTTCGTCACGTGCGGGAACGTTCCAACGACGGACAGATGACCTACGCAGCGTTTGTTGACTTCAAAACTGCTTTTGATAGTGTACCTAGAGACTGCCTTCTGGATATTATGCGACAGCATTTTGGCATCAAAGGCCGAATGTTCAACCTAATGAGAAGCATTCTCACTGCGAACTATATCACAATCAGAAATGGGCCTCACTGTATTGCGCAAGAAGTTAAACAGACAATTGGGCTAGCACAAGGCGACACGGCAAGCCCTTTCTTATTCATCCTTTATGTCACAGGGTTAAGCCAAATACTTCGAAATGCTAAAGCCCCGCATGTATTCTACGCTGACGATCTCATCATAATGGCCAAGTCAAGACCACATCTACAGTTTTACCTGAATGAAATGAGCCAATGGTGCGCACAGTATAAGCTGACAATTAATATATCCAAGACAAAAGTTCTTCGATTTTCCCGAGGAGGTCGATACGCCAGTCTTGACCACATCATCAGGGTCAATAACCAAAATATTGAATTAGTAAGTCAATTTAGCTATCTCGGAGTAATCTTGACCCCTGGCCTATCTTTTACAAAGCACATAGCAAATTTTGTGAAATATATGCTCGGACTGCCGCGTAACGCATCGACAACCTTGGCGATGGAACTATGCCAAGAGCGAAGCTTTGTGGAAGATCTTATCCTGGACAAATACGTTTTTAGCCCACTCGTCGTAGAGCAGTATCGCGCATACAGAGAAAAGCGTAATTTGAGCTTTGCCATAGAGAATTTCACTGACGGCCCTGCATTCACGACAGATCGTTGGAAGCAGGGAATGCAAGTGAACAGACGGGTACTCTGCAGACTTACCTGGCATGGCTACCACCAATATATATGTCTAAAAAGGTATTGCTTTGAAATTGAAGATTGTGTATGTAAATATTGTGGCACATGTAATATTGACCGATACCACATACTGCAATGCAAGGAAATGGAAGCTGGTTCAATGCATGCAGTAGTGAAAGATGTTATTAGCCGATATGAATTTTAGGTAGCATCTACCAATTTCTGGTGAAATAAACCTGTATTATTATTAATAATTGTCCATCCCGTTCAACTGAACGGCTTGTGTCTCCGGAGACGGTAAGGGAGTCGCCATGGCGGGCTCCTCGTCCTTACAGTGCACACGACCACGGCGTTGCGCGTGACGTGGCCAAGCCAGCTACCCTTCATAGGTACGATAGAAGAGGCAGCACGAACTTTACCTTTGCACATCACCTTCGTACGAGGCTGACGGCGGTACGCGTCCTCGATAAGTTGGTATTACGAGAACAAACAACATAGTAGAGAAATCGCAGTCTATTATTATGTTTCGCAGTCCGAATTGTTTATTTATTATTAATGGTGACATATTCCCTGCACACATTCTGTTTTCACGGGCTCTGTTAAAAATTAATTCTAAAACCTGATCAATTCAGCTCAACATCACGGACAGTGTCAATGTTGAGTGACAAGCTCTAAGCGGCAGGCTATTGCGTTAAAAAAAACCCTGTACGGCTGCCAAATAAGCGTTACAGTACAGGCATATTTTGTCTTATCTCCTTCAAGCCCCCTAGGGTCAGTGCTGCCGCGACTCAAGCAGGTCAATCGCAGGTATCCCTTAAGAATAAACTTAGGAAAATCTTCGGCAGAGTTTCCTTATAAGTTTCGTCTACTGGAGTTTAGTCGACCTTGTCCGCTTTTCGGCAACTAATTCAGAAAGTTAGTACATGTTAGATTATACGACCAGAAACAAGACATCATTGATCTTCTTTGGACAGTGGCTGGATCTCGACATACGTACAAAGAGGCAATGCGGTCTCTGTGTATGGCACCTTGCAGATATGGTCGATGCCTTGCTTAGGTGAAGCAGGGATGTGACCTACCTAATGGAGTTTAGCAGGGAACAATTTTAAATTCCATTGTTCTACGATTAGATACATTGATATTTTCTCAATTAAAGCTATTTGATAGTCCCGGTTTGCGAGTTTGGCTACATTTATAGATTGTTGTAGCTTAAGATTGTTGCAGCTCAAGCGTTGCAGCACTTGATGCAGGCGCGGCGAAATCATGACAGCATTCATATCGGGTTTTGCAGACGGAATATGTCAATTTCGAGACTATTTTTGTGGAATGCCTACGGATATAGTTTTAAACTGCATCAGCTTAGTCGTCTGGTTCAGTCCACCCTCTGTGTTTTCCAACACTTCTCGTGAGCGCGTGCGGAATTATCCTGAGCCTAATGCAAAAACTAGTTTTTTTAATTCAGCCGTCATATAAGTACGGTCTGTGAGGACCTAAAGAAGATATTAGGTTTTGCCACCATGCAGTGGTTTGGAGCTAAACCCAATCAAGTGTGAGGTTCACATCATCGGTTTAGGTACAATCGGAAATCTCCGCTGTGCAGAATCTACGTCCGGGTTGCCGCGTAACAGACAATCTTTTTTAAGACTAACTGGAAAAGGCGGTGCGCCCACGCAGGCACCACCGCAGGGAACTCGTCTGCAAGTGTGGATCGGTAGTGTGGGGCTCCAACCCACTAAAAACCAGTCATGTCCCAATCCCGGCAACCGATTGGGAACTGCATAAGCGTTACTTCAAAAGATCGAAAAAGAAGAGTACTTTAAGAATTTAACTATCCCGGGATGCCCCGCGGGATGATGTTATGCAGTAACGGTTTTTCGTCTCCTTGGCGCGCAGGATGTTCTCCATGGTGCGAAAAATGCTGGTCCAGTCGTCGCGTGACTTAATCGTAAGCTGTATGATCGTTCCAGGAGTGCCGTTGTCAGCCCTAGGTAGACCCGCACGCTGAAAGGCCCATTCGGGGCGCCACAAAATGGTACGTTCGGACATGTCCTCTGTTTCGCATTGGCAGTAGTTGCAAAATGGGGATGTGGCTTTCCCAATTCTGAACAAGTGTGACTGCAAACTTGTCCAGTAAGGACCTGAGTGATATAGAACGTCAACTCGCCACCTGGCCGGTACATCCAGGCCCTGATATCCGGAATTAAGAGTCCTTATCCGGTACCCCGACGCTTCGTCCTGAATAGAGTTCTATTCGGCCTGCCAAATGTCGAGGGTTATATTCCTTTCCCCCGCCTTCTTGTTTTCTGGGTCTTCCCACAAGAGGCGTCGTTAATTTGCGTTCACGTCCCAGAGGACTGTACTAGCCAGAACAAGGACGGCCGCTGTGCTGACTGTTCTATAGGCCATTGTGATATGCAGAGCAGCCACTCTTTGGGCTGTTGTTGGCTGTGGATAGTGCGGCTGACGGCCACACCGGGGCTGCAAATAAAACTATTGACTCAGCCGCCAAGATAATAAGGCGCTTTTTTGACCTCCGTGGGCCATAGTATTTTGGCATCAACCGGGCTATCTTATGTGAGACTTTAGTAGCCTTTTCTGCTACAATGCATATGCGGGGTGTGCCCACTAGTCTCCTGGCTAGGTACATTCCCAGATAACGGGGGTATTGACAGCCTTGATCTCCTGATCGTCTAGAAATAGTTTTAAATAGGTGCACTTCCTTGGACAAATTAGAAGGATGCCCTCGCTTTTATTCGGCGCCAGTGTCAGGCCAACCTTCCTCATCCAACCAGCAACCTCCGCCAGGGCGTCGTTGGCTCTCAGTTCTAGTGGCTGGGGTGAGCGGGCCTGGACGCGCACTGCGAGGTCGTCCGCATATGCGAGCAGTTCAGTGCCTTTTGGAAGGCCGTCTAAGCGTAAGACGTTCTCGTATGACAGGTTCCATAGAAGGGATGCTAGGATCGAGCCCTGGAGAGCACCGGTCATTATGTAGAACTCGGTGCCTTCACTGACTATGCGCCTCTCGCTCGGGTAGGACGAGATTGCCCGTCGCAGGTCGGGCAGGACTCTCTTCTTAAGTAGTGTGTCCAAGAGTACCTCCCAGGGCAGGCTGTTGAATGCATTTTCAACGTCCAAAATTATCTTCCAGGGCAGGTTGTTGCATGCATTTTTAATGGCCGTGCTCTTCTGCAAAGCACCACACGCGGGACTTCATTATTGATGCGATGCCTTTGACTAGCATGCTAACCAGGCAGACTGGCCCATAGGAGTTAATCCTCTTCGGGATGAGTACCAGATTCACTTTATTCCAGGCCATAGGGAGGCAGCCGCTAAAATGTATTCGTGTGGCTACAGTAGCCACCACATCCGGGAACTCATTAAACTTCTTAAAGCTGGGCCTTGCGTTGGAATCTATATTTAACCTGCGGCTGCAAAACGACCCCTTAGTTCAGGCCTCCTTACCGGTAGCCAGAGGTGGATTGGGCCTACTTGAAGCAGTTTCTCTTTCAGTTGCAGTACACAGCGCACTCTTGCATTCGGCGACTAGTAGCGTTGAGTTTATCCTAGACCCCCAAGCGGTTGCGAATTTTCTGGCTACGCTTGAACGGACTCAGAATGACGCCATTGCATTTTGTGGGTCTCTACTGAAGCCCCGTCTCTTCAGCGCACCTAGTCAGAACGGGCAAACGGTGGTCGATGGAATGGCTTATGAGACCGAATAACTACGGTCGCCAACAAAGCGAGGTTACAGGCAGTTTCTTTACTGGGCCCTTCCAAGCCCTTAGCTGGGTACCTTCCTGGACGACGAGTCTACGTGAATACTAGTCGGGTTAAGGTTAGGTGCAGAGATAGTCTCTCCACACCGGTGCCGGTGCGGTGACGAGGACAACTCTCTAGGTCACCATGGACTTTCCACCCTTGGACGAGACATTTAGCAAAGGGCTGCGATCGGCACGCTACCCATGCATTTTAGAGTCGTCTGGCTTAGTTAGAGACGATGGAAAGAGACCTGATGGTTTGACCCTGACTTCTTTTGAGCGAGGCCAACTGCTGATGTTCAGTTATTCTACGCTTCACCTGAGGTGGTCTGGCTCATATCGTACAGGTTTAGGTGGTGTCACATCAAAACTATTCAGTACCATAATAGTAGCTCTGCATACACTGTCATTATATTTCATCGCATATGCATTTACAAATTCGGTAGTCACGAACATCGATTTGAGATCGGGGCGCTTAGCTTAAATAGTACAAGCCAATCAAGTAGTTGTTTCGAGAACGTTTTAGAAAACCCAGAGCATCCTTGCCCCTTTAGTACTCGTTTAAGCTGACGAATTAACCAAATCGGGTCTTATTTATTTATGTTTCAGAATTTCCTTCTTCATGACTTTTTTAATCCAAAAGAACAATTTCTGTAACTGGCGGTAGGTTAAACTACGATGAGTTGCAAATCTTGAATCTTCGAAAACTGGTAATGGCTTAGATGACTTGAAATTACTTTAACCTCAATTAATCACCACTTTGTTGCTAGTGTGTACGCTAGATTCATAGTATCGACGTGGGTTATTCTGGCACGTTGCCGTTCCCCAAGCACAAAGCTTCTGCCAGAGACTGTAATTTACTGGACTAGCAATTTTTCACTATTTCTTCATTATAAAAGCACAGGAGAAACGTTTACAGCGTTAGCAACAGCATATGGTTGGGCAATACTACAATTACTACAACAGCATATGGCAGCAATACTACAAATTAAACTAATAACAATAAGTTAACTGTTTTATTAACACTCAAACTGGGTAAATGTGTTTATGCTACATCAAAATGTTTCGAAACACCAACAATCGTGCGTTTTGCTAGTTCTGCTATGGACCTAACCGCCGGGCATACAGCGACGTGGCATCGATCACATTTGCTCCATCATTGCTTGCACTGATATTCATACTGTGGCTCAGGAAAACTCTTCACGTTGCACAGAACGTGATGAAATCCGTGGGGCTGCAAAGGCCGTAGTTAGATGTCGATCTCTTACTCCGCTGCCCCGCCATTCAGTGCTCGTCATTGCTGCTGTTCCATAAAAGCCTTTGCCACCTCACTAATTTTGGTTTACCAATTCCGCATATAAACTTCAAAACTGCACGTTTTCTTCAGAATTCATTGTTTTTGTAGATCTTCCATCAGCAGCGGGCCCTCTAACACGTGAACAACCCTATTCCTGCATGAATTCGATAGCGCAAAAACCCTCTTTAAAAAGGAAAACCTCACCCCGTCAATTAAACGCAATTCACCTACTTCCAACTTATCCCATATTTGTGGGATGTCATATGTGGTTACGGGAGCTATCTGTATCCTGAAAAGAGCAACTGTTGCATGAACTGAAATCTTATGTGGATATTTAATTGCTGCGGTTGCGACGGTGGCCTTCCTGACCCTCTCCTGGATGTGTGACCGAAAGCTGCTACCGCTTGTTGATAAGTTTATGCCTAGGCATGTAAATTTGTTTTCAAATTTAAGTTCTGTTCCCCTGATTTGGAGCACGTCTTGCCCGGCCATACGGCCGCCCCTTTGAAATTTCATAGGTACTGCCCAGCCTGCTTTTATCCGCTCTAGTAGTGCACTTAAAAGTACGGAAAACAGCAGTGGGCTCAGGCCATCGTTCTGTGCGACACCTGTGGTTTGAGCCACCTCTCCCGCAATACCGACCCTGTTATGAATCAGCACCGTACTCTGATTTGACATATTGAGAAGTAACCTCAGGTCTGCTCCCGGCACGTTTTGCCAGGCGATTTTGCCAGCTCTTCACCTATCTTATTCCTTGATGTCAAATGTTGCCTTTAAATCTACAAACACCGCATATATACAGCTCCTCAACCTGGGTAGCGTATCCCAGATTGCTTCTAGCAGCTACCGAATTGCTGATTGAGTTGATTTTCTTTTCCTAAATCTATGTTACTCCTCCAGGAACGACCCCAGTCTCCTAGCTATTATTTCTGAGAATATCTTATACGGACAACTTTTTATTACCATTCCCCTCCAAGCTTGTTTCTACTCCATTTCCTTTTGGAATAACTATTAAGGCCGCTTTTCTCCAGGCCCCTGGATTTTGCCCCTTGTTTAAACATTCACTGAATAAGGCTTACCAGCAAAGTGCGAGAATTAAGGCATTTTTCTTGTGTTAATTTCGTATCAAGTCTTTCCCGTGCGATTTTACCCGTGGTGCTCTGTTGATTGCTTTTATCATTTCCCTAAGTGAAATGTCTCTCTTTATCCAAACCCTCGCTTCTTCCGTTGTCTGATCCCACAGGTTTTTTTTTATTCTAGCGGCGCTTTCGGCGTTGTGTCCGAGCCGGCCAATATTCGCCTGAAATGTTCGACTAGCCCATTCGTCTTTACGGAACACTGTCTCCTCCCTTTTCGCTTTAGCCAGGTATGTGGACGTTTATCAACCTCTTTTTTTGCTATCCACGTTTTCTCTTCCCAGTGCTTTTTTCTCCTCCTTATATAATTTCTTAACTAATTCTTAACCAACGCCGCCAACGGCCTCATTAACGAGACGTAACAATAAGTTATGATCAGCCTTAAATATATTACAAAAAATAAAGAATACAAATCAAGGTTCCGTTTACAACCCAATGGCCAGATAAGTAAACATCAATATTTTACATCGTTACTCCTTATAACCCTAATAAGAATTGATTCATCTTTGTGTGCTCTAAATTGCATTTCAATTGATAAACATTGTCAAGTTAGTAAACACATTTGTTCTATTGTAGTATGCAAGCAGAGTGCAGAAGCAACCAAATAATATAAAAAGCGTTCGTGGTTACAAGCTGCTTTTGACTATGTCCTTTACGATCGCCTTTTTGACACCGATGTTTATCTATATAATCTTCTAAATATCTTATCAAGCAGGTAAAAATAGATTGGTAAATATAGAGTCCACCTAATAGACAAGAGGTTCCGGCAAACAGTGGCTGTAGTTTAAGGTGACTTTGCGATGCCAGTTTCACTTATATTACCAAGCTTGAATTACTCTATATAATATCAATCCCACTTATTTGGGCTATGAAAAAACCGTATATTGAATTATATAACAAACGAGTAATAAAGGCGTATGACTCGGCCATGACTTAAAGGCCCACCTGGTAGAACACTATCCTGTTGGCATTTTACTCGATCAAAGAAAAGCACAGGGATTTCCAGTATGAGCATGGCATATCTAAGCTGAAACTACAGACAAAGTGCCGGCATATAGGAGCCTTTCACCACGGCTTCGTTATTATTAAAGTGCCTTCTGACGAACCCCAAGGAAATGGCCGCGGTCGTGCCAAGCGAAATCAGAACCGGCAACGACATTGATCGTCAACTTGGTGAAATCATTGGGACGAACATACCAAGTGATGATAGCCATGCACAATGTATCTTGTGTACACGTGCCGGCTAGTGCATGCCATTTCATTCCAAAGCTCCCTGGCTAGGTACACATCCAATTGCGCTACCTGTACCAAGACCTCGGGCATTTTCCGCGACACACTCCAACAAAAATTGCTGAAGTGGTTTTGTAATAGGTGACCTAAGCCTGACTCTGATTGTTTCCACTGCCGGTCCGCAACCCGCTAGCAGGTACACGAAGCGGCTTCTTGCCGTCCGCGGTAAGCCGCTTCATATACGAGGTGTGTTCAAAAAGTATCGCGACTTTTGTGTTTTTTCAAAAATTATTCATTTATTCATGAATATCTATTTTGTCCCCTTCAAAGTAATCCCCATGAGATATTATACACTTGTGCCAACGGTTTTTCCAATCTTCGAAGCACTTCAAAAAACCATTTTTTTTATCTTGTTCAGCTCCTCCTTCGATGCCGTCTTTATCTCGTCAAGCGTAGCGTAACGTCGTCCTTTCATGGGCCTCTTCAGTTTAGGGAACAAGAAAAAGTCACAGGGGGCCAGATCTGGGGAATACGGTGGCTGCGGCATCATTAGTGTGTTGTTTTTGGCCAAAAACTCGCGCACAAGCAACGATGTGTGAGCAGGGGCGTTTTCGTGGTGCAAAAGCCAATTTTTGTTCTTCCACAAATCCGGGCGTTTCTGGCGGATTGCTTCGCGCAAATTGCGCATAACTTGCAGGTAATATTCCTTATTGACCGTTCTACCCTGTGGCAAGAACTCATGATGCACCACGCCCCTGCAATCGAAGAAAACTGTCAGCAAAACTTTCACATTCGACCGAACTTGGCGCGCTTTTTTCGGTCTTGGTTCGTGCGGCAGCTTCCATTGAGATGATTGAGCTTTGGTTTCCACGTCATAACCATAAAACCACGATTCGTCACCAGTTATGACCCTCTAGAGCAAATTTGGGTCGTCGCGGACAGAGTCCAACATCTCATTAGCAATGTTCATGCGATGCTGTTTTTGGTCGCAATTGAGCAATTTTGGTACGAATTTCGCGGCGACCCGTCTCATGCCCAAATCATTGATAAAAATCGAATGGCACGAGCCAATTGATATGTTTAGGTCCTCAGCAACTTCTCTAACGGTGATTCGACGATTGGCCAATACCATTTTCTCTACTTCATTAATTTTTTCGTCTGTTGTTGAAGTGCTTGGGCGTCCGGCACGCTCTTCGTCGTTCACATCTTCTCGGCCTTCTGAGAACATTTTGTACCACCGATAAACGTTGCTTCGGTCCAACGTAGCTTCTCCGTATGCCACAGTCAACATTCGGAATGCATCCGCGCACTTAATTTCGTTTTTCACACAAAATTTGATACAGGTTCTTTGATCCATTTTTTTGAATAGGTAAAAATCGAAGACGATCCAAAACACGTGCAAGCAAAGCAGCTGTCAACAATTAAGTGAACATTCAAAATGGCCGAGCTTGTCGGCATAAGTGAGAGACATGAGTACCAACATAACGCCACAAAAAATCGAAATTCGAATATACGTAACCCGCGAAAATTCAAAAGTCGCGATACTTTTTGAACACACCTCGTATATTGTGAAGCATCTTTCTAGCTGCGCAAAATTTGCTGCTAAAAGATGGCCCCACACCCTGCCAAGGCTGTAGCTCAACATTAGCACAATCTTAAGCTCAAAAAGACGCACGGCCGCACTCGAAGACAGTCGTCGAGGGTCTCTCACTTCTGTGTTAATAGAGGTAATAGCCGCTCGACACCTGTCGCCGATGTGCTGGATAAAGGTCGTTCCCGTATAGTGTAGTCTCAGACCCAAATACGGAAAATAGTTGACAAACTCCAGCGGTTGGCCACAACAGGGTTTTACGTCTGCTGCGGCCAATCGACCCCCAAGGCGAAACTTCATGGCGTGCGTCTTCCGCGCATTTATTTGCAGGCCCTTACGGTGAAGGTAACTTTCTACGTCGCGTACAATTCGACGAATGGCACCGCGGTCCCGGTGGGACACTACTATGTCATCCGCATACATGGCGACGACGGCGTTTCCAAACTCCTCCCGCACATGGCAAGCTAGGTCTGCGATAAGCAAGGAGAATGCCAGGCAACTGAGAGGGTCCCCTTGGGGGGTCCCTACGTTTTGACTCAGCTGCAAGGTGTGCTCACTTCTCACGTTTTCTCCAAGGCGGTCTTTAGCAAAGAAGCTGGAGAGCACTCGTAGGAAAGAGCCTCCCACCCCAGCATGTCGAAATGAATCGACTAGTAGGTGACGGCGACCTTTGTCGAAGGCCTTGACATACAAGTGACCCCCGGGCACAGCCAACACCCGTTCAAATTCCGACTGGAGTACGTGGATCGCGTCCTGTGTACCTCGACCGTTCCTGAATCCGAATAGCTCCGAATAACCCCGATAGAGATTTGGATCGTCCACGTTGTCACTGTTTTTGCCCTTTAATAGCAGAGTAAGTCTGGTCTCGTGCTAAACCTGGGGTATGTGTCCCCCGCTGAGTATCTGATTAAACAGCTTACACAGCTTCTCTGCTAAAACATCGGACGACTCAGCCCAATGTTCGTAATAGATCCCATCAGGACCACCACTCTTTTTCTTGGGTAACTGTACAACTTCAAGGCCTGTACAACTTCTTCCACCGTAAACGGCGAATTCATGTGGTGCTGCTCTAGAGTGAGCGGTTGATCAATAACTGGGTTAGGCGCGGGGGCGTTTGCATCGAGCAGAAGGGCAGTAAAGTGCTGCCGCAACTGCTCCTTTGTCATGCTCTCCATGCTTTTGTTCAGCCGGCGAACAGTGTATACATGGGGTTTGCGGTCTGCTCTCTCAAACAAACGAAACTCCTCCTCCTTATCATACCGGCGCTTATTCTCCGCGGTCAGTTTCTTGTAGGTTGCTCTATGTCGGCCATAGAGCGCCCTACGATCAGCAACTACCTGGGGTGTACAGCTCGTGCTCGGCGCAGGAGCCCCAAGACTTCCCGACATTTTAAGTAACAGGCCTGTGTAAACCAGGGCCGCGCCCGTCTTTGTCTGTACTTCCTCGTGACTACAGCCGCCTTGACAGCGGCCTCCAGAGCGTGGTTGCTTGGCTCAATGTCAGAAGTTGATCTCAGCAGCTCTAACTCGAGCGTCAATACACGCAAATCTAGCTGCCTAGACCAGTACGTTGTCAGCTGCCGACGTGGAGCGCGTCCCTGGCCAGGCACACACAGAGAGACGCCAGCATCGGCAGGTGCTTCCGTGCTGAAATATTAAGTACCTCGTATCCTTGAAATTCCGTCGGATGTTGAAGATTGTGAAACAGGAGGTCGATAGTGCTTCTTTCACTTTGGTAAACATACGTGAATTGATCACGCTAATTTGCGCAATGCAGGCCTCTGTTTTCTAGAAGCTTAAGAAGCCCATCGCCCTTCCTGTCGGCCACTATCAATACGACAGTTGAAGTCGCCGCCGACCAGAGTGGGTAGTTGGAGGTTTAGCCCCGCTAGACCAGCAATGATCGCATCAATAACGTCAACATCATCGTCTTGGGGTGGCAGGTAGGACAATGCGAGGTTGAAACTACCTGAGGTGAGTGTCATACAACACTCACCTCGACACACAGATTGCATTCGGGGTGACCCTGCTCGTAAAAAGATTGAAAGTCCACCTGGTCTGCCGCGCTGGTCTGGAAGTCTTGCTAGTCTGGAAGCAAGTCTGGAAGACTTGCTAGCAGATGGAAACATCGCATCTCATTGAAATGCACTTCCTTCCGCATAAAAGTCTCCGTCAAGAGTACAATGTCCACATCATCAAACAAACGTTCTGGTGCTAGCAGATAAACCTTCGCAATTCCAAAGCAATAATTTGCAGCTACGAGCAACATGCAGCTGCCTTGGCAGAAGGCGTCATTTATGTCTAGCTGTTAAACCATGCTCGCCAGTAAACTCTTCGCATACCCAAGTCTGGGCCGGCGGAACCCCTAGCCAGCGCCGGAAACTCACGCCTTTCGGCCAGAGGGCGCTACTCGAAACTTTACAAGTCACTATCACCAAAGGCCACGCAGAAGACGGAGTCCGGCCGGGAAACTCTTAGTTTCCACGCACTACAGTGTGTCCCCCGGTTAGCCAACCACGCAGCTGTTCTGCCGACGTTGTTCGGCTGAAGCCCTTCAAACGGAGAGCCTTCATAGGCAGCACACGGTTTTTACATAGTGTTAGCTCACCTAGGTCTACGACTGCACTTCCCACTCGAGTGGCGGTCGATTAGTAAGGACGTTACTTGCTTTGACACAGTATACTCTCAACGCTTGTGAGCAACTTTATTTGTGTCACTCTAAGCATTTAAAATAAATCGTAGTTCATCTTCTTAAGCATCCTATGTATTTCTCTGTGTTCTCTTCAAACGCATTGTTTTAGGCAATTTCAAATGATTGGGGTCTAATTAATCCACACGTTTATAGGTGCATTTCCGTGTATATTGCCATCACTGTTTGTGACGCGTTTATTTTGAGATTGATGGGCGTTCACTCACTATGTTGTACTGATTGATATTAGTAGTATTATATCGACCACGTACTATGCCGTCGTTTGCTAACCAGAAAAAAATACAGCCACCCATGTTTGCTATATTACACACATCTATTATATCCAATCGAGTAAAAATACTACAGTGATACATGCTTATAGAGTAACAGCAGAACATTTGGAGTCTCTGATTACTTTAAAACACGAGATTTTCACACGTGGCACAGGTGCGCCGCAAACAAATATACAACAACTAGCAAGATGCATGTCTTAGCGAGTGAATCAAGCGGAATAACAACGTTTGGGCTCATTTAAAGGCTCGTCGGAGATAAAGGAAGGCACATCGACTGCACCTAGCAACTATTTAATGCTTAGTAAACTTCTGGTTAAGTCGGATGACCTCAAAAATGCGCTTTGATATAGCGTTGAACAAGTTTCGGGTGACGTCCTGTGAGAACTCGCCTCAAGCCTTCACAATTGCTTTTTAATTCTACTTAGTTCGAAAATTGTTTTTCGTCACTGTAAACCTTTCGGGCGAGCGAGCCCCACACATTTTCGAGGATATTAAGATTAGGTGCGACTGCAGGCTAACGTCGGACCTCAATGTGACGTTGTTCGAACCAACTTCCGATCAGCCTGGCGGTGTGAATCGGGGTGTTATCGTGTTGAAAAGCGAAGTCGGGCCCTCCTATTAGCTAAAATGCGCCGATTGCTTTTCTAGTAGATCCCTAAAGCGCTTCGATTTAACACGACTGTCTAAAAACATAATCGATGACTTTGTTGGATACCCGGACAACGGCCCAGATCATTACCGGACCGCCACCTGAGTGTCGTTTTGACAAAATTTGTTTTTCCTTGCGCGCATCGTGGAAATAATAATTATATTATTTGGTCCATCAAAGTTGAATATTTTGCATCTGAAAATAACACTCGGGTGTCACTTAGTGGCCCATGACATCGTACCATGGGCGAAGTCGAGACAAGCTTTCTAATGCTCAGCCGCCAATCGTGATTTCCTCTTGTGTTTTTCTCGTGAGCAAAGGTGTCTCCCTGAGAAGGTTTTGTAGATTTCGCACGTTCGTTTGCACACTAGCCGCCGCCGCAATTGCCCTTGCCGACCGCAGTGTTCGACGCTTTCTTAAGAATTGCACGCTTGCTTCGTTCCGAAATGGCATTTGGACGCCAGGAACTCGTTTTAACAGCATAATTTTCACCTAAATTCACAATGTTGTTCACTACTGGACAATGCCCCAATCGACGGGAAATTTCGCGATTAGATGGCCAAAGTCCTTTGTTTGGCCCATCGTTTCAAAACAGAAAAAACTTCTGGTAGGAGGTCTGCCTTTGTTTCCGTCGAGCCGTAAAATAAGCTCAATCGTCGTTATTCCGCTTAATTCAGTCGCTCGGTGTAGCTGTGTCAAATATAGAAAACTCGTGTTTTAAAGTGATTCGAGACCCCAAATATCGATGGAAGTCACCGTTGTACCCTGTGAGCATGTACCATTGTGATATCTGCACGATTGTTTACAATAAATGCGTGTAATATGGTAAAGGTTTAACAAAAAAAAAGTTAAAAATAAAAGAAGTGGCTGTACACTTTTTCGCGGACTGTATATTACTGTAACGTGAAACAACAACTCAATGCGAACCTCAAGTATCTCTTTCAATGCGACGTTTTCCAGTTACTCACTTTGGCTTATAGCCACACCTTGTCGTCACATCTGCCCACTGTGATCGCCATCATTCATCTATTTTTTACTCCTTCCTTACTCTCTGTGTGCAGTCAGTTAGTTCTACATCATTGGGTATAGTTTTCGTATACGGGGCTGCAATACATGAACTGTGTATGACAAAATACTTGTGCAGTCGGATGTAAATAGCGCGGTCTCGGATGACAACGCTCTGCTGTTTTTTTTTCCTGCTGAAATTCTCAGTAGTTGTTTTTTAATTAATAATTTCTCACTTAATTATGTTTTCTTCTACTATATACGAGAACCTGCAAAACCTTCTCAGGGAGACACCTTTGCTCACGAGAAAAACACAAGAGGAAATCACGATTGGCGGCTGAGCATTAGAAAGCTTGTCTCGACTTCGCCCATGGTACGATGTCATGGGCCACTAAGTGACACCCGAGTGTTATTTTCAGATGCAAAATATTCAACTTTGATGGACCAAATAATATAATTTATCTATATACCAAGCTACTACTCGTACACAATGTATGTTATAATTCACACACATACATTTTTTAGAAAGTGTAATTTGTTTAATAACATCTGATTTCTTACTGTGTAGGTGCATGTGTGGTCCGTAAGGCGATTTCCCGTGAATAGTGTTTGATCTATCACATCAGTTGTCATTTGTAACAACTGTCAATGACGTCATGCGTAGCGTGCCAATGCAGCCAAACATCCTTCCATCCATTACTTCCAGTGTTATTATGTTGAGATGTATGTAAATATGTGTAAGGGCCTCAACTGGGTTGCTAGGAAAAAAACACGATTATTGACCAAAACCACAGCTGTAGATTTTATTCTTGTCCGACACATCTACTGCGCCGGTACAGCACCGTCTCTCCGGCCTGTCTCACTTCACAACGATCCTTCCTTGACCGCGTCTTAATACCGTCTCTCTACACTGCGATCCTTCCCTGACCGCGTCTCAACAATGCCTCTTCTTACTACTGTAGTTTCGTCATTTCTCTTACCGGCAGCAAACTTAGGTCACAGCAGCGATGGCACGTCAGTGCTGTTGCCGCAGTTTTCCCTCTCCACTAAGGCTTGTTGATTCTACGTGCACCGATACCTGCAGACGTCGCTAAGCTATGTCACTCTCTAGCTACTAATATCATTATTTAATCTCATGTATTATCACTATAGCGTTTTCTCACATATCATCAAATTAACTTATTACTCTATTCGATAATATATATGTTTAGATTATGTATTAATACTCTATCTATTTGCGCTTAGTAGTTTAATGACTAGTAACTAAAACATTTTAACTTATTATTTTTCGGTAAACATACATTTTCTATTTCTAAAGTTTTTTTAATAATAATGGGGGGTCAGTGATGCGTCGTCTTGTTTATTAAGCTGTGCTCTCTATTTTTTACTCGGTCGTGTATATATTCCACACCGGCATTCCGATGACCGAAATTGAACACCGTAAAAAACTATTTCATCCAGGGTTTAAACTCCCGATTGCTAGGCACTGTCTTACTTTATCATGTTGTTCTAATTATATGATTGTACTAATAACTCATAATAACTACCAATAATGTGTTTTTGTTTTGCAGTTTCTACTGCAGAGGATATTGGAGATTGTACGTGAAAACGATTATAGATCCTAGATTCGTTGTCGATGGGCGAGGGACTCTCCTGCCACAACCGTGTCAAGCCTACATTGGAGATTCATGTCTAACCATTGATACATAGAATATGTTAAAATAATAGTCATTTGTTTCTCATTTCGTTAATATCACGACCATTAAATGCATATTGATTTATGCGTTGGGATTGCATAATATGGTGAAATAATTTTTCCAATAACGGGTTTTCATTACACTAAAATCTAACCCCACAAACAATTACACATGGGTGCGAACATTTTAAACACAACACAATTTTCACTTATAACAGAAGGTATCACATATGTTAGCATATGTAACAAACCTCAATTAAACGGATAAGCTGCTTAAGCACACAGGTAGCATTACATGCTTTCTACTACTATATCTAATGCAAAAGAAGATCAGAAAATATCAGCTACTATTCACTATCCAAGACACAAATTTTCATTCTACCACACATATTCCAAACAGAAAAACAGAACCCATCAAGCGGAAAGCCTCTAGCGGAGAATATATATGTTCACAAAGAGTAGTAGTACTTTTATTAACTAAGAACTGGTTTACACATATAAATAATAGACATCACATTTCCATAGTTAAGACAACAGAATTGCTTGTTCGCAACGGCAAATGTGGTGACCGATTGTCGGTTCTCATAGCTACAGCTTATCCACGACTCCGCAGTCGTTTTTTTTGGTGTCATGGAACAGCGAATCGTTTTGCTTTCCCAATCGGAGATGTGCTCTCTAAAATTTGTCATCTTCAGAAGGTTGCTCTCCCAGTCCTCAACAAAAAGCGGCTACGACGCCGACGAGCAAGTACATTAAACTATTCAGGCTAGCGCGGTAGACATTCAATGCTCTCTTTAGGAAACTGGCTTTCAGTTGGCCAAACGCTCTTAAGTTTGGGCTTGAAATATAAGGCCAAATTACCTGAGCACCGTAGGATGCGGCGGGTCGTTGACACTGTGAAAGTATGATAGATATTTTCGGACTTTATTTGCATGCCCTGGGAAATTTGTGCCACGGATATACATAAGATGCCAATTTTGTATATTCGTTGGGAGATAGATTACCAACATTGAGAACAACAGGGGACTCAGATAATCACCCTGAGCAACACCGGTGGTCTGAGTGTTCGGTGCGTGTTCAGCCTTATCGTCTATTATCAGTTCCCCCTGCAAGATGCTTTTTAGAAGTTTTAGCATGCTCAGTTGAGAAGTTTACGGGTCAAGAAAAATATCCATCGCTACCGGTAAATGCCACTCTATAAATGCCAGGGTAACCCTTTGCCAGGGTCGCTAGGCTCGCGGTGGACAGGTGAGATCGCCACAGAGTACAGTTATTTTCTGCAAGTCTACCATATCTAGATACGCTATCAGTTCCTTCAGCAGAGATTCTGTATCCACCGATGGACTAGAGTAGGGTGCAATCACGATTACAGTGTTCCCTGTCAGGACTACGAAGTTGTCCTCATTGTAGCAAAGTTGGATTCCAGGAAGTTTACTATATATACGAGATGAGAGCAGCTCCTCGTTGTCCGACCGGGATCTTCTGACTGGGCACCCAAACATTCCGCTACATGCTAATTGGGAATGACCGTGGGCTCAGTGGCCCAGGTTTCGGTAAAAACCAACACATTGAACTGTTCCGTTAAATAATCGTAAACTTGATTTAATACCCTCACAGTGCTATTAAAAATATCTAATTGGGGATTTTTGCCATGCTTAAACGTTAAAATCACATGTTCAGTGATGGACATCACGTTTTCCTTGGGTTTTTGGTTTTAACTAATGCCACCTCGGTCACTCCTGACGATTTGTGTGCGGCTAGTATGGCTGCTTCTGATATACACGGGTGTACATCAAATATTTTCCCCTTCACAAAAGAGCGCGCTCCACTTATTCTGGCAAATACTTCAATACCAGCCAACTCCTTTAATAAAAGCAGGGTGCCTCTATCCTCTTCGGCTTCCACCACAATGACAAGCTCCCCGGTCTTTGTAAAACGGCGCTCTCAATACAACATAATGTCTCCCTCAAATTTGAGAAAGTCGTGTAATATGCATTGATTTTTCGCACTTAAAATATGCTGTCTAGTTGTACGGTGCCTCATTCAAATAGAATTAAGTAACTCTTTAGAAAATATGCATACGAAATATGTTTGGATTGGCGTATAGGGCAACCACTGAGAACATATGGAAGGATGAAAATATATTGAATTTTTATGGAACATCCATATATATGGCATTTTGCAGGAAACCCTACGCCTTTTGTGGCTACTTCTAAATAACGCTTGTCCTGCTAGTAGAGCTGTAAACAATGATGTAGCACGCTCATACTTGTGACAAAATTATTTAATGCTTAATTATCGCCCGCGAAACATAAATTCCACGTTTCCTCATCCGTTTAGATATGCATTAGAGTTATCTAGTAAATAATGCTAAACCAAACTTGTAAAATGTCGGATGTTGACACATATCGCAAGAGCGGGCAGACACGGGCGATAGCCTTTTATGCAATATGCCCTTAATTGTTACAATTGTTTAAGCTTGGCGAGGAATTACTAAATTTAAATAAATATGCCTTCCGGAGCAGACGGTCTTATAAACAAATATGGCATTTGATGTGAGATGTTAGGAGAATACAATAATTGCATAGCGCGGCGTGAGATGCGTCCATTTAAACGGACGGTGCATGGCCACCGCGCCCAGTTTGGAATTCTTCCACTTTAATCGATTCCCAGTGTTGTCGTCACGCGGGAGGCATACGTCTTCTTTGTTGATCTGATGAACCGCCTTGCCGGCGCCACCCATGTTTGCAGAGCGATGTTGCACGATAGAGTCGCGCTGCCAGCGCACAGAGAGATGTTCGAAAGTCGCCTCTGAGTCGTGTAGCCGCCCGCAGCTCTACTACTGACGTCGTCCCGTCGGGGTCAAGTCGGTCTAGAGGCGTGAGCAAACGTAGCGCCGACGATAAGTAGCTTCCTCAAATGAGGTGAGCAAGGGTGATGGCTCGCGGCCCGTCTGGCTCAGCAGACAAATGTGCAATCGGCCGATCGTTGACGATGGCAGCCGATTCGACAAAAATCGTGCGAAACTTCTCAGTCGAAAGAAAACTTCGTCCTAGAATCTTTGCCAATGCCGCCTTTACCGTGCCAACGAGCCGCTTGAAAATCTTCCATGCTATAGGGCCCGTGGATAGTTGAATGTTCTCCTGATGTCCGTGGCCGCTTTGACAAATAAGCGACAATTGTCGCTAACGAACTCCCGTCAGCCCGGATAGGGCGCCAGATATCGACGGAGGGCCAACTGCGTCTGAGGGCCAACTGCGTCTAAGCTCAAGTGGATGCCCCGCGTTGCCGCGCAGGTGAATAATGCAATGTTACTCTTCGCTGCTCCGTCACGCGACATTGTATGGAACGAACCACAAAAATCAACCTCGGCGGTGGCGAACGGTGGTGATGACAGTGGCCCTCAAGATGAGCAGGGGGTGCGCGCAGTTGGTCACCCGGGAATCCTTGGCGTCGTCTGCATGCCACGCAGCGGGTAATGTAGCCTTGATGATCTGGCGGCTACGGGAAACCCAGAAGCGCTTACGGAAACTGTTACGTACGGTATTGACAACAAAATGCGTGTTCATACGATGCTCCCAGTGTATGAGCAGCGTCGCCAAGTGTGATTGCCCAAGGATTATGACTGGATTTTTCTCGTTCTCGGTGAGAAACAATCTTTGATTGACCAAAGACGTGAATGTGTCGAGCGGCGACTGGCCCGTCAGAAGCTTTCTGGCAGTCGAACTCGTCATCCCAATTAAGATGCTGCGTCCACAGCGTCTTTGTCATCGTCTTTCCGCGCAGCACGAATGGCGCCAGCTATCCTACAGGATCAAAAATAGAAGCAACTGCCTTCGGGATTATTTGTTTCGTAATTGTTGTTGTAGTTGTGCCGGCGAAGTGTTTTAAGAATCGAATCGTATCACAGTACGACGACCATGATATTCCGAGAATCTTCAATATCGTCTCGCTGTCGAACGTGAGAACGTCCCCAGCACCGATATGCCGTAGATACCCTGCCACGGCCTTGGAATTTGTTTTCCACTTTGCAAGTTCTATACGAGCCGATCCAAGCCAGCGGGTCAGATTATCGACAACGGCAATCGCGTCGTTATCTATTAAAAAAACTTCACGAAAAATCATCGTAATAAAGACCATAGCCTAGCCTATGCTTATTCTCAGAGTCGACACGCTCGAAGTGCTTCCTCAGCGTTGCAGCCAAAAGCAAACTGCTGGGGGCCACATCCCACGTTACCTTAGACATCTGGTAGCACCACATTGCTGCGCCTTCCGGACCCTCCCAGAAAGATCTGAACAGTCGGCAATTCTTCCCTTTTTACACTTACTCGCAGATATTACCGAGTTATGTCCGCCAATAGGGCCATAGCATGCAAGTTCAACAATAGTCAGAAAATCAGGATTCAGGTTCGGCCCGGGTAACAGTTGTTAATTCAACAAAATTTTATTTCCAGAAGCAGCACTAGCGTCGAACACCACACGCCACTTTTCAGCCGTTGTTGTTACCACTTGGTGATGTGACAAATAGAAACACCCGTCGCAGTCGTCCTCACTGCTAAGGTTAATATCAAACACTCCTTTCTCATAGCCTTCGTGAATGAATGACATGATCTCCTCATGGTGTCGCTTATACATTGCTGTTGGCCTACGGACTCTACGTAGTTTTGATGCGAGGCGCTGCAGGGCAAGCCGCATATTATCGCTTAGTTGGTGTATGGTCGGTCGTTTGGGAATGGCAACCGACTACTCTTCTTCGTCGTATCAAAGTTCCTGTTAAAACTGTTGCTATGCCATGGTTTCGTCCACCGACAAACCACCTTCCTATTCATCCTTAATTTTGATTTGCTCCAGCTCTCAAAGTTGTTGCACATCACAAGCCGGTTTTGTCACCACAGCCGTGCAGCAATGAAGTTGCTCCGAGAGCCCGATCAGCAGGCGGATGCTGATTCTTTAATTTACTGATGGCTGCTTTTACGTAGAGAAGGCAGTCGATCGACGGTTCGACAACAAATGGCCGCGAGATTTACACGAGCTGCACTGGACGGCAGGTCGCTTACACTGTTGGCCATCACTGTGTTTTTAACGGAAACACATAACGCATTGATTAAGGCACTTGAGAGTAGCTAAGCTATGGTCGAGCACGATACGAGCAGAGCAGCGCGAAGGACGATGAACCACAGAATGGCAAAAGAAACACCTTTGTGTCGTTTAAACTTCTACGACATGGGGTGGCTGTGGCCAACGGTGTTCACTTTCGAGATTGCAAATCCGTGCTCCTCTGAGAAATCCGATGGCCGGCCATTCGACAACAATAAGATGTGAGCTGAGTTTCTTCTTGATTGAAGGTAACACGAGTCAAATACTCGAGCAACTGATTCATATCATTGACCGCTTTAGTCGCGTGGCTCAGACGCGATTCGCTTCATGTCGGTGCTCGAGGACTAGGAGCTGATGATGTCCCTTGAGATGGGCTGCCGTCGGGACCGTTGCGATGCTGCCGCATATGCTCTAGGCAATGCCCGAGAATGGGTTTGGTGAGACGTCTAGAATCGCCACCGTGGTGCTTGCTGCGGCGACAGGTGTCGTTGTGGGCTTGACGCAGCAGATGCAGCAGTGATCAGACTCTTTACGGTTCCAATACATTCGAGCGCGGTATTTTCATACCAGCTTCAAGCAACAATCTTCCCATCCATATCGCGCTCGGTCACGTCGGGACGTTCGTCTAGGGCTCTAAGTTTGGCCAATCGCACTTTTACGTTGTTCAACAGCACTAAGATGAGTGATTGTCACGGGCCTGGTGTAGCTACTAACGGTGGTAGCGATGGTCGTGTTGTGGCAGTGGTTGGTGGCGGCGGCTACACAATGACAATGACAATTGTAAGGAGACGACGACACGAAATAGTCACTTACTTAAAACGATTCGCCCCGTTTTGCGCGCTGCGGTGCACGAAGAGACTAAGAAAGATGTCATGAGGCAACATGGAATGGGAAAACGACGGCACGGGTGTGCCGGCAGAGGTCCTGCAATTGCTAAACTTCTTCAATGTCTACTGCCACTAACAAAAATAACACTACTAGTGGCTTGCGTTGCGAGAGACACGACCGCTTCGTTTGGTCTTAAATCCGCGTCTGGTTTTTGCGCCAAGAGGTGCTCCGTTGATTTAAATATACCACATGTCATCCTGCGTCTGGGGTTTTAACGTCAAGTGGTATTCCGTTTGTTAATAAATATACAACACGTCATTCCGCTTATAAAGATCGTGATGACCGTTCATTCTAATTTCCAATATGTAACCGTCTTACATTTTTTGACAGACCTTCTTCAACTTTTGTCAACTAGTCGAAGAGAGGGAACTGGAGGAGGTCCAGGAGATAGTGGACGCACTGAATGATTTATTCTCATCTATTCGTAAAAAACTACACCCTTGCTCCCTCCTCAAGAGCCGATTGACAGTTTTCTCTCAAACCTATGGAGCTCCAAGCCCATAGGTTTGAAAGACCATTTTCCTTTAGTGCTAGTACAGCTTGTATTCAATATTTCAATTAAAACGGGCGTGTTTCCCAAACGCCTCAAGACATCTTCGGTAACTCCGCTGTATAAGGGTAAAGGCGGGAGGGACCAACCTGGTAATTTTCGCCCGATATCCTTAGTGTCTTTTGTCTCAAAATTATTTGAAAAACTTGCTAAACAACAGCTGGAAAGCCATTTAAACGACTTAAATTTCTTCTCTAAAAATCAATTCGGTTTTAAGGAGGCACGATCAACTTAGCTGGTATTGGGACATATATGGTGGGAGATCATTAAAGCTGCGGAGGATAGAAAAATGTGCCTTGGTGCATTTCTTGACGTAGCCAAAGCGTTCGACTGCCTCGACCACTCTATGTTTCTTAAAATGCTCCTGCAACTAGGCTGCGCACCAGCAGTAACATCTTGGTTTAAATCTTATCTTAGTGGACGGAGGCAATTTGTGGCGGTGGGAGCTCTAAGGTCTGCGACGGGAATTGTATCCACTGGTACGCCTCAGGGGTCGGTTCTTGGGCCTTTTATCTTCATCACCTACATGAATTTTGTCCTGCAGGGCATCGAGAGGTACGCAGATTGCCGCCCAATCGTTTATGCAGACGACACCACTCTTTTGTTCCGTGTCTCACCCTCCCAATTTATAGGTATAATCTTCAGCACGTTGAAACCGGTATTGAGAAGGCCATGTCTTTGTTTCAAAGATTTGGTCTTGTCGTGGCGCAACGTATTCCACGACCCTAGACAAGCTAAGGGTCGTTCAGAATGACGCGGTTAGAGCCATAATAGGTCTTCCTCGTCTCGCGAGTGTGACCCCATGGTACACCAGGCTCGGGCTTTTCAAGCTTGATCAGCTGACTCGTTTAAAGTTAGCCGTGCTAGCCTATAAGGTGCAAAACAATGGAATGCCTTCAGATTGTGTTTTTGACTTCGTCCTTACCCCAGTACGGTCGCAGCGCTACAGGAACCAACTGAGTGCCAGGGTTCAGACTCACTCTAGTTCGGCATTCACTGGCCTACATGCTGCCCACGGTTTGGAACGAGCTGCCATTGGCGCTTAGAAATGTAAGCCGGGCCGCTGTTTTTAAACGACATCTTCTCTTACTGCTGAAGAACGAAGAAGCAAGTGACTCCGAGTGAATTGTTTTAAATTGATTTTACTATATAGGTATTCAACTTGTATTAGGTTGGTTCTAAAGTTTTAAACTTGTATTGTGTTAATTATACTCAATTTTGTTGATTTATCGCGTATACACTTCTGATTTGTGCATACACTCGTAAACTTCTGTTGTGTTATTTATACTCAATTTGATTGCTTTATCGCGTACACACTTTTGATCGTTACAAAAACTCGTATATTATGTATATTTTGAATAAAAGGTGACAGATTGCCAACTTGTTGGGCACGTCAATAAACCTGATTGATTGACTATTTGTCAGTCCCGTACATCTTGCTAAGCCCGTTACAATCACTAGTTATAATCGGCTGATTAAATATTAATACACTAATAACAGTTTGGCGGACTATGATAGGCGGTTTTCGTAAGAGCCTGCTCACACTGTCGGCAATCGAGGGAACGTTCGAAGCTGCAGGCAAAAAACGGCCTGAGACGAAAGTAATAAGGCAATGACTAAGGATAAAAGGAAAGGCGACTGAGAGAGTGCCACGGAGCTCCGTGTTAGGAACGTCGCACATAAAGGCATTGATTCTGTGGGTATTAACAACACGGAGACATTTTCACCTCAGGCAACGGAGAAATAAAAGATTACTGGGTGGAGCTGGCGTAGACGTGACAAATAAAATACTTGCCCGTCAGTAGAAATGGCAAGGAAACCTGGAGAAATCAGGATAAGCGACGAAATGAATACCAGATTGCGAATATGCTGCGGGAGTCGCCATGGGAAGAAAACTTAACATCTAACCCAGGTGATCTGTGGACACGGCTTCTTTCAGCAGTCTCTGAACCACATCCGAAGTTCGGCTCTCCCGGTTTGTCTGATGTGTGGTAGTGGTGAAAATGACCAGACACGCGGTGTCTAAGAAAGCAAATACAGCTATATACAAAAATAGAAAAAACAATTTTCCACAAAGACACGGCAAAGATAATGCGCGAATAAAGCCATTAACATAATAAGTTGGTTGTGCATAAACACTAGATCAAAGACTTAAGCTGCTCCCAGTTTAAGACATGGAGTGGGGACGGCGTAACCCCGAAAATCAGGGTCGTGGTCTAGATATAAATCTAGTTGGGTTCCATGATATACCGCATGAACTTCAACACTTCTAACCTTAAACGTGACGTCGGGCATTTATTATACAGGTTCAAGTAGTACCACAAACGAACTAGCTCCGCAGACATTGTCGGTACAATTAGAACGGCCACGAACATCGGCTCGCCATTCGGGCGCTCAGCTCAAATAACACAATTCAATCGTGTTGATATTGTAACGATGTTGCTGCTACGCTAAGTTACTGGGGATGGTAGCTCAGCCGGGCGGCTACTACAACACGAGGGACTCAGGTACGATGAATGACAACACGGAACGTAGGTCTGGCGTCAAGCGTAACCGGGCAACGAATGGTTGTCGGCCATGCTGCCTCGGTCTATTTTATTCACTCAAGGTTCGCCGTAGCGTTCATATAGTAATAATGTTAAATGATAGAATCGAATATTCTCGAACATTCGACAACGGTCAACATAGGTCTGATGATGATGTTGCCGATGTGGCGCGACAGGTCGCGGTGATGCACGTGCCATGTTGTCGTCGCCATGTAGCTGAGCGGTCTCATGTGGAGGCTGTTGCACGTTCGATGATGTGCTCGGTCGACCGTGGTGTCGTTGTGGTGTTGTTGTGTCTAACTTCGTTACAATATTACTATTTTTATTCGCAGTTAAATTGGCCCCCTCACTTTGATAGGCTGTTGACCAGAAAGAGTCAGATAGTCCAAAACACGCTTGCCCTTCTGGTATTCCTGCAAACTGACACAATTATAATACACACATGTTTATTTACCATAATTTTTGTAGCAGTATACATCAAATGGTATGCGAAATCTACACTGAAATTATGTAGTGTATACGTGATTGT
The DNA here is from genome assembly GCA_003439945.1 of Dermanyssus gallinae. Lineage (NCBI taxonomy): Eukaryota > Metazoa > Arthropoda > Arachnida > Mesostigmata > Dermanyssidae > Dermanyssus > Dermanyssus gallinae. The sequence goes on from QVRM01001413.1 coordinate 64,700, forward strand.
AGCGACGCTGTGTCTATTTCAGTTCATACAAGCACATGGCATACATTATAATCGAGCCTATGTATGCTTTGGAATGTCCTCCTCCACTTCAATTTTCTTCGCTAATATTACTGTTTTCTGTGACCGAGTTGTTTTTATCTGGGAGGTTTCGGGCGTCACTAGCAGGCTGCATGACTAGTGTAGGACTCACATACCATTAAAACTCGGATTCCTTCCTACCCCCTCAGGCTCGGTACTACTGTGGCATTATTTCGAAGCTATGGGAGAGGCGTCTCTGCCGTTCTCCTCTACTCAGCTCTATCTCTCTCTATCATCCCGCATGTTTGCCTGCGGTTGGATAGGGGGTTACTGCCATTATGTAAACCATCCTGTGAGGGTGCGTCGATACCATGAGGGCCCGGCTTCTCCCCCTCCCTCGGCTCCTCGTCTCGACCACTTCCCCGAGGGACCGCTCATGGCTTTTCATCCTGACCGTTTCCTTGACTGTCCTGAGTGTCAAGACGGTGTCGAACAAGTTCGTCGCCGCCTTCCATGCCTCCGCGTAAGTATGTACTCCGCGGAAGAACTCATATGGGCGATGGTTTACTGGTCGCGCCGGCCCCCTGTAGCCAGAGAGGGCGTCGACATGCGCATGCGGTTAACCCGTTCTTTCTCGGTTAAAACACGCCTGATGACGGTCGCGGTTGTGCACCAATCACCAAGTGAAGTTGCCATCCTTGTTACCAGAGCAGGAAGACAAGGTGAAGTCGACGAGGTGCAGCCGTGTAAGTTTTGCAAGAGTCGGCGCTGGGCCTCCCAAGCGGGACAGAATAGGACAGTGTGCTCGGGTGTGTCGTCCACTGATTGGCTGCGGTGAAGACATGTCGGGCTCACTACCTTGCCAATTCGGTGAAGGTAGAAGCGAAACTCCCCATGTCCCGTGAGTACTTGTGTTATGTAGTGGGCCATGCCCTTATATCTGGGAGGAGGGCCTTTGTTCGCGCCCCGGGGCATCCGCTCTGGATATTGTTCCACTCTTCTTGCCAGCGGTCTAGTGTTTTCCTCGCTCGACGTCCTTGCTTCGTGTCGGATCTTCCCAGAGTCGACGTCGTTCCTCGGCTTTAAGATCCCATGGCACGGTGCCAGCTAGCAACAGGGCCGCTTCCGTGCTTAACGTTCGGTTCGCGCTGATAATACGCAGAGCCGGGACCCGTTGCACTCTACGAAGCATGCATCTCCGTGAGGCCATTGCTAGCGTGGCCTTTGGCCAAACTGGAGCATATTTATATAAATATATATATATATATATATATATATATATATATATATATATATATATATATATATATATATATATATATATATATATATACGTAGATTTATTTCATTATAATTTAGAAGAATATATAAAATGCTTCACGGCGTTGCTGCTCGTCTGCTATATATATACATATATATATAAAGCATATATATATATATAAATATATATATGCGCCGTATAAGACGATAGACTCGGCTACCGACATCAGAAGACGGCGTCTAGACTGACGCGGGCCGTAGGAGTTGGGCATTAGGCGACCGAGGTTGTTAGCCGCCTTTCCCGCATGCATGCTGTAAAAGAGAATGCCCCTTAAGACTTTTCTCTAAGACGACTCCGAGGTATCGGACGGAATTGGACATGCTGATGGCATGCCCCTCAAGCACGATTTGCAAAGGCTTGCAGCGCTTACGTCCCAGAAGTATTGCTTCACTCTTAGTCGGCGCGAGGGGCCCCTGCGGCACTCCATCCGTCATGCTGAATTTAAAGCCTTGACACGTAATAGTCCGTTCGTCTAGGTAATTAGAGATAAGGCGGCGGAGGTAAACTGGTACCTTGCGCTTGTTAAGTACCTCAGGAATGGTACTCCAAGGCAGATTGTTAAACGCGTTTTTAACGTCTAGGACAACTGCGAGCAGAAGCCCGCGAGCCCTGGGCGCCACCTCCTGCAGCAGCTCGGCCTTTGATTGCGTTTTGCTTATAGCTCCGAAAGCTGTGCGGCCGCGTCGAAATCCGTACTGGGAATCCGAGAGAAGCCCATGCTCCTCTGCAAAATTGCGAAGGCGCTTTTCTAGGATGGCCTCGAGCGTGCCGAGTTCTGTGACCTATTGTCGCTTAAACTACAACTCTAGTTAGCCACCATATAGTCGCCACTGGTATATACGCACGATGTTTAGTGTCGACGTGGTATTTTATTCCGAGACTTGTGTGTTGTCCAGGCGTAAAACGTCTGTTTGCAGTTTGTAAACGCCACACACTGCAGTATTCGAGACGAGCTATATACATATGGGCACGGGTTTGATTCTTGTTGTCGCACATTTGTATTTTTGGGGTTCGTCGTATGAAGCAATTCGAAGGCAATTTCGTGGACGGTAAATGTTGACTGAGAGTCAGCCGGAAAAGTTAAGGATGCACGAACAGTGAGAAGTGGCTAGGTATAACTTTACTGTGCTAGCAAAAGCATACGGATGGGAGCTTCAACGCCGCGAATTGAAGTGGAATGAGAACGGTATGATGAAATGTGTATGATTGGTTATAAACACACTAAAAAACATGAACACACACCACGCCCGTCCGTTCACAACGCCATGATCAGCTGTCTTTAAACAGCGATCCTATGAGGAACTTGCTGCCTAAACTGCTGAGATTTGACACTCAATCTAAAAGACTTACTGGATAGATGAACAAATTGATAATAGATTTGTTGTTGTTTTTAAACGTTCTTTGTATGCCTGTCTTCAAGTATCACAGTTAGCTTTACATGATCGTAGTCTACTGGCTACATTTACTGAAGGTGTGGTTATGTGACTTGCACTAGTTTATTAATTTTTGCCAAAGCCTTATCATGGCGGAAGGGTTAGCACCTCGCACAACAGGCAGCAGCTCAAATAATATTTACGCAGCATTATCTCCTAACGACAAAACGTTATTTTTACCAATTACCTTCCACAAAGCGAAAATGCAACATACGAATTAAGAAACAAAAACTACAGTCACATTCATTAATTGAATTTTTCACGGTATCGGCTTAAGCGTGAAACCTAGCATCAAGAGTTATCTGGACTCGTGGCCAAAGTGGTCTATATTTCTTCGAATAAAGTCTTCGTGGTTTATAGGGTGAACACACCTCTTTTTGAAACGAGGCGTTAGCTACCCAAGCAATCTACACTAAAGGAGATTATCTAATTTCCGTTTGAAGGAGATCTGATACGCCGCGGCGTGCTGGCACCTATCTGCCACATGTTCGTTCCGATATCGGTTAAATACCCGGTCAGGCAATACTTCTGAGGAATACTGCCTCATGTATGCCTCAATTCTCTACATACTGACTAAATGAAGAAATTGAGAAATGAATTGGTTGTTTTTAAGTCGTGGACATACATAGCGCCTGCTCACTGCGGCTCTGCGACTTGTTGTCTTGCGAATCATTCAAACGAACGCGCCATAGGCGACGCATGCTGTTGTATGGTACAGATAAAGAGAGGGTACGCACGGTCAGGAAGGAGAGTGAAATTCACTAGTTTTATAAAACAAGAGGCAGAACTCGAGTCATAGCCCTTTGTCTGTATGCCGTGCGTGCGCAGTAGTGCTGTGGTGGCTTACCGTTTTGTAACAGCATTGCTTAGCTTTATTGTTTTAACTGATTATTGAGTTTCACCAGTCAAGAAAAATAATTAAAATTACATTTTTGTATTAGAATTTTATCGTTTATTAATAGAACGTCGTGCGTTTATTAATAGAACATTTTGTACACAAATATGCATTTGTTCTATTCATTCAGAAAGCGTTGAACTAAAGCCAAACATACGTACCAACGTTAGAGAAATTCTGCGCCAGCGGCGCAATCAGTGCTAGCAATGGACATATACAAGTAGATCGGAAAAACAGATGTAGCCTGGTTCAAAGGCTGTATCTAAATAAAATGAAATATCTAAATGTACCTTTCTGCTACATTTCTGTTGGGCGTATCATATCGCATTGATTCTATCTCAAAACCACCGTTTGTTTAGTCCGAGGCCTGGACCGCTTACAGACATCTTGCGAAACTTGCCTATCAAGATTTGCAAATGCTTGCTCAATGGAGGCAGTGAGCGCGTATGGGGAATGCTGCCGGTTTCAGACGTTGATTATCAGGTCAACTCTAGGATACATACTTGGCTGTAGGGTTTTAAAACCTTCGATGTTATATCGAGTGCTGTTAAAATTTCGCTCAATATCGCCAATGCATAGTACTCCAGAGGAATTCACTCTGGACTGCTAGGTGGCCACGAATGCTTATACTAGAACATGCGCATATGCTCCTTGCATCAAACGGCTCATATTAGCGGGTGCGCCGTCCTGCTGAAGTACATATTGATATTAGATACAGAATTTATCCACATTTCCATTACCGTTTGCAGAACACGCACATTACAATGCGTTACTGTTTGGCCTTATCTAGGAAGGTTGGTGCCATTAGGTGTCCTTCTCTACACACAAACACTTAAGATTGGCACATAAGCTGGAAGGTTGCTTTGTCCCACGATTGACCACGGCATCTTTTGGATCTTGGGCAAGCCAGCGTTCACTAAAACGGTGGATTTGTACCCTCACTCAAAATATTTTCTCATTAGAGACGAATCGAGCATGGCCTTGTCGGCCTCAGAAAATTTCAGCCTGACACTCCTCATAATCGATTAGACTATATTGTAATCGTTGCACGGATTATCACGGTTATTGAGGTTATCGTATGTTATCTGCACTTATTATACGATATGCTCATAGTTGCTGCACATATTCGCCTAATGGACGACGGACATCTTTACCTAATGGACACGCATTGATTCTGATAATGACGCCAACGTTGACCTACTACCATTTTACGCTCTGTTTTTATTTATTACTTCAAAACAGTGCTATCTTCTTATTGACAGTTTATTAGGATATCAACAGCACATTCTCCGCTCCTTCATTCTTACATAGTGCCTTTCTCGGTAGTTGCGAGTGCTGTTTTCCTGCCTAGATAATTACTTCACAATCCTACGTCTATTGCTGTTAACACCGTGGGAAACACATTCTCTACCACCTTTGTTGATGGTGATGACGCTTCAACGGTCCGACCAAGTAATATGCCGTATTTTGCTGTAGCCACAATGTCTACTTTCATCCAGAATTGGTATTTAATATAACAATTTACAACCAACGTGCTGTTTCATTAATATGCATATGCGTATAAGTGTTCATTATTATTCTATAATATATATATATATATATATATATATATATATATATATATAATCATACGTTTTTACGCGCATTTTAAACATATTTTTATTGGTCGTGTATTTCACTAACTTCCATTTAGTTATACCAGTCTTTAGGCTTCCGTTGTTTTTCTTTTCATTACAGGCGATTAGCGCCAACATACAAGTAACTACTTAATTGCTTCGGTGTACAGCGACGTTGTTTTATTGCATGGAACAGCGCCGAAAGACGCACTAACTATGCGCGATTAAATAAACGTATCACGTTAGTCCAGTCTACCTAGCACGACGGTTAACGTCTCGTGTTGTCACTGAATGATAAGTAGTTAACTACCGGTCATTCACCAATTGTGCACGCTATTAAACATGGCCGCGCAGTGCCCCGACCACGTGGTAAGCTGCTGCTCGCTGCCTACATGCCAATGCGACGCAGCCAGTGAGATTAAGCCACGTTGCAGAGCACTTAAGAACAGGAGCGCTCAGGCACGAGCAAACTTTCTTTGCTGACTGGCTTGCCTGTTAAAGTACGATTCAATTACGACCCGGAAAGCCAGCTCAACGCCTCACGGCGGCGTGAATAGCGAAACGCCCTCACCCATACTATATACAGTAACGGCCACAACAGCCGCCTTAGCAGACGAGCAGTTCGACTGAACGAAACCAGCGGAAAGGCTTCACTTCTCTTTCGTGGACTACACAAGCACCCTAGTGCAGACAGAGAGATACAGACTGGGCGGGCATCGTCTGCTGGTACGAGACAACGACCAGCAGGGGAGAGGCCCTTTAAAGCACACATAGCGGCTAACATCAACAAAGCTATTCACCAGTGTGACACCACATACCCACGTGCCGATCAGAAAGCACCAGTTCTACAAAAAAGTAATGTTGATCTGTGTAAGGCGCATAGCTGATCTGTTGGTGGTTCAGAAGACAGTTTCCGAATGTATATCAAGAGTAACATAGAACACACAGCGTTTGTATTAAATCTCAATACTGGTTTAACTAGATCTGTTAATTTATATATATATATATATATATATATATATATATATATATATATATATATATATATACAGGTAGTTCAACAAGTTCTTAAAATGAAAACCAAGAATTTTCCAAATCTTGTTTTTAATTTTTTCTTATTCGATATACTCCCCGAGAAGCTCAATACACTTTTCCCACCGAGATTTCAGAGCATTTATACCTCTTGAGTAGAATTTCGCGTCTTTAGACTGAAAATAGGCATTGACAGCAAGCAGCCTTAACCTCTTCATTGCTGGAAAAACGTTTTCCACCGAGACTATTCTTCAAATGTCCGAAGAGGAAATAATCAGAGGAGGCCAGGTCTGGAGAATAGGAAGGTTGTTCAATAAGTTCGAACCTCAGTTGGGCCAGTTTTGCCGTTGCTTGCCGCGACTTGTGTGCGGGAGCATTGTCCTGGTGAAACAGGACAACCTTCTTCTGCAAAGCGGGCCGTTTCACGATGAGTTCTTGCTTCAGGCAGTCCAACAGTCTTGCATAATATTCTCCCGTGATCGTTTTACCGCTCTCAAGGTAGTCGACCAGAATTATTCCACGTTGGTCCCAAAAAACCGTAGCCATCATCTTTCCGGCCGATGCCGTTGTCCGCACCCTCTTCGGAGGTCCTTCACCAGGTGCACACCATTGACGAGATGCTTCTTGGGTCTCGGGAGTGTAGTGATGGACCCAGCTTTCATCGACGGTCACGAATCTGCGCCAAAAATCCGACGGATTTTTCGACATCTTGGCCAAATTTTGCTGTGAAGCGGAAACACGCGCGTCTTTTTGGCCTTGGTTGAGCAAATGCGGCACCCATTTTGCTCTGAGCTTTTTCATCTTCAAGTTTTCGTGCAGGATGAAATGCACACTACCCAAACTGATCCCCAAGGCCTCCGCTATCTCCCTAATGTTCACTCGCTTATCTGCGGCAACGATTTTCCGCACTTTTTCCACGTTTTCCTCATCAGTTGCCGTTTTTGGGCGTCCTGAACGTAGTTCATCCTCGGTGCTCCTGCGACCTCTTTTTAACTCATTAATCCAGTTGGAAACAGTGGCAAAACATGGCGCAGAGTCACCGTACACCTCGTCTAACTCAGTTTTCACTTGGGTCGCATTCCAACCTTTGAAATAAAATGCTTGATAACCACTCGAAACTCTTTTTTCTCCATTTTTCAAAATCACGCCGATACGTTGCACGGGAAAAGCGATCAAACGAAATCGCAACGGCCAATCACCATAATATTTTGACTGCTGGCAGTCGAAAAGTTGCCGTTTTTAATAACGGTGAAAGCGCGCCAAAATTCGAATTCTGAAAAGCTCATTTTAAGAACTTGTTGAACTACCTGTATATATATATATATATATATATATATATAGCACAGATGTCTCAATAAGAAAAGACGGTGCAATACCATCCAATTCCCCATTATGTTATTTCTCATGATCATCATACTTCATATGATCATATGATATATATAAATAAATATATATTTATATATAGAAAATATTGTGATGATTTATTAAACATTTACAATACGTTTGCACACTCGGCAGTGCTCGCCTTAATAAAAATGGTGGTAAAAAGGTGTCAAGTGAGGTTAAGAATCAGCTGTCCGTGTCCTTGCTTGATGGTAGCCCCCGCTCTTATAGACCCGGTGCGAGCTGTATTTTTTCAAAGTTCCTTGCAACGTTAAGTCGGTAAGATCCATAAGATTCCTCTTCGTGACGCCGAGCCCCAAGAGCGTAGTCGCAGATTCGGAATCCCATACACCACTCATAGAGATAGTGATGGATCCGAATCTGCGAGGTTTTTGCGGGTCAAGAAGCGCCGCTCTTAGGAACTCGACGTCATATTTGGCGATCTTGTCCTGCCGCGCTTTTGCAAGGTCCCTGTTCGGGCCGCCAAACCTCGGCATCTAAAACCCAGACTTCGGTAGGTGTTGTTGTTACGAGGTCGGGCCTTAGACCCGGTGCGCCCGGTCGACGGAATTCTCGCTCACGAACCACTTCATGACCTCTCTTGCGGAGAAGATGCGCCACACGATCACAGACGTCGTCATGTCTCTTATCGTACTGATTAACACTGACGCGACACTCCTATTGTTTGGGTTAACTCCGCCATTTCTCCACAGCTGTTATGTATTCGTGTACAGGAGAGCACAGAAATGGCCTAGTGCAGACTTTACAGTGGCCCAAACTGGGATCTTTACCAAAAGCTAGTACGTTTCTGAACATCTGAGAGCTTAACAAAAGAAGCTAAATGTAAGTGTGTGCTTCTTATACCAATGGTCTAAACAAAGGCTGAGGTATAACAGCAACACATTACTATAGTTTGTCCTTCATACCGTGCAAACTCAGTTGGATATCCTCATATACTTCGCGCATTTTTGCATTTAGCACGCTTTGCTTTATTAGCACTGTTAGCAAATAATAATTTGTTGCATTTCCTCTATTTTCAGTGCTGGGCTTCCTGGCGCTTGTGCTGGCCATGGGTCTGTGGTTAATCATGACTTTGGAACTGAAGCAGTTCGTGCCTCCGCCCTTTGAGGAGGGTTCAGCGCTGGCCAAGGTCTTTGCTCGACGCCCAGTCCCTTCATACCAGTTTCTGTATGTGTTTCATCTTAACAATCCGGACGAATGGGGAAGCCGCAAGGCATCGAAAGCGTCTTTCCGTGAAAAAGGACCCTACGTCTTTAGGTTGGTATGCAACTTGTTTTTATCTTTTATAACAACTAATAATTGGTCTGATGAGAACTAATTTTGCCATGTGCGCTCTCGGGAATTCACACCAGGCCGGGCAAGCATAGTCAGCAGCTTACGTGGGCGTTGTTGTCTAACGCCGAGAAAAATCTCTCTGTCACCCGAATATATCGTTAGCAAACGCTATGCTGTATTTTAAACCCACGTACTGCGACGTCTTTGTGCTATTTGTTTTATTTGGAAATCGGTGACTTGAGCTTTTTGAAAGTAACATGTGGAACTGTCTGTTTTTGAAGTGCTTGATTTTTTCATATTATTTTTCAGCCGTTTCACTAGCTGACATGTTCCTAGTTCACGGCCGACATGGGCTTCAACATGGGGCATTTCATCATTATTGTCGCCAGACGGTGATATTCACAATATCACCGTCAGGCGACAAACAAGTGGCTAGTGCATTCTTTAGTCCAAATGTTCTAACCAATACGTATGACGAACGCCGTGTATAGTGTGCCCAGAGCTGTTTTCCTGTATGTAGTTTGCCAGCAGATAAAGAACAAAATATAAGATTTATAGTATTCAGTCTGTGAATTACGCTACAGTAAAAGGATAACAAATTTTTGAGTGTATAGTTGAATATACTTTAGAATATACTTAGCGTCATGAATTAGACGTTTGCTTATTTTAATTATATTTTGCAGGTGTGTGACGTATCTGAGAAATATTTTCTTTGGCAATATTAAAAATCTGTAGCATTTGTCATGCATGTGCAAACACATTTTGTTTTCTATAATTAGCCCATTCTTCTTACTTACATGCAGTATATCAACTAAATACAACTGCTTTGTTTCTAGAATGGATACCACAAGGACTTTGAACTGGTCCGATAACAAGCTAACCTTTAGTGAGAGCACGCAATATCACTTTGTGGCACACATGTCAACCGGTGACCTAAATGACATGTTCACCACGGTAAATATATTGGCCATGCTTTCGAATGAGTCGGTCAAAAAATCAACAGCTACGAAGAAGAGTCCTTTTATAAACGTCAGCATTGCGAACTTCTTTTACGATGGGTAAGTGTATTTAGCCTCAACAGCTATAATTCAATTTTTACACTTAGATCTTAGCTTCTGCCACCATGTGCCTTTCTTTGACACAAATGTAGCCGTTTCTTCAGAGGTTAACAAGAGTGCCCTAGACATATTTAGACATACTTCTTCTCTGAGTTGTTTGGTTAAAGACTATTATTGTAAATGTTGTTACCTGATCTCTGTTTTTGGTGTCGGCATGCCGCGCTCGTCTTGATGGAATACAATATTCTAAATTAGTAATTAGTAAATTGACAACTTCAATGTAAAGATTTAGATATATTGTGCCATCATCCAGTCTATCACCTAGCGGTGGGCTTTTTATTGGCACATGTATATGCCAGCCTACTTGACTGTGAGGTCACACCTTCTGGTGACTGCTTACTTGTGTACTAACGGTTTTACTACACGGGAGTCATGTCGAAATATTTTCATGTGTGATCGTCGCAGTGCTTCTTGAGAACTGCCCCGGCAAAACCAGAAATTGATATCCTCGTTAATGGCATCATAAGCATACATATAAATTAATATATATATATATATATATATATATATATATATATATATATATATGAATATATATATATATAGATATATATATATATACTAGTAGATAGTTAATAGATATATATATATATATATATATATATATATATATAATATATATATATATATATATATATATATATGTACTTGAGAGTTAATACGATCATCTGAATCATGTAATATTGTAGATATTATATTTTTGCTGTAAGACGCTTCCGTTCACTTGTGGTTTATTTGTTTCCGGATGCATAGATACTCTGGTCTCAATAACAATATATTTGATGGTGCAAACCACGTCGAAAATAATTCAGTTTCAGTAAAGAATTTTCGTCCGCTGACGCCCACGCCGTTGCAATAAACAAGAAGAGAAAGCTTGCGTTCCTCGCAAGCCTTAACACAACCAGGGGGCCCCGGTTCACGGTTTCCACTAGGCCCGGGGCTGTAAACCAAATTATCACCGCTGATAACCGAATGTAAGTATTACAGCAATTGTATAGCACTTTAAAAAAGCATTTTTAATAATTTAATTTTTACTAATAAAAAAATCACAAATAGGTCTGAGACCTGTAGCGACGTTTGTGACTCACAAACTTACTCAGCCTGGGTCCCTTCGAACCCCCTCAAGCTCGGAATTGCTTTGAGTTATTATGACTCCTTGTTACCTCACACCGTGCGTCTTAATTTCGCGATTACTGTGTAGCATTTGTATCTAATATAGTTCAAATTCGAATGCTACCGGAGATTTTTGGGCAGAATTAGGATTCTGGGCACACGAGAATATTCTACCATATGTTTCCTCAAGCTGAAACGAATCAGAAACGCTTAACAGCTTCTTAATGTTCGAAACAGCGATTAAGTAGTAGTACTACTAAACGGAAATCATTGAAGAGTGTTATAATCTCGCTGGTCTGGGTGACCGAGTTATTAATGTAACGACGAATGTCGGACGGATCAATACTGAATATTATCGTCCAGTATATTAAAGTCCAGTAACATTACTAACATGACCGGATCACGAACCGAACTTTGCGGGGCTCCAACGTCCACACTCTGCCAGCTTGTTTTAATGCCCTTCCTCGCGACGACTGCTGCGACGAAAAGAAGACTTTGCTTCAAGTGCAACTGTTTCCAGTTAGTGGGTTCCTATACGTTTTTTTAGTGACGGCGTGGTCTAGGGGCCTAGTACGCTAGTCATGGTTGTCATCTACCGGGGTGTCGCCGGTTCGATCCCTGTTGTCGATCGAAATATCTTTGAGCGATTGAGCTCATTAAGAATAGATGATAAACCATCCAACCGCTGAGAGTCAGCGGCCATGCTGCTGCCGCAAGGACTGTTGGGGAAACCCTAGATATCTCAACATGTCCGGCCCTCGGTGCATTGAAGATATACCTCACGGTGAGTTCCAAGCCCGTAGGGGACGGAGGATAGTCTAGAATTAAAAACAACCTCCTTAAAAAAATGTTTAATCCTGTACGTTTTTCGCTTCAATGCTGTCTATCGACACTAAGTCTCTCATTTTTTGCTAAGGCTACATGACCATTTAACAGTAGCTTTATCGGCGATTCTACAACGGCATTTTAAACGCTGATTCAAGATTCAAGATTCTGAATGCTATGAACAATGAACGGTCTAAATAGAGGGGGCTTTGAAATGTTATCGGCGGCGATTTTGATTATTACACGGGTTTGCGGTAGAGACTAAGCGGAAAAGGCAGGAGCTCGCATTCGTCCCCACTGTTGCCTGTTAGCAGTACCTTGGTACAGCAAAGAGGTAAATCATAAATTGCTGAAGAAGAGCTCTGCACTGGGTCACCATGCTTACGATACACCACCCGTAATATGGCAATAGTTAAACTGAGGTATTAACTACGTACACAGAAGGCTTTTCCGGAAGTCGGCTAAGCGAGTAACGTGGGCAACTAGTTAACAGCCACTGAGTTTCTCTCGCATCAGTTTCAAGTTGCACTGTAATATACAACGAGATATTTTTATTGCTGCGGTATTGAGACTTTAATTTCTTTAGAAAGCTTCGAGTCCCTTATAGGCGGACCTATACTCAACACATATTTCTGTGAACATCACGTGCAAGGGATAGTGAAACCACACCATAACTTTATAACAAAAATAATTGATCATCTCTAATCTGTAACATATATACGACGCATGATATACGATATTGAAATGACACCTGCACATAGGGTGGTTGAGAGGTTAAATAAGAACATCATACGCTAGATAAATTTAGTTTTAAAACAGAAGACATTTCTTTTTACAGACGTCTATCGGGCTATGACGCTTCGTGCATCGACCCAACCGGCACCAGTAAGTAGTTTAATCTGCCCCACAGTTTGGTATTTCCTAAAAGCCGAGTTTTGCATGATTTTGTCAAACTTCATTTTAAAACACCTGTTGAGTATTGGAGATCTGTTTGATTAAGACAAAGGGAAGTATAAAGTTAAATATGTGTAGCCAGCTCATTAGGTTGGTTAGCTATATGTTGCGAACCATAATCGTGTTTGTTTTATGCATAAAATAGATATGCAGTACAAAATAGATTCCTTTGCGCTGTATCTGACTTGGTTTGCTGTTGTCACCCACTTACAGTTAATTAATTGAATGTAACTACAAATAATTACGTAGGTTACAGTTAATTAATTTAATGTAACTACAAATAATTACGTAGGAAACTTGCCACTTGACACTGCACTAGGCATTACTGTTTGATAAAGAACACATGCGAGAGTTAAGTACTTGTAGTTGCAGGCATCGGACTTATGCCGGCGTTTGGGCGGTCACCTCCCGCAACCGTGAAAGTGTTCGAGCCTGCTCTTGGCGTGCCGTGGACATTGAGTCTTCAAAAACAATTTAATTTGGACTACGAACCAATTGCCCGTTTCGTCGGAGGACGGGCGATGTTTAACGCAACGCGACAAACGTGCGCTTTATTGTAGAAAGCTTGAGTTTTACTCAGACTACTTAAAATATTTTGTGGGGCTACTATAGGCTGTCTCGTTTCAGTTGGTGCATATAATGGGGTTACCATTCAATATAAGCAGTCCTTAAGGTGACGTGATGATCATGATAATAGAAACGCCTTATGTCTACGCTTTCACGTTATGAACATTCTACTTCAATAGTAGTTTGCATTAGCAAAAGAGCAGTGACTACTCTACTATCCTTTAACATTTGAGGTGATTGTCATAATCTTTGTTTGCGGAGGCATTCTTATTTAGTAATTTCAAATACATATGATCTAATTTAAAACGTACACCATATTGATTATAAGTTAACTAGAAACAGCTTTACACTTCTGTGGAGCTAGGAATCTCCACTTTTATTACTGTAATAAACATGATCCTGTTTTCTCAACAGATGCAACAGTTCTCGGCATACCAACATAAACGGAACATTCGATGCGAGTCCGTATTTCGGTTATGGATTACTATCCAATAAGAAAAAACCTCTTGTAATACCAGCGGTGTTCACTCACCCACACTTCCTGTACGGGGATCCAGCTCTCTTCTCCAACGTCGCGGGCTTTGAGCCAAGCGAGGACAAGCATAGTTTCTATATTGATGTGCATGCCGTAAGTATAGTGTGTGAAAAGCAACATAGTTGACAGATCGAATGATAGAACACTCTTTTATTGCAAGGAAGGAGTGAATGAAATGAATACGAACTTAACAGCTGTATTCGCGTGCTAGGGTATATGTAGGTGTGACGGTGGACTATTTGTGTGGCCATGAGCCAAGCAAGAATATGAGATATTTTTTTGAATCAACTAAGGTGGGCCCCCTAGACAGTTTGCATTAGGTGTCAAAAAATGACGGGCATTGTTAGCCCTCTGCACCGGCGTCAAGAGACTAATATTTTGACCCTATAACACGTTAACTAGTGAGGCAATACGCACATCACTTACATTTATAGAGCATCTAAAGTCGTTTATTGTCCTATCTTGATGTGCCTTTTATACGGAAGAGCAGTGACAGTCAGTGCAGTTGATACAGTCTAATATATATATATATATATATATATATACATCCAGGCCCGACGACGAGCTCTGCCGATCGCATTATTAGGCCCCAAAGGCTCCAATGTGCCACGTTGTGTACATTTCTAAACAGTGCGTCGATTGCGTTTTGGCACTCTACCACAAGTACATTGTAATGCTCAAGATATATACGAAGTCTTATAACCTCTGAAAGATGTCCTCTGAAAGGACACCTTTTAGAGGCTATGTCTATGACACGTTGTTGAGGTTGTCAAACTATTATTTTAATATAACTGTAATAACACTGCAGGCAAAAGTGCTCTAATATATTTATCAAATATTTTTAGCCGTCCGGACTGGTGGTGGATATGAAGCAGCGAACTCAACTGAACATAAAGTTCGCCCCGCCTAAAGGAGGGTCTGAGGTGATCTTTCCACTATTTTGGCGCGAAATCGTAAGCATTCTTTGAAGTTTTAACTGGTGGTTAACTAGTGCTATATTTTTGTCACGATATACGTGAACTAGAAAGCGGCATTATATATATATATATATATTTTTTTTTTAGTATGCGAAAATGGCAGAATTTATTCAATGTAATCAATCATTATATATATATATATATATATATATATGACAAATTAGTTTTATTATATAACTTTTTATGTTAGCACTTTGAAGTGAGCAATGTGTAGTTACGGGTTCTCTAACCTAGAATTAGCCCAGTTCGACAATGTGCCCCGAACAGATGCTGCGTTTCCTCGTTGAATGTTGAGCGACAGCCTCTGACGCAATAATTTCGATGCTCTCGAGTCTCCCGTGGAAAGTTTAAGACTTCTACCCACGCGCCGAATCAATTTCAGTCTAAGCGGGCCTGGTCTTCCCACTGTTTCGAAAGCCAACGGACACAATTGGTGCAAATAACTAACGCCAGAGTATTTTCTACACTAGCCTCGGCTAACCTGGACGCTTGACCTGCCTGGTCCGCGCCTGCACCGACCATCGAAGGGGCTAATAAGTCGGTTACAGTTACGTCACAAACAAGCATGCGACCACGCTTAAAGGGGGTTAGAGTAAGACTGTCAGGCCTTTTCCTTCGTCTCTGGATAGACCCGGAGGTTCTTTACACAGGGAAAGCCAGCAGACCTCAGTGCTCATCTGAAAGTGTCATTTAAAGCCGAGTGGCGTGCTCTTCTGTCTGCACTTAGGCGCATGACAAGCCATGATGCGCCAAAGCGTCTACAAGGTAACTACAACGACATCGGTGAGGAACAAGTAGGTCAATACCAAGCCGCAGTCCTGTGCTAATGCGCATCGTCTCGTCATCCAACGTTCACTGGCGCTAGAATATCCTCGAAGCTCATCAATCTAGTTGCACTAGAGATGTCGCCTTCTGACTAGATCCTGACCCCTCGTGTGCCAGATCCCTGAGCCTTTTTCCCGTTGAAAACCCGCGTAAGTTCTTCCTAATCAAGACAGACAGGAACCGAGCGTCCTTTTCAGCTCGAGGGAGTCGCTGAGGCGCAGCACCACCGGAGCGAAGGAGAACAAAAGAGTACTAGGCGGAGAAGTCGCTGTCCTTGGCGACGTTTGAGAAGACGTTGGTGAGTTCCTCCAACTCTCACCAAGTAAATATTGACACTTTACTCGTCGACTTAGTCGACGAGTAAAGTGTCAATATCGATTTTTTCCGTCGAAGCCCGATGGGATGTGAACGGCCTGTTGGTGGCGTCAGATTGCCTGGCTGATATATGTACGGCAAGACCCCTCCTCGTGAAGACACCTTTGCAAACCGAGCATGTAGCCTTGTTGGAGTTATCCAAGAATGAAGATGTTTGTGCGGCCTCAATTTCGTTTTGGTTATTATTTGGTATTATGATGTAAAGGCTTTAAGCTTCTCTGCGAGTAGAAGGAGAGCCAATAAAGGTTTCAGGGCTTCCGCAATCCTTTTCAAAGTTGCTGCTAAATCCGGACGGATACCCTCTAACATCCGAACGACGTCTGTTAAGGCGCCCCTAACATCTCTGCAAGACGCCTTGTTTCGGGCGTTTCTCTTTGTTTAGCAGTATACCGCGGCCGAGCTTGACGACTCCTGTATGTGTTGCTTCGCTTCTGTTTGGGCTTTGGTAGCGGTCGCGGGTTAGGAAGAAGCAGCTGCGGTGAGGAGCTTTTTTGTGTGGTAGAAATGCCTCTATGGACTGCAGCATACGAAGCCTTATCTTCGATAAAACCACCGGGTGCACGACTTCACGACAGTAGCTGTGACATCAGGTTCCTCGGTAATCGATGCAGACGGATGCGATGCCTTAACTTGTTGTAGAATTCTCGCCTCCATGATGATCCTGGTCTGCTCGAGGAGGTAGGCCACACGCGGACCGGAAGGCGATCCGGCCACGTGGGGACCACTACAGTTTACACGCCGATCTCCACCTCCACATTTTTGCAGACCTCGCGATAAGTGCACCTATCCGCTAG
This sequence comes from Dermanyssus gallinae, assembly GCA_003439945.1. Lineage (NCBI taxonomy): Eukaryota > Metazoa > Arthropoda > Arachnida > Mesostigmata > Dermanyssidae > Dermanyssus > Dermanyssus gallinae. The sequence goes on from QVRM01001413.1 coordinate 81,777, forward strand.
ATGTCCCACTCGTTGACAATTGTAGCATAACTTCGGGTGATCGGGCAATCAAGAACGACGGAGTGGGTTTTGTATCCCAGGAAGACAGACACAGGCGGTTGACGGTTAAAGGTCAGGATCACCTTGCCGAGTAGGGTCTTGCCAGCGTGACCTGCCCGGAATGAACGTGCCGTGGAACGTGCATCACACCAGAATCTGCTAGTTCCTGGCATATCTTGTCTTTTGTAAGCGCAACATCGACGCCTTGAATTCTCGCCTTGAATGACGTTAGAGCTGGACAGGCTACCGTGACGGGTATCGATTCTATTGCGGAAAGCTGCGTCGGTTTTCTAGCCGCGTCTTTGGTGTTGACCCATACAGAAATGGCGGCCTTACTGCTTTATATCTTGTAGTCAGGGCAATTAGTATGAATAGCCTTACATAACTGCAGTAATGTGCCGTCAGCGAACTCGTTAGAAGGTGGATCCTCAGTGGTCTTTCCCCGCATGACCACTTGAAAAGCGTTGAATTGACCGCAAGACGTTTCCGTTCTTAGCTTGTCCAACTGACGTTGCTCACGAGATACAACCTTCTGTTCACGCTTGGACACCACCAGCTTAAACGATTCGTCATCAGGAACCCTTCTTTCGCTTACACCCTGCTGTTATACCTTCTTCTAAGATTTCGGAAGTTCCAGCATCTGTAGTTGGATCAATTTGTGATACACTAGACGATGCGCTGCAAGCCCTCTTCTCAGCCGGCTTCGAGACATCAGCTTGGGCAGCGATTGGTGTCTTTGGCTATTGTGGTCCTGAGCTTGGAGATATCCAAACTACTAGGCGGCTTACTCCACTGAACTCAGTCGGCGCCATGCTAGATGTTCAAATAATGCCTTGGAGCAAAAAGACGTTAAAAAATGCCACTCTCGGGAGTTGAACTAGGGTCCAACTACTGGTAGTCGGTGACGCTATCATTCGGCTACGACAACAGCACGGACTGCTTTGCTTCTAGTCCGTAACCACCCCGGGCCGCAAATTAGACACAAGCGGCTTATGGCTAGCGATAACGTGGGCAAATCGAACACAGTTGTCAGAGAACCCGAAAGGGATCGGAGCCCTCTGAGAAGTAACCAGAGACTCTAAGAGTATTCTATGCACCGTTCGAACACTCGGCATATAAACTCTGGATGATACAATTATATCGCTTCAAACAGCGAAAAAACATTATTGTATATATATATATATATATATATATATATATATTCATAATCAGAGAATCGTCATTTCGGTTTGCAGTCCCTGCTACCAGACGGCAAGAAAAAAATGGTGGCCGCCGTTAGGGCATGGCCTATATTTGCGGGCTGGATGGCGCTCGCCTGCACCCTCAGCCTTCTCGCCGCCGCTGTGCTCATCGGCGCTAGTATCGTCCTTCAGGGGTCCCTGAAGTTTTGGCAGTTCGAGGATGATCAGAAACCACACACTCCGGACGACATACCGACAGATGTAAGCCCGCTAGCTAAGTCTCTTCCCACCACAGATTTATCTTTTATGCAGTTGTAATTACGAGGCTTTAAGTGTATTATATCTAGTCTTAGTATATCCAATATTGTTATTTGAATTCATCACAAATAAATATACCAAGACACTATTGAGGTATGCGCGTAAAATTGAGATCTTACTTATATACTTTTTGTGGCAAGACTAAATCCCGATATACCTCTGGCACTGTTTAGATTAAAAGTCATAAAGAAAGACTGAATATTTTCCAACAATGTGTTCGCAATCAGACATAAAGCAAAAGTAAGTGAATAAGTACAGCATAAACGTGTGATTTTTGAGTATGTTTATGCGCTTATAATCCATCTCGTTGAAATGATTAAGGAATTATCATCCGAACCGGAGGAAGATCTACGCCGGGAACAGAGGCGGCGGGCTCTAAGGGCGAGATTGCCGGCCGGGTTACCTGTCTATTTTAAAATTTATAAAGGGGATCTTGATGACCTCGGCGTGACTATACCTGACTGGGTGCTCGCTAAGATTCAAAGCCAAATCGAAGAGCAGGATTCATCCGGGAGTAGTGAGGATAGTTCCGACGACCTCACTTCTGCTGCAGGAAGTGGCTCGTGGTCAACTGTCTCTTCAAGATCCACCTCGCCTGAGCAGAAGAGCGAACATACGTCGAAACCCGCCCGATCGCAGACGTCTTCCCCGGTTGTCCAATCCGCTAAGCAGGATAAACCAGCAATTCCTGACCAGGAGGAAGAAGGCATGTTTTTGCGTGTCCCTGTCGCTTGAAAAACGACGTTTTGTGACGTTTATTACTTACATATATACTGACTCCGCTTTTATTGGTGTAGGAGAAAAATGTATAACTTGCTAAGTTGAATAGTGATGCATTTGCCTTATCTGAAAACTGACTGAGGATAGAGCAGACGCAACTTTTGAGTGTCTACTACTCACACTATTTCAATTTTAACGCGGGATGTTCCACAAGTCCTTTTAAGCAATACGGGTACCTTTAGTGATTCAACAATACCGAATACTTAGGCACAGACAAGTGTATAGACTTAAAATAAGAGCACTTTAAGTGCACAGGGACCAGATGCTTAGCATTTACTTGGTATTGCGACTAATTTATGTGGATGTAGCCGTATACTATTAAAATTATACTTCTTATATATATATATATATATATATATATATGTAATTGCAGACGAGCCGAATGGAAGCTTTCCGGAAGATTTTGAGGAAGAGGTGCAAAATGAAGAGGGTGCTTAAGCTGAGAAAGCGTCGACCAATCGATCGATTAATGGGCTTGACACGGTGTTACCGACCACACGCGTCAAAGTATAAAGACACATCTTTACGCAATGGAGGCACAGATTGCCGCCAATTAAAGGTATGGCAATAGTTAGTATGGGTTCGTAGTGTAATCTCACAAGGCTATGTTTGTATTTGATATAGATAAACGCAGTTTGTTTTATATTGAGCCATATTTTTATTTTTTTTAAAACACACACAGCCTGTTTTCATTTTGTCGATGCTTGTTGTAATCTAGATTCCATCTTACGCTATAAGCAGATTAGGAATTGTTGACTATTTTCTAAACTTTTAATGTGAAACTAGTTTAAAAAGTTTCAGATATACCATATAAGGGCGCTGTGTTAGAATACTGGGGTTACGGGTTTGACAAAGTTCAAGGCCTATAAGTGTGCAGTTATAAGCCTCACCCTTAAAGTCATTTGACACAAGCCACTTATTACGATTTTCATATTTTATTACGATTTTCATATTGGACAATATTTCTTCTAGAATGAAAAATACTTAAAGAAAATTACGTCTATATATACGATAGTTTGTGCAGTAATAAAAGAGGCTTTATGGTTTTTTAATTGCTAATTGCTTAACCACGTCATGTTTTCTACTACATACACAATACATACTGGTTACGTTGCCTGTTACGCTAAGTTAACTGGGAGATGCAGGCTCAGCAGGGCGGTTACTACGACACTAGAGACTCGGGGCTTTGAGTGATAACACGCAGCGTAAGGTCTGACTCGAACTGTTGCCGGACGTAGAATGCGTTTGATCATCCTTCTCCCGGGCTATTTCTTTGCTCAAGGGACGCCATAGCATTCGTATAGTCATAACGTTAAAAGGATGACTCAAATCTATGACGTCGCTGATTGGTCGGCGGTGGTGCACGTGCCCTATTGTCACCAGCACGCAGCTTAGCGGTCTTCTTGGTCGTCACGCTGCACGTTGGATTGGGTGCTTGATGGGCTTACTGACTTCATCAGTTATCGGCTGCGTAGGTCGTTGTGGTTCACATCGGCAATGTTTGATTGGTCTGCTGACGTCATTGATTAGTCTACTGGCGTTACCAGCTGTTGGCCTCTCAGTAGCTTTTTTTTTTTTTTTTTTTTTATACAGGAGGGGGAAATGATTTTAGGCACGTTGTGCAGGGCTACACGCCGGCTGGTAGCTCGATGACTACCAAAGCCTTTGTATTACCTGCTAAAACCCTCATACCTCCTGTCATCCCCCGTAACCGGGTCCTATAGGTGAAACTAATATTGCTCACAGTTTAGGGGGAGAAGTCTCTAATAATATCACAACCTATCTTGTATCTATCCGCACCGGTTCTTGTTTAAAACTCTGTAAATTAGTTTTCCTTGCAAATCAGGCTTTCTCCTTGCAAATCAGGCTTTCACAAAGCTCATATCTGGGCGCCAGCCGTTAGATCGACCGCCACCGAGACCACATCCACCATCACGCCAATAACTTCGCCAGCCGCATCGTTTACAATAAAGTCGGCAATACGTCGTCGTACAGCCTCCTCCTTAACCATCATGATCCCTGCTATTACGCACGCAAGTCTGTTCCACTGTTTTCGAGACTTCAACATACGTGCGACAACATCCATAATCCATTCTTTGATCGCAACCAGGGATTTGTTGGGCTCGCTTACCACATACAGCGAAACTTTATGCCTCACAGCAATCACGTCTAGCATGTGATGAACCTGCCTGCTTCTGTTGCAGTTTAACTGCAGCACATTAGTACTATTGCTGGTCATTATTGCTGTTGTGTAGTACTGCTGCCCGGTTCTCCGTCTCTTTGTTTAGCTACCTTAGGAGTTCCAACGGGTGGTGATCCCAGACTTCGCCTGCGCCTTCTCTTGTTGGCGACCTTCCGAAAGCCTTGCTCATCTATGTCAGCGTCCATATCCGTCTCGTTTCCTGGATCGGTCAGCGTGGCCTCTGGTTCTCGTTCTGTGCCATTTCTCTCCTCACTCTTCGGTGGCGCAGGGAGAACCTGGGGGCCGACCGGTAGGGACTCCTTAATCTTTGAAGCGGTCCAGGTCTTTTTTCTTCTCATTCCCAGCAATTTCTCTCTGTAGATTGGGCATGTTATGGAGTTAGCAGCGTGTCCCAGCACGTTGCAATTATAACATGGCATCTCAGTAGCTGGCAGTTCTGTTGCTACGCTGTGGTTAACTTCGTTACAATATTATAATTCACATACATTATTTAGAAGGTTCAATTTTATTAGTAGCAGCTGATTTCTTATAGTTTAGAGTGGATTTGTTGTTCGTAAGGCGTTTGCCTGTATTCGACTGTGCACTAACGCCATGGGTTTTGCGCTAATGTGCCCAAGCGTCATTTTAACAATATTCCCAGTATGAGATATTCCCACTGAGAAATATTTAAAAATACATTCCAGTTTTACATACCGTTATCAATATTTTCGTTCATAGATTATCATTCTAGTAATTTCTTAGGTGTTATCAAGGTATCGACTATTTGCTATGGCATAATATATATGTTTACATTTCTTAGTACCTCTTTTTGTTATACATACATTTTCTATAAATACATCGTTGTAGTAGTAGTAGTAGTAATAATAATAATAATATGAGCTGTTGCACTGTAATAGAATACAGCATATATATTGTTTATTTCGCAATAACATTGCATTTCAAGATGTTATATAATTACAATACAGCTCATTACATACAATTTGAACACTTCAGCATATCTGCGAGCAGAACCGGCAACGACATTGATCGCTAACTTGGTGAAATCCTTGGGTCGAACATACCAAGTGATGATAGCCATGCACAATGTACCTTGTGTACACGTGCCGGCTAGTGCATGCCACTTCATCCCAAAGCTCCCTGGAGAGCTACACATCCAACTGCGCTACCTCTGCCGAGGCTTCGGTCACTTTTCCCTATAATAAGATTGGAATGGCTGATTCAGGGCTTGAACCCACGACCTCCCGAATGCAAGACAATGGCTTTGCCACCAACCCAACTTACTTTCTACTTTGCACATATTTTATCACCAGTTACAGTCTCCGTTCTACTTCATGGTGTTTTACCTTTAACAACCAATAATTTGTTTCTGTTCCGCAGTTCCTGCTACAGAGGATATCTGTTGAAATACAACGAGAAATGAGATGCAAATCATCGGTGCGTTTTCTACGGGCGAGGGAATCGCCTTTCTGCCGTAGCCGGATCGAGCCTGCGTTGGAAATCTATGTCTATCAAATAAAAAATAAAATATGTTTAACTCAGAATAATAGTAACTTGCTTCTTATTTAGATAATGTCACGACAATTAACTGCATATTCTTTTACATGTTGAGATTACCTAATAGGGTAAAATATTTTTACCAGTAACGATTTTCCATTAAGCTAAAATTTAACGAACCGTCATTCGTAGGTGGGTACATTTCAATCACAACACGCCTTTCACCCAGAAACAGTTATCACATCTGCTATCATATACAACCAAGTTATATCACTGTCCCGATCAGACCCGTTATCACTTACAAGAATTATACGCATAAAATTCCTTAAGTACATGCTACCCACGAGTATACCTAATGCAAAGAACAGATTAAGCGAAGAGCCTCGGGCGGGATAAATATATATATATATATATATATATATATATATACACTCAAACAGAGAAAGGGATCTAAAAGAGACAAACACGCATATTTGCATTTTTAGACTCGCATGAGTATTCGTGTCTGCGCCCGCGCTGTCATCCTATCTATTATCATGTACGAGTTCTTTTTTGTTTCGTGCGTGTTTCTAGCTCATATCTGTATGTCTTATGTGTTTTGCAGACCAAAATTATATACATATATATATATAAAGTGGGAGGGGGGATAAAACTGGAGCTATGAAACTCCGCCGGGGTGGGCGACGAGCCGAATACGAAGAATTATGTGTCAGCTGTAGTTATTGTCTCACAGACTATTCTCGGATGCGGTGGATTCGTCTCGGTACAAGTAGACATCTCTATTGAATCTTTTGAACGTTTCTCGTACCTACTCGTATCGACCCAATCCGCTGCACGTTCGCCTGCACGTAGGGCCTAGCCCCGACAGTCGTGTGTCCATCTAAACATGGCCAGACACAACAGAAGCTATGCTTAAGCAGTTGCCGATCGGTTGCTGGGATTGGGACATGACTGGATTTTTGTGGGTTGGGGCCCCACACTACCGGCCCATACTTGCAGGCGAGTTTCCTGCGATGGCATGTCTTTTCAATTCTGACAACTGCACTGCATTGTGTTTACACCAGGACAGTATTTAAGCCTGAGTGCTACGTTTTACAAAACTACGGTTAGTTTCATGCTTATTAGCTAATTCAAATATCCAATACAAAAGCGTTACGATTAAGCGACAGCATGACCACTAGTGGGCCCGCTCCTTATCCCTGGTGACCGGAGTATGAACCGCATTGATTCGGACATTCTTCGACCGTACCAAAGAAACGGTAGGTACTAAATGATGTTTATGGACAGCTTCTTAGAGGTCGTACGAGATGTGACCCCGGATGGACATAGTATGGTAACTCCCAGACGAACTGTTTTCGTTGCATAGTGGCGTAATTGGAAAATGCGTTTTGGACGGACACCACTGAAGATAGCTCGATAGATGCTCGATAGCTATAATTAAAAACATTTTTTAAGGAGGTTGTTTTTAATTCTAGACTATCCTCCGTCCCCTACGGGCTTGGCACTTAACCTGAGGTATATCTTCAATGCACCGAAGGCCGGACATGTTAAGATATCTAGGGTTTCCCCTAACAGTCCTTGTGGCAGCATGGCCGCTGACTCTCAGCGGTATGGTTTATCATCTATTCTCAATGAGCATCGCTCAAAGAAAATTCGACCAACAACAGGGATCGAACCGGCGACACCCCGGTAGATGACAACCATGACTAGCGCACTAGTCCCCTAGACCACGCCGCCACACAGATGCTCGATAGCTGCAGACAGACAAGTGTGACCCCGAAGTGTTGCACTCCAGTCCTCTTCTAAAAGGTAGTCGCTTTCTGATTTATCACGAACCAAGAGATGCCTATGGAAAGACTTAAAAAGCAATGGGGAAAGGGAGTGCGAGGCCACTCACCTGCACTCCCTTGCCAATGCTGAAACAGATAAGACTGGAAATTTTCGTAATCCGCCAGGACATGGGTGGCGTAAGAGCCAGAGGGTGGGAGAAGAGTTCACCCGGTCTGATTCAGCAACATTTAATGCTTCGTATACATTTGTGGAGACTAGACCTTTTCTAGACCGTTTAAATCTCTTAACTATAGAGTGGTATCTTCATTCTCAAGTGTACAGTCGTCTAACAGACGGCAGCGCTCTTTTGCCTTTATACGCCAGGGAACCAATTCCGTGGGTAGAATGACCGTCCGGTACGCCAAGATGACCCTAAGGGCTCCGACCCGTTAAGTCTAAGTGCACTTGGGCCCAGGGGCTGAATGTAGGCGACTGCAGTTGGGCCCAGGGGCTGGATGTTGCTGTGAAGACGTGCGAATTTGCATTTTAGGACTTTCTTCATTGCGCGGCGCCAATAAGGTGCCTCGGAGATTTGCTCAATAAATGCGTACTCAATAAATACGTGCAGTTTTAACGATGTTGACCTTTTCGTTGTTGAGGCGCAGGTGATGAGCGGGGCAATTCCTCCTGCGGAGGAGCTCGGGCTTTGATTGAACCCGCTGTATAGCGCTTATTACCGAGAGCACTTTGCAAAACCCATATTGGACGTCGGAGACGTGTTGAAGAAGCAACAAGGGCCGCACCGTTTCCTCTCTTCTCAATGTCCGGTGCTTGCCAAATGTCACGACTTAACAGGGCATAGGGCTATAATCACCGAAGTTGATAAAGTTTTTTTCCGAACAAGATACCTTGACCGCACTAAGAGATGTCGATGTAGTCTTAGCCAAGAGGGTAACTTATACGAAGAGGATCGGTACGACTTCGACGTCACTTCCCACCGATCGTGTGCTTCTCAACTTCAATAAGATATCGCCGTCAAAGGTAATTCTGGCCTTCAGAATGCATGGAGGCGTCTCTGCCATTCCTAACAAAGCAATTGTAATTACGACAAAGTATTAAATATAGTCCCAAAAGCCGAAGACGTTCACCAAGCGAACACTATCTAGTTCCTCGTCAAGAACCGCTTTGACTCGACGCAATCCTTCCACTTTTATCAGTTGTTAAAAAGTTTGAATTAGTATAGTTTACCTGCACAATCTTCGAGCTTTATATTTTATCTTCACGAATATCATGTTCAAACACAGTTACAGTGATTCTCTGAGGAGTACAAATATTCGCGGCTGTGAAGAGTGGCACGACCTCCACCTAAAAATAGCAATTTACGAATATGCATCTTAATGCAGGCACTATAGGATTTAAAAAAAATCGGATTGGTTAGAGAATTTGAGTAGTTTTTTTAGTGACGAGGGGTCCCATATCGATGCTGAGGTTGCTAGCGAGACATGGGTAAAGGATGTTGATATCCCGACCTTTTCAATTGATGGTTTTTATGTACTCGCGTCAAACGTGATCAAGCTTGGACGTAGCAACGTGCAAGCGGTATGTATTCTTATTAAAAAGCATACTGACTTCGAAGGCTATATAGTCGGCTTTTACTTGAGCAGTAATATCCACAAAGAAGCTATGCTTAATATACTGGACGATTTTTCGCCCAGAAGTACCTTACTTTCGTACCTAGTTCTTGGTGATGCTAATGTAAATCTACTGGCTGACCCGCCGTCCTCAGAATATATCTCTCTCTTTTTCTAGAAGAGATACGGTCTATCTAATTGATCGTGTTACACGTCCACTATACCGTACCTGCATCGACCATATCGTCGAACACAGCGGTCGGGTTTAGTAGAGCTCTCGGAAAAGATTGTAAGATCCTAGTACAAAGTAGCTATCAGCCCGTTTTCTGTTGTCAGCCTATCGAAAAGCGGTCTAGAGCACCCTTGTGCATCTGCTACTTGAACCCCAGTTGCGAAGCCTTCCATATGAGAGTTGCCCTGCTAGGAAAATTAGCTGTGCGGTGCAGGTACTGCTGGTGATATCACAGGGTGGCGGCTGGCGTAGTGGACGACTGACATCGTGTCAGTAATCATCATCAGTCCGGCTAACTGTTGCGGCATCATCGCCACCGTCGTCGTTCCCGTATTTTTTTAGCGTGTTTCACGCGAACAGCGAGATGTTTTTTGGGCCGTATCCCTCCGGACAAGGAGCAGGGCATTCTGTCAGATAAAGGGCAGGGCGCTCCTCCAGAAAAGGACAAGGGCGCTCATCTGGACAAAGACCAGGGTGCACAGCCGGACAAGGAACACGGCCATGAGCCAGTAGCGATGGAGGATGCTGACTCTGGGCTAGAACTAGAGAAGACAAGGAAGATACACTTTTGTGCCAATTGGCCAAAAGAATGGGGCTGATCGAAGACATGTACGAGGTCACTTCAGTACCAAGAACATACAAATTGTACTCAAGAATTCAATGGAACGGTTAAAGTTTGTAACAAGAGACGTAATACGATCAGAAAAAAAGCAAGACGTGCCGAGGAACGGAACGAGCTGCAAAGAAACAGTCACAAACGACTAGATCGCGTTCTGCGAAACTGCAGATGACCTGAAAGACCATGGCCAGATGGTGCGCAAAACAACGTCTACCACGACAAAGCGAGCATTCTAAGGGAGAGCTATTTTCGGGTCCTTATTGCCCGGGAGGCACACTCGGCCGATTCCGTCACTTGGAGAAGTATGTCAAACCAACTCCAAGCCATAGCCAGGGAACCAGGGACAAGGATTGGTGTTACGCTCTCGCGAATAATTCAAGAGACGGGTGACGATGGGCTCCCGATTGCACGTGCCTTAGTGGCGATCCGTCTGCCAAAAGACTCTACGCTGTGGGAGGATGGCGTTATGATTAAGAAAGCGGTCGCAAAGGCAATAGAGATATAAAAAAATCTTGAAGGGATGCACGAGACGGGGCTTATCTCTTGCTACATGATGAGCCAGTGAGAAGCCAAGGCGGTAATAAGCTCCAAGCGACACCTCAATTTTTCTTCAAAGGGGGAAAGGTGTCTCCTACGCTGACATGCTCAAGCGTCTCGGCAGAACGGTCGACCCGACAGAATACAACGTAAAAGTTACAGGGTCTAACGCTTAGCTAGCGGTGATATGCGATTGACAGTTGCAGAAACCGCAGAGGGTGCCTTTCTTAGAGGCCCTTACGACCAAAAGGGGTGCACAGGCCTCCCGGGATATGTCAACACTGCGCAGGTTTATAATATGTGCCCACATGCCAAAGATGCCAAACATTTGGGCACCAGGCACGGTCTGTGCACATTTGAGTTGGTGGCTACCAAACGCTGTCACAAATGCGTTGAGCTGGGTCACATCTTAAATGGATGCACAAGGGACCCCTTGTGCTATAACTGTGGAGTTGCCGGACACTCTGCCAACTCCTCTGCATGCCTAAACTACCGGTCTAAAATGACGGAGGCCAGGCGCGAACGTGGCGGCCCGGACTTAGTCCCCGTGCCTCAGGTTAACGTCGCAGCTCTCCCAGAGCCGACCCACTACCCGAAATCTCCGCCGAACAATGGCCAAGATGATCCAGATCACACAGTAAATGCGCCTGCTGAAGATGACGATGGTTTTAGACAACCCTCGCGAAAGGGGACTACACGGTGACCGCCAACGGACCAACGGGCTGCTACGTCTCAAAACTCCAATGACGCAACTTAAAGTAATTCAAGTAAACTGTAAAAGAAGTCGTGCATCCCATCTTATTCTAGATGAGATTGCGACAAGAAAAGGAGCGGTTATCTCTCTTATTAGTGAGCCGAACGTTAAACTGGCCGAAAGAAGCCTATCAATATGGGTGGTAGACGACCGAAGAAACACGTGTGCTATTCAAAACACAATAAACTGCTACCGAGCAACGGGCAGAGGTGCGGCTTCATCTTTCTCATGGATTGACATAGACGGGATTGGCCGCTTTTACTTATGCTATAGCAGTCTTAACGGAACGCTCGAGGACCTTGTAGGAATGCTACAGGACATGGAGTGGCCAGCTAGGAGCTGTTCACTGCCACTAGTAGTCTTTTCTGGAGATTTTAATGCTGCTTCAAGTACTTGGGGGTCTACCAACACTAACAGAAGAGGTACAGTGCTGCTGGAATGACTAGCGACGGGGGACATGGTTGTCCTGAACAAGGGCTCGGATCCTACCTTCTACCGCCGTGGAATAGAATCGCACGCAGACCTGACAATCTGCAAACGCGGCCATACTTTTAAAGTTTTAAACTAGACTGTACTACTTGACAAAGAAAATCTTAGCGACCACGACTGTATAGAATCTGACGTCGGTAAAACAATCATCTTAACATCCTCTCCGATTTTAACAAGGACACCGAAGTGGGAGCCGCAGGATAACAAAACGCTCCGGACCAAGCTGAGAAAGATTTTAGATTCAAAAGGGAAACCCTAGTGCGCACAGGACCTGCAAGAAATACTGCAAGAGGTCTGTAGCGAGCTGTTCAAAGACCGCGGTTACCCTATGCGCTACCGGTCTGCCTCACCAAAATACTGGTGGGAAAAAGAAATTGCGTGAGCCCATAGACGCTGCATCTGAGCCAGAAGAAAAGCCACCAGGGCAAGGCACAACAACACAGATGAGGCTTGTGTCGTGCAACTTTATTGTGATTTTAAGCGCCTCTGGGCTTCTTTGCGCAAAGCTATAGCGGAGAGCAAGAATCGCTGCTGAAGGGAGTTTTTACCCGAGCTAGAGAAAGACCCATGGGGTCGGCCCTACGAGTTGATACGTGGCGTACCAGGATCAGAATGAAGGAAATTCTTCCTCCTGATGAACGCCTTCGAGTAGTTAACAAGCTCTTCCCTCAACATCCTCCATTTTACAGAACATTGTATGAAGTAGTAACGACCGAGAATTACATCCCAAAGATAACCTTGGCAGAGATACTCGGTGCGAGGTAATGATTGAAGGCTAGTGAGGCACCAGGCCCTGATGGCATTTCGGTCTTGGCCACGAAAGTACTTTTTAAGGAGTTCGGGGATGTGGTGGCTACTGTAGCCACACAAATACTCCTCAGTGGCTGCCTCCCCATGGCCTAGAAGAAAGCGCCCTTCTATGGAACCTGACATACGATAACGTCTTACGTTTAGACGACCTTCCGGAAGGCACTGAACTGCTGGCATATGCGGACGACTTCGCAGTAGTGGCCCGCTCACCTCAGCAACTAGAACTGAGAGCCAACGACGCCCTGGCGCAGATCGCTGGCTGGTTGAGGGGGGCCTGACACTTTGCGCCAAATAAAAGCGGGATCATCTTCCTAATTGAGCCAAGGAAGCGCGCCTCCTTGAAACGAGTTCTAGACTATCAGGAGATCAAGATTGTCAATACCGCCCGTTATCTTGGAATGTACCTAGGCAGGGGACCACGGGGCATGCCTCACATACGTGTTGTTGCAGAAAAGGCTACTAAGGTATCACACAAGATAGCCCTGCTGATGCCAAACAACTATGGTCTACGGAAGTCAAGAAGGCGCCTTATTATGTCCGTGGCTGAGTCTTATTTGCAGCCCCGGTGTGGCCGTCAACCGCATTATTTACAGCCAACAACAGGGCAACGCTACGCAAAGCCCAAAGAGTGGTTGCTTTGCGTATCGCAATGACCTATACAGCAGTCAGGACAGCGGCCGTCCATATTCTGGCTAGTAAAGTTCCCTGGGACTTGAAAGCAAATGAGCGACGCCGTTTGTGGTATGACTCAGAAAAGGAGAAGGCGGAAGAAAGGAATCTAACCCTCGACATTTGGCAGGCCGAATGAGACTTCATTCAGGACGGAGCGCCCGGTACCGGGTAAGGACTCTAATAACGGACATCAGGGCCTGGATGTACCGGCCACGTGCCGAGCTGACGTTTTACATCACTCAGGTCCTTACCGGATTTTCAGTCATACTTGTTTAAAATTAGGAAAACCACATCTCCATTCTGGAAGTACTACCAAATCGAAACAGACGACATGCCTGAACATACAATTTTGTGGTGCCGGAATGGGCCTCTCAGCGTGCGGATTTACCTAGGGCTGACGACGGCACCCTGAACGACCACACAGCGTATGATTGAGTCACGCGACGACGCACATTGCACCATGGAGAACATCGCACCATGGAGAACATCCTGTGCGCCAAGGAGAAGAAAAACCGTTACTGCATGACATCACCCCGCGGGGCATCCCGGGATAGCTGAATTCTTAAACTACTCTCCCCCTTCCATCGTAAAAGTTATGCTTATGCAGTTCCCGATCGGTTACAGGGATTAGGACATGACTGGTTTTTAGTGGGTTGGAGCCCCACACTACCGGCCCACACTTGCAGACGAGTTTTCTGCGGTGGTGTCCGCGTGTGCGTACCGCATTTTCCAGTTAGTACCTTAAAAAATGCTCCGTTTTTTTTGTTGTCCAACCAGTGGTTCTCGATACCTTGCTTTTTCCAGATCATCTTCCTTTTTAAAAGTGGGTCGCACTCAGAACGAAAGTACGACTAGTTTATTTAATGTTTCATTTAATAAGAGTCAAATAATAGTCGCTACTGTTACGGCATTTCTGGCAGTCCTTCCCCCGGCGATGGAAGCGACCCCACTACGGCCACTGCATTGCCATCTTGAACTTCCATGGAGATACGCTGCACCAGGTATTCTCCGGTTCGCGCGTACTTCGTCCGAGTTACCCTTTTTCCGAGCTCCTTGAGGAACTTGACAATCGTATCACCCATTGGCGACCGGCTGAATTATATATTGCAGCTCCCTGTACTTTGACAATTTGCGACTTTCAGCAAGACGTGCGCTCGCGCCAGCTACCCTTGTTCGCGCAATGTAACTGCTGGCAAGTGTACATGAAACCGTCGCGTCCCATACTAGCAGACGGCCCGTTCCCATGGCGTTAGGGTTTTTCCATCTGGGCGTAGGAGATTCTTGGTGCACATGCCGAGGGGCTCTTTCACTGAAGGAATCTGGGCGCTCTGTAGAGCACGGTGTACGACATCGTTAATCGTCTTGGATGACGACCGGCACTGAACCGGTAGGACAGCGCAAGTTCCGTCGTAACGGTAACTTTGAACCGGCAGATTACAAATGTGCTCTACGCATACAACCTCCCTAAGCCGCAGACCCGAGACGATGCGGAGTGTGTTATTATCCACCATCGTCCTCAGTTGCGGCGAAGGGAGGGCTTGTAGACACTTTCCGCTCATTGAATCAAAACAAGCCTTCAAGCTTTTATCGAATTATCTACATGACAGAACAATCCAGTCCCACGGGTCCGTTTTTAACATTACTGCAGGGGTGCCACAGGGATCCATACTTGGCCCCTGCTATGGATTATAACCTATGACGACGTGCTGCGGCTGAGGGATCCCGCCCCCTCCCCGGCGTCAACCTGCTGCAGAGCCGTGCGAACGAGGCACTTGCCGACGTCGCCCGCTGGATGCAAGAAGCGGGGCTCGCTCTCGCCCCAGCCAAAAGTGAGGCGACACTCTTGGCGGGCCGAAGAACATGCCGGTGAAGGTTGGGACCTTCACCTCCGCCTAGATGGCCAGGAGATCGCACTCGTTAACCACGTAAAGTACCTCGGGGTTGCCCTTAACAGGGGTCTCCGCGGTACTGAACAAGTGCGGCGGGTGACGGAAAAGGCAACGAAGACAGCCAATACCTTCGCACGTCTCGTGCCCAACACATATGGTCCACGGCAGCTGAGAAGACGAATAATTATGTCCGCGGCCGAGTCAGTTGCCCTGTACGGAGCTCCGGCCTGGCCCACCGACACACTAAAATTCGCCGCGAACAGGACTCGCCTGCGTCGGGCCCAGAGGGTCGGAGCTTTCAGGGCAATCTCAGCGTACAGGACGGTCAGCGCCGCGGCGGCCTTCGTCCTTGCCGGAACGATTTTGTGAGGTTTAAAGGCAGCCGATAACCCAGGCCTCAAAAAAGACAAGGAACGTCAGCGTACAATTGACCTCTGGTAGGAGAAGTGGAAAGGCCTAGAACAGAGTGCTCCAGGCGCCAGCCTCCGCACCCTGATCCCAAATATCAGAAGCTGGCTCAACCGCGTGCGCCACC
This sequence comes from Dermanyssus gallinae, assembly GCA_003439945.1. NCBI lineage: Eukaryota > Metazoa > Arthropoda > Arachnida > Mesostigmata > Dermanyssidae > Dermanyssus > Dermanyssus gallinae. The sequence continues at coordinate 97,730 of QVRM01001413.1, forward strand.
CCCACGTGCGTCCACTGCGGCGATGGACTCGACAATACTCCAGAGCACACGGTGCTTATGTGTCCGTCATGGGTGGAGTAGCGCGCAAGCCTAACGGAGTTTTTAAGTAACAACCTAGCTCTTAACTTACACGACCTCACTACGAAAATGACGGAATCAACATCAGGCTAGAACAAAGTGACCCAAGCTTTTAAGAACATACTGTAAGAGAAGACAAGGGCCTCCCTTCGAGTCCGTTCGCGCCTCCCCGAAGCTCCCGGGAAACACATCCGCCAGGAGCAGTAGACTCGCCCCCCCCTCCTGACTGTTTGATGTTATCCGCAAGCAGTTCCCAGTCAGCGTGGGAGACGGGGACACGACTGGCTTTTAGTGGGTTGGAGTCCCACACTACCGGTCCGCACTTGCAGGGAGCTCCCTTGCTGCGGTGCCCGCATGTGCAACCGCATTTTCCAGTTAGTCCTCTCAAAAACAAGAACTAAAAGCCTTCGATTTTTTAACAACAAGTTTTTGACAACATTAAATCCATAAATGTTGTTAAGGATCCCAAGTAACAAGATAATGACAAATCCCTAGCACGGCGAATCCCCAAACCCCCCGCGCTCTCAGGAAGTGATGCCTGGGCCCAGGATGCAGATCCCAGGTTAGCGTTGAGTAGCCGTTGTAGTCCTGTACGGAGAACGTCGTCGAAATTGTCGAGAAAGTCGGTCCTTTTAAAAGAAGGTAAACAACGCAAGAGGTACGCCAGGCGAGTAGTGGAAAGACTTTGTCGCAAAAGGTATAATGCCGGGTGGGCATCTAGAGTTTGAAGTCTGCTGCACTAACGACTGACTTTACCAAGTTTTCTGCGCAGAACTCCATCCAGCGCCGCATCGGTAAGCGGAGCTCTCAAAAACTCGATATTGTCCTCGGCTGCTAATCGAACGTCGAGCAGTATTGCCTGCAAACTCGAAATAGACTCGTCGCGATGCACCTTCGACAGTAGAGAGAGCTCGCATTTGTTTGCGTTGAGTGTTAAGCCGGAGCACGCTTGCAATTCCTGCACCGTCTTGATGCCTGCTTGGATCGTTGCCAGATCTCCTGCTAACGTTGCGTCATCAAGATACCACGGTCGAAACTCGGATCAAAGCTTCGCCTGTAGTTCAGCGATAGTAATACAGAAAAGAGCTGGTCCGCACGGGTCGCCTTGTTGTACCCCACACATCGACTTGAGCGTCTCCCCTTGCCACAGAAGATTAGCGGCAGCCTATACATCTGGTATATAGCTGGGTAAATAGCAGAAATCGATCTTCTCACAGCTTTAAACAAGTGATCTCGACGAAGCATGTTGAAGCGTTTTGAAAGTCGAGTTTGACTAAAACGTTTTCTAGCCCTCTGTTGGAGTTGATGAAAGCGGCGGCCGCATGCACAGGCGCTTTTGCTCCTACTTTTATCCCGCACCCTAGTTGCATCGAAGCCACTAGCTCGAGAATAGCCGTCATAGTTTTTTTCATTAAAATCTTACCGACCAGTCGACGCAGAGTGAGCCCCACGGCAATTGGCCAACAACCCCCGTCCTTTTTTCGAAGGTCGATTAATGTTGCGCCGTAGAATGTAGACAGCGTGAATTCCGGGAGTCGCCCGTTGATTGCTAGCATAGCGAAGTTACGTAACGCTTGCAGCAGAGGGTTGCTATCATCCTGGCGGCAGCCTATGAGATCTTTCAGGTGTCGAGGGCCAAGACCATCCGGACCGCCACCAGAACTGCTTGGAAAACTTCTAATGGCGCTTCGAATGTCTTCAGTCGTGACCTCAATTTCTGACGCTAAAGGTGCCGGCGTCGGCGCCTCAGGGTACGCTGGATCTGTGAGGTGTTCGGGGTGCTTTTTCAATAAACTGCTCTGGTATGTGCGTCGATTGGGGCGATCTGTAGAAAGCAGGCTCCGAGCAGCGGAAGAGACGGCCCCTTAGAACAGCTTTGACTGCACGATCCTCGCTCTGCGACTGGCGTCGCCACTATTTGTAGCTCGCGAAGGTCGTCTATGGGTTATGTCAGGATTCTCTTCCAAGCGTGCGCCTCTACGAAATCTAAGCACATTATCAGGTAGAACCGAGGTGAGTATGCGCCCCTAATCTTTTTCCACCGGTATACAAAACATCATTGTTGGAAATTCTATCAGCCGTTCCCAACTATCCTGGTTGGCCACCGAGCACGCTTAGTTGATAGTTTTTGACAGTTCGACGAAAACATTTTCTCTTAAACTACGGGGAATGCACGATCTTATTTTTATTTTAGACTTGATAAACTAACGTTTTCGGGCTTACCCTCAGCCAATATTTAACGTCCACGGAACTTTTTTTCACATTGCTTCATAGACGGACCCCCATAAATACAAATATGCAACGGTGGGGTTCGAACCCGCGCGCCTATGTGTCTCCTCCGGTTTGTAGGCGGAGACTTAATGCACCACGCCACCGGGCTCGACACCTTAGACTTGATAGCGGCAGCCTTCGATACGTGTATTGGAAAGTTATTTTCTGCAGGGCGATTTGAGGAATGTGTCGAAGTAGCGTCTGTGTGAGCTGTTGCTTGTGGCTGAGCGGATTAAGTAAGCCAGTGCCTTATATGATGCGATTGACCATTTAACATGACGGTGTTTGCGAGTTTGTTTCCTTTGTCCCCTCAGGCTCTTCAGTCGAGGCTCGAGTCCTCGCACTGGACTCAACCAAAAGCAGCGGTGCTGACAGACTCGAGTTAAGTACAGCGTTAATGGCTTTCTCCAATTGTTGACGTAGATTGGGGCCTACCGACTTCTCAGAAGACGCCGAAAATTTAGTCAGCGACTCATGTAGGCCCAGCAGCCCCGGAAGAACAGATGACACAACCTTTTTGATGATCCCCCCAATTTGCGCCATAATTGCGTCGATGGTTTGTGGGATGACCTTTGCGGATACTGCCATGACCATTGCGTCTAGACTATGGCCATGGGTCGTATCACTTGCAGTACTGACCGCCGAAGAGACTGGTGCTGCTGGCCCGATTTTGACTTCGGCTGGCGGAACGCTTGTTTTCTGCGGTGCTTTGATTCCATTCTGTACGATCGCAGCGAAACTGCGTCTGCTAAATAACTCTGACGGCTGAATCTCTGCAAGTGGAGCAAAAGTTTAACTCGCGCGGTATCCGTGTTTTGCTGAATGGCGCGATAAGCAGATATTTAAAGGAGCTCCATGCGATTTAAGCAATGGGTACACGATCCCCAGGTGGCCTCATGGCCACCCTTACATTGGCAGTACGCGCTGCGTCTTTGCAAACCTTTCGCAAGTGGTTAGTAGATCCGCACCGTCTACAACGAGGGGCCTTCAAAGGACAATCAGGCTTTATATGATCTAAACAATAGCATCGATAGCACTGTAGAGGTTCCCGGTAGAGAGTAACGCCATGGGTTTTAAGGCCCAAGCGAACCTCCGTCGGAAAATGATTGCCCGAAAATGTCAGGATGACACTGTCCGTCGCCTTGACGAATTCGGTTCTGATGTTCTTGGACCGGACACGAATAGCATCGGTGACGCCAAGCGACCCCAAAGCATTCACAATTGTTGCCTCGATTAGCGTGGGATATACCCCGTATATTTTTCCTTTAACTGTTGATATAGCCAATTATATTTTTTGTCACCTACATTGTGCCAAACTAGAGACCTAAGCTGAAAATGGACCCTGAATAGTAAGCAAGTTAAAGTGAAGTATATATATATACTTCACTTTAACTTGCTTGGCTGCTTTTAACTGCCTTGATCATTCCCTTCTGCTCCAAATGCTCGCTCAGCTGGGTTGCTCCGCGCAGGCTGTTGCCTGGTTTAGATCCTATCTCTCAGGACGGAGACAGGTGGTACGAGCTGGTCAAACGGAGTCCTCATGGCAGCAGATTGACATGAGTACCCCTCAACGCTCGGTTTTTGGACCTTTTATGTTTCTTATTCTCCTGAACTTCATTCTATTAAGCACCCAGGGGCAAAACCTTGGCTCAACTATTGCTTTTGTTGATGACACTACGCTACTGTTGGGAGTGAATCATCGAAATTTTAATACGGACTTGCACCAGTCGCTTTTAAAGGTTGATAACATAATTCGCATTTTTAACAGCTTTGGACTAGTTGTCAATGCTAGTAAAACGAATTACATAGTTTTTCGTTCATCGCCAAGGCAACTGGCATTACCTGACAACTTAATACTCAAGACACGAAACATTGAGCTATCGCATACCGCTAAGTGCCTGGGGCTCGTTCTCCAGGAAAACATGAGGTGGCATCCTCATCTGGATTATATTGCTCCTAAGTGCTATGCAGTAATGGCTGCGCTGTGTAGAATGAAAACGATTGGGGTCCCCAGCCTAGGGTCGGTGGGGTGGCTGAGGTGAAAAGAAGGCTCCTGGCCTCGGTGGCCGAATCAACGGCGCTATACGCAGCCCCAGTCTGGGGGGACATGGCAATGCGGACGGCGAAAAATAGGATGCACTAAGGTCGACCCAACGAACGCTGGCAATCAGGGTAAGCCGGGCGTATCGAACAGTCTCGACCGAAGCTCTCCTGATCCTAGCCAAAATGCTGCCATGGGACCTCCTAGTGGCTGAACGAAGTAAAATGTATCTAGACGAAGGTCTGGATCTCACCAGGGCCAGGAGTGCCACCATATCGGCCTGGCATGAGGAATGGGCGCAGGTAAGACCCGGTGTGACCACAGGGAGCTGGACCAAGAGTCTGATACCGGACCTCAGGGCATGGTATGACCGCCGACACGGGGAGCTTACCTACTGGACGACTCAGGTTCTGACTGGACACGGCCAGTTCCAGAGCTACCTGTCAAGGATCAAGAAGGCCATCAGCGATATCTGCGTACTGTGCGACTCTGGAGAAACGGACAACGTAGAGCATACTGTTCTGCGGTGTGATGCTCTCAGGGAAGCACGGGACGCAGCACCAACCGCTGTGAGAGGCCGACCCATCAAGGAGGTGGTCTCCCATATGATGACTTCGGCGGAGGCATGGAGGGAGGCGACGAACTTGTTCGACGCTGTTTTGACACTCAAGACAGCCAAGGAAACGGCCAGGCGGGAGAGGTTTGAGCGGGTCTCGCGGGAGAGTGGTCGAGACGAGGAGCCGAGGGAGGGGGGAGGTGGTGGGGAGCAGCCAGGCCCTCATGGTCTCGACGCACCCTCACAGGACGGATTACAAAATGGCATCCCCCTATCCAACCGCAGGTAGACATGCGGGATGATAGTCAGGGATAAAGCTGATGGAAGGAGAACGGCAGAGAAGCCTCTCCCACGGCTTCGATGTAATGCCAAAGTAATACCGAGCCTGGGGGGGTGGGGAGGAATCCGGGTTTAGTGGGTTTGCGAGTCTCTGCTAGTCACGCAGGCTGCTAGTGGCGCATGTGCATCATGCATTACCGAAACCTCCCAGAACAAAAAAAGAAAAAAAAATCTAGGCAAGTTCGGAATTGGGGTGGTAGTGCTTTGTATATAGGGGCACACACTCGGCTTAGATATAATTGTTTATACGTGTTTTTACCCATAGTTGTGAATTCTGAAGATGCTGTACCAGTGAAGTGTACTTCGTTTGTGTCACACTGTCTTCCACTGCCCAGCACTTGAGGCGGCACGAGCAGGTAGGAGCTTAGTGGCGGCCCCGCGCATGACGGTAACCGACCTGGTTAACGTCATGCTTGAAAACGAGGAGAAATGGAAGCACGGGGTGGACCTGGTAGAAGGCGTAATGAGGTTGAGGAACGAACTGGAGCGAGCACGGGTAGCCGCGAGCCGACGGCAAGAGACGTTTACAACCAGCGGGTAGCGCCGAACGAGGAAAAGCATAAAGGAGGATAGCAAGTGAAATATCCATCTTTCAGTGATGTAAAACGAAAGTGTACCGCTGAAATATGGTTATATGAATAAAACCCTAATATAAAAAAAGCAGGGCAGACGTCCTGAGCTAGCGAAGACAGTCAACTAACGCTGTCCACCTGACAATTTGCCGTTATTTGGGCAAGTTCAAAAGCTTTTCCCTGTCGTCCCACGTCGCCAGATCTCTGTTCGTATGTCGAATTTAATTCGATAGGACTCGATGTATTTCAAACGGTAGTTAACAGCAAAATCGGTGTGAATATGTAGTAGATTTAGTGTCAAGCCCTCTGCCATCGAGTTACGTCGTAATATATAACACACGATTTTTTTTTCATTTAACCAAAGGCTGTGTGGTTTCTGTGTATTGTTTGAGTGTCCATGCATTTTATCTGAAGGGCTACTTTCTGCCGCTTCCGCTTCCTGAGCTAGTCCTATGCCTACAAGAATACAACGTGCTTTTATAATACTAGCAGTTCGGAGTGACCTTTGTTCGCTATTTTGGTTGTATTCAATTTATCAAGCTGGATCATATGTATAATTTTTGTCTCTATAGATCAGGTTAGTGTTGGTCACTGGATATCCAGAATAGGACGAAGAATCTGTTTAAATGTGATATCCCAGTGCGTTTCAGAAGCATCGTTATGAATGGAATGTTCATTGACAAGAAGTGTACATTTCGCTAAGTATATGCGTACAAAGATTCAATTTTATTTAACTTTACATACAGTCTGCTTTATTCTTACATATCATGTCAACAAAATGTCAACACATGACAATTACTAAAATATATACTATGTCTATTTCGATTTTTTGCAAGGTGCCGCGTCGACATGGAGGACTCCGCGCAGACACTAATGTATATATATATATATATATATATATATATATATATATCGCGTAAGTAGGTTTTCGCATCGTGCAGCACTTTCAGCAAAACTTTCAGTCATTCCGTCATTAATATTGGGGGTCAGAAGATAGAAAACCCGCAACATTCTGGGTGCTTACAACACAAGGATCGACGGAAACGTATTTAGATAAAAAAAAGTGCATTGATTACTAGCTTATGTCACATATTGAAAGCGCCTTTCTTAGTGCATACGTTAACAGTAGAAACACTATTAAATCATAATTTGTGCTTTGTTAATCATAGTCGTTCAACTGTGGACTTTTCCTGCGTGTTCGCGGACTGTTTTAGGCACATGACAATGGTTTGTTGATACCAGATTTTTGTTGCAATGCGTCGACGAAATCACGATATCAACAACATTTATTTGTTGTTAAAAAACCCATATAAACATCCTATATGTTTCTGCATGAGTATTAGAGAGCTAAACTTGTTTTTTAAACCAATTGTTTCGCTAGGTTTACAACATAGTCAATATGTGACTTGCATAGCCATACCATGGCGTGAAGATGCGACCATTGACCTGTTACGTGGCACCATATAGTACACATGTTTATATTTATATATGTACTCGAAGGTAATCGTCAAATAATGTAGTCCGATTCTACGTGCTCCTATCAAACTGTTTCTGGCTAGCAACTGCCTTGGGAAGCCCTGGTTGGTTCTACATGTGTATACTGCTGGTACGTATGAAGACTAGTTTTCTGGAAAGCTAAAGTCGAACTTCCACACCTCGTTTCCAGTTATAATCTACTCAGCCCAATAGGTGTATGTATATATATATATTTATATATATATATATATATATATATATATATATATATATATATATATATAGATATATATATATATATATATATAGATATATATATATATATATATATTATATATATATATATATATATTATATATATATCTATATATATATATATATATATATATATATATATATATATATATATATATATATTTATCGGCAGGTATATTGTGGCGTGCAAAACTTTATATGCTATATTTAAAATAAAGCAACTTTTGCATGTAAGAATTAGTATAAGGCTCTCTAACGATGTAGCGGATCAAGTACATAATATCTTGTACAATTAGTGTAACATTTTTTAGAAATTTCCTCAACTTTCTGCCTGCTCAAAGAAGCAGATCAACGTGGATCACTATGCAATACTGTTTAGAGCCCAGCTGTGGTATGCGTGTGCTCTTCGACGAGCAAAAAGTACATGCCGCCTGTGACTTACAGCAACAAAGCCTAAGAAAGGTCGTTCTCCTTCTTTGCAATCATCTGCAAACCTTCGCAAGGACTGCCAGGGGACAAAGGGCAACTAGGAGACGTTACTGCACAACATCAATCAAGCCTTGCGAAAACCTAGGCATTGGTCTATATTCTACACTAAATACGCTGCTTACATCCCCTCGGTCCCGTAGGCAATTCAAGTTAAGTATTTTACTTCAACCCGAAGTTAGGTATATATATATATATATATATATATATATATATATATATATATATATGTATATTAAAGTATAATATTTGACTGAAAAACCATCTCCTACGCTTAGCACGCTGTTTGCACTTTAATTTATAAAGTATATATATATATATATATATATATATATATATATATATATATATATATATCGTATGTAATTAATGATTGAGCAAGCACAAACCCTACAACTGAGGCGAGATTTCTCACCGAGCGCATGCAACAACAAGAGTAGCAATAACGATAACGATAACAACACCAACAATAACATCCATCTGCTGCATAATGCTGAATGCATAGATATGGATCGATCGTGGATCAAAACAAGATCCGCATCAGAATCCTCCCTAGATCGTCCCGAAAACGACGGCACGACGCCTCCATTTAGCCTACCAAGTAGAAAGGAACTTAACAACTGCGAGACAATAGTGTCGGCCTGCGACCGCGCAGAACGTCCTCGTAGTAACAACGCTTACGCAGCACGGCGCCATTCGGAAAATGCTGCCCACACACTGTTTGCGCTAAGCAGGTATCTAGGTAGCAGGATAGAACGTCATCCTCGTTGCGATAGGCTGCTTGACGTAGTACTTACATACGTAAATCAACTAACTACTGTCGTAGTTAATTGATTTGTAGCTAATTGCGTAAAGCTAACTCAATGACCAGCAGGTTTCTTGGTCACAATAGGCCACAATGGAGATGTGTTCGAAAACCGGCTACTGCGGAAGCTCTCTGTAGCGCAGCTTCTCCAGCGCACAGATCGGGTGTTGAGGCAGCGGGTGTTCGGCGATCGAGGCGAACTGGTGCCAGCCCCGTTCTGCTGTCTAGGTTGTTGTTCGTCGAAGGTGCGCCGAAAGGATCCGGTCCGGAATTGATCGGTTCAGTCGGCGGAAACCATTCCGTTCAACAGCACCTGTTGGCCGTGAGCGAGAATGGCGCCGTTTGCCGTCGGAAGGCCCAGCTCGATGAACACCGGTTTGTGCGAGCTTACCGAGCCTCCCCAGTGCCAGGTTCCTGCAGAATGTCAGAGCGCAAACAAACGCAACTTGTGAAGCATACGCTGGGACGAAACGTCAGTTCACGACATCGTGATCATGCGAGAGCGGATAACAAAATGACTCTGATAAAAATGTATAAAACCAAAAGAACTATTTGATCTTCCATTCTGTTCTTGTTCTGTTCAAAAGAACTGTATGCTGCAAGGTATTTGTGCATGCCACCTTCTTTCCGGCAAACTGAAACACTGTTGTTTCACTTTGAAACATAGAACTTTATGCAGATTTGTTGTGCCTTGGATATTGGAAGGGGCCAGAGCGTAGCAATAGGCACGCCGCAAAATGCAATCTTGTGCAATCTTTAAATGAATTAGCTCGTCATTGTGGGATCTTGTAGCTTATATATTTTATTCTATTTTAGATATAAATATATATTTCTATATCTATGCATGTATGTATGTGTCCATACATCTGCAGGTCACCCGGTGATGGTCTTGACTCACTGTCCTTATAGTTGTTAAAGTGATGTATTTGTATCTGTGGTTATAATCGCTACTCAACCTGAGTGAATAAATATGAAATGTAATAATAATATAATATATTGCGGTCTACAGTACGGAATTGCGGAATACACTATCGAATAACAGGGCACAGCAAAGAGACCCTTGTAGCCCGGCTTTTTTCTGCCTAGCGATTAGTAAGTTACTTTTCATTCCGAAGTCAGAATTTAAGCCGTGGTGCCTGGAGGAGGATGGAACAATTCGCGGTATTTTTGATTCCGCCCTTGGTGATGGGCAAAAAGTATTCGACTTCGGTGTCATCTCAGGATTGTACTTATTGCTTCAAAAGTTGTACATTTTGCCATACGATTCCGCTTTTCTTCACAAGTTTTTCCTAAGCAAGTTTATCCAGAGTGCCGAGAAGTGCACTCCTCGTCTGTCTCGTAAAAGCCGATTTTCGCGCGCACTGTGAGATAAAAACCGCGCATTGCGTAGCTTATAACGGGGTGTCGAGTTTTGTGTTGGGCATTCTTTTTTTGAGTTGGTTATGATTGCAACCTTTGGAAGTTCAAGCCAACTTGATCCATCGTGGCGTCTCATTTTAACAAATGCTTTTGGTGCTGGTGGGTAACCACAGACTTTATTTTTTTATTTTTTTTAAAGACTAACCAGAAATGCGGTACGCACACGCGGACACCACCGCAGAGAACTCGTCTGCAAGTTTGGGCCGGTAGTGTAGGGCTCCAACCCACTAAAAACAATAATATCCCAATCCCCGCAACCGATCGGGAATTGCATAAGCATAACTTCAAACGAACTTTAAACATTAACATTACTAGAACTTCAAACGATCGAAGGGGAGAGTAGTTTAAGATTTAGCCCGGAATGCCCCACGGGTAACCACAGACTAAAGCGGCGTAGGAGGCTCTTTGTGAGCCAGAACTGAGCCTAGCTGTTATCAAATGGCAGCTATATATATCTGGACATGGTAAGTATCTATTTTATTTGCTTGCACTCGGAATGCCGTCGAGCACGTACGTAACATTGTAAACGGTGTGAATGTGCGGTTACTTACCTCGGGGTATCATGGGATGTGTCAATCCGTTCACAATGGTCTCTGCTTCACTCGTATTGCGGCATAGGGCACGAGCGCCTGACGAACACCAAATGTGCAAGTGTTCGTGAAGCGTATGCTCTCGGCTGGCAATCGGATGCAACAGATGGAAACCGACCCGCAGAAGCTCATCGAGCGCTATTTGTTCCGATATCAGTCACGCAGTTAAGCAAAAAACAGGTTGACGCATGTTAGTGCATTCGTTCGTCTAGTCAGGCTCATCGTAGAGACGACTTCTTGTTGTCTTTATTGATAGTAATTTTGCACTACTTCCTCGTATATATATATATATATATATATATATATAAGGCGAACACTGCCGAGTATGTAAACGTAATGTAAATAATTGATAAATTATCACAATATATATATATATATATATATATATATAAGTACTTTATAGAATACATTTATTTTGCGAGTAGGACTCCGTTATTGCGTTGGATACCCTCTCAAAATTGAAGAACAGCACGCATTGTCTACGTAAGGTGCTGCCGTCGCAAGATACTAGGTCTCAACATTTCTAATGACATTAAAAACACACTATTATAGAAAGCAAACTTGGGCCTGCGCTTCTGCTCCAGTTCTCTTGTAGCCACAGTGAAATAGTCAAACATTTGTAAATGTTGTTCTTACATTAATTAAAAATAGCGACGTATTGCAGTGTTTCTATATGCGCATGACATCGTGGGCTTAATCAAATTTCTGGGGTATCAATATGAGTGGTAAACATAGCGGTAATGGCGTTAACAGTAGTTGTTAAAAACGTACTTCATTCGCAATTCCAGATTTCTTTTTTACGAGGCTGATCTTACTTATAGACTTTTATTCGTCTCCTACGGACTTGAAATCCCGTGAGGCATATCGTCGTAGCACTGAGGACCGGATATGTTGAGATATCTAGGACTTTCCGAACAGTCATTGTGGCAGGCAACTACGATTGTCATATTATCCGTTGTCCATTCGAGGACCGTCGGTAAAATCGTTTCAAGGATAAGTGACTGTCACCGAATTCTGATCCGACTGGTTAATGCTTCGATCGATGGTTCTGAATGTTGTACCAGTCGGATGCCTTCTGTCTTGGCACACTAGGCACAACATAAGCAAGCGACCAGCGGCGCTTGCACGTTCTGTGCCTGTCGCCGCAAGAATTCAAATAATGACTTTTGCAGATATGAAGAGGGCCATGGCAGCAGGATTCATTGTGTTTATACTGCTTTCAGCAACTATTGCCTTTAGGCACGACCTTGATGCGATGTCACACAGATGCGACTGTAGCACACTGAACGCGCTACCAGTGTATGAACTCCTGTACGCATGCTGGAAGTGTCGGTAGACCTGTTGCCCAGCCAAGACAAGTTGATGTTACTAAATTACTGGGCACTGATTGGGACGAAGTAAAAACGATATGTGACAAAAACTTCTTAAACGAGAACACTCACTGGCCTAAACGCACAAATCTACGCGATCACACACGCAGACCCAGAAAACATCAAAAAGCAAAATGCCGTGCAAGACCCGAAAAGTCTCAATAAGGCCAACTTCTTCCATCGGTGTTGCTTTTCCATCAGCTATATTGGCGTCCTCACCTGTCCACTTTTGCCCTTCACATAGGTGAAGTTAGCACTGCTGCAAACACTATGTGCAATTCACTTAACGAGTTCGTTAGCAAACAAACTGATGATCATAATGAACAAATGTTTCGAATGTGTTGTCCGAGGCGGCCGGTTCTGTTCGTACCTTCGTCGGTGGGAGACGTCAGGAAGTTGCCGCAAACGATGACGTTTCCCGTGAAGGTCAATTCGGCGGCAAGACGTGTGACGAGTGATGGAAGTGCCATTCCCAGATTCTTCGAACTTCCCAGTCCTCGGAGGTCGACCGAGACAACCGAAAAATGCATGGATCCTCCCACCTACGACAGCCACATGCTGAGTTAGAGATCGTCTATTGAGCGGACTACGGTGACAATATAACAATTAACAACAATAAGAGCAGCAACCCAACTATGACTGAGTTTTCTAGAATAGTTTATATATATATATATATATATATATATATATATAACTAGCGCGCATTATCTACGTAAGGTGCTGGCATCGCAAGGTACTTGGTCTCAACATTTAAAGCATATGACATTAAAAGCACACTATTATGGAAAGCTAAATTGGGCCTAAGCTTCTCCTCCAGTTCTCCTGCCGCCACGGTGAATCACTAAAACGTTTGCATTTTTTTGTAAATACGCAAAATGTATATACATATATATATATATATATATATATATATATATATATACATACACACACTTAAACGGCAGGCTCTTCAGTGGGGACGCTAAGGTTTATGCTGAAAATTCGTAACTGTATAATCCATGACTATCGCTATTGCATTGTTGATATAACCTCAAAATGGCAGATGAGTGCAGGCGCCAAGTCCGGACGAAGCTTGACGAAGCTGTAGTCGAGATGACGTAGTCCGTTTGCTGCGGCATAGAGCAGTCCAGTGCTAGATGTGAGACAGGTGCTCGTCGTGGGAGTCACCGATGCAGTTCGGGCAACGTTTGAGTCGTTTACAGAACGACCGCTGTCCTGAACTGTGTCGTGTTTCGTCGGACCTTCACCATTTGAGAGGGTCCTCGTGTCATTCGTCGCCTTCATATCCGGACAACAATCATTAATAGACCAATGTGAGAGCTTGAATTAGCAACTTGCGACGTTTATGGGTTCATTCTAAAATTACGCTACTTACCTTTATTCGTTTTGCATTTGGAAAAGACTGTGGCTGGCCGAAGACTTACAAATCAAATCGAACGGCGTTCGGTCAAAATTTGGACTCGATTACGACGATCAAAAGAACGCTTGCTGAAAGGCTTCCAGCAACCGCCTATTTAACCGCTTCATAAGAAGAGTTCAGAGATCTCACTGGCCAAATAAACTAATATTTGTCTTATAGCATTCAACCGCATAGTATTCAATATATATATATATATATATAAATCCCTTCAACACCACTTCATCGTTCAGGCTAGAATCAATAATTAATCACCTGCGGTTCTTTGTCCGCTTGACCGCTGAGGGCGGCCGAAGTAGGCGTAGAAGTCTCTTTCTGTGGCGGGAACACATGGTGCCAGCGCCGCTCCTGGGGTTCCCATGCTGCGACGCGACTCAGCAGCGGCTGGTTGAGTTCAGCTGTGAGGCGAGCTCCGGCCGAAGGCGACGTTACATCGTGGCAAACAAGCACCGAAATCCTTAAAAACGGACCACACGCCGAGGTGAGCAGTATATATATATATATATATACATATATATATTTTTTTCCAAAAGTATGTAACATGCTGGTTTGAGACGCTGTTGTAACTGACTGCTTAGCCTCACTAAATGAATGAACAGGAAAAATTAAACCGCTGCTACTTGTTATTTATGTTGTTATAGTGTAAACGAAGGTGCTAATATGTATGTATTAGCTATCTAATTAGCTAGATGCGTTTCCTATTAATTAATGTAGCACACCGTTACCCGGTAAACCGCATAGACAAAGACCCTTATACGATGGATGAAAAGCTAATAGAGATTTGTTCCCAGTATCTGTGCTTGAAGACGGCAGACTTACTCATTTTCTAGCAGAGTTCGGCAAACGACCTCCTGAACGCCTAAATTTGAGGCCTTGTCGTCGCTCAACTGCTCGAGGTCCCATAGAGCTATCCGGACGCGGCTGTGCGAAACGGCCGACGGATCTGTTCGGGACACGATGGGTCGCTGCAAAGGAATCAGTACCGCCCACCAAGTTAGCCAAGAAGTGGAATTTCCAACCTTTCTGGTCGGTAGTCGATTTGCATGCGCTAAAGCGCCGCGCAAATAAGTCGGGTCCTCTCGACTTAATCTGTTTGCTAATGCCCTGCTTTGAAATAGCGCAACCCTTGAATGAAAAAAAATGAAAAGACGCAGCGGATGTTTCATGAGTGAGAGCTTCGATATTAACGATTTGCACTTTGAGAAAATCTCATCAAGAGACCGAGTAAATGTCTAAACTGGCGCTCTAGCATTGGAGACTGTGAACGAACATGGCGCTCGTATGCAACAATGCGACCCTGACAAACCGTTCATGAGTCGAAGCGTTGTAGTGGCTTGGTTCGATGCTTATTTGCTTTCGTCGTTATCATGATCGTAAGTAATCTCAATGCTCCAGTCGATGTTGTCGCTGTTAATGTTGTTGTTGTTGCTTTCGAAGTAACGCTTTCGACGCTATTTTGACTTAACCATCTAAGCCATTTCACCATTGCGCTTATCGTTCTCTAACCACATCTTCCTCCCACCCCTAGCTGAAAAACTCGTGGCGGCTGCGGCGACTCTGTCTGCTAACTACCACGATAACGATATTACCGATTATTATAATATTACTAATTACCACGGCAAGATGGGCAATCAGCTTGTAGATGTCGTAGTCGAAGATGTCCGCTGATCCCGCTGCGCTGTTTAGCTCGGCGCGACGCGATCGACGTGAGTGCAGCGAGACGCTCGGAGAGCCCCGCGGAACGAGGCCGCTAGCCGCCGTCATTGGGGCTCTGCTGGCGCTGCCGCTACTACTCCCGCTGCTTCCGCTATGGCCGCCAAGCGAACCTGTTGACGGGTCTCCATCGCTAGAAGCATTTCGACCGTTGCCACACGAGCTCTTGCCGTTCGTAAGACAGGTGGCGCCGACCGGCGAAGTTTCGTCGTCCACACAAAGTCGAGCCCGCACCAGTTCGAGACGAGGGCTGGACATGCCTATGGAGGTGCAGATATGAGAGGTGCAAATACATTGTCAAGATTTCGGACACACAACAACAACAACCACAACAGCAGCTCGTCTGCGACTTCACTTGTGCTCACGGTTATGAACGTAGATCTACAGACATACGCCTATGTTCGAGTGTTCGCGTTTGTGTGAACATAACTCTAGGCAAAATCTAAACGTTACGTTGTAGAAAACAATGTAAATACGGGACTGAGCCGTTTGTAAGACAGTTTGTTTAGGTTTACGGTGTATACGATCATGTTTTCATTGACTTAAGCTGCACGAGAACCGCCGAAGAAATAATAGAGGTACGAACCTAATTAACCTCAAATAATAGTCAATACAGGTCATTAGCAAACATTAATGATCACTGTAGAGCGCAGCACCAATAAAAAAAATATATACCAATAAAACAATACAGAGCACCAAACAGTGAGAGAGCGAGCGAGAGAGTATGTCGGTAGAAAGTACTACCTTTAACCTTAAGCAGGGCGTCAATGGATTTAATTCGACCCTTTTTGTCACGGAGATGACAAATTCCGGCAGCTAGCTCCTGTGTGAGACCAGGCACAGCCATCAAGTCAAACATTGACGCCGAGTTCACGTTGACCTGTGCACAGCTCAGAAACCTACAACAAACAGCAGGGGATACATCAGAAATAGGATAAGTCACGTCTCAATATTATATAGATATTCGACTCTCAATATATATATATATATATATATATATATATATATATATATATATATATATATATATATATTAAATTATTTCATTTATTCAATGTAATCAATCATTCTGGGAACATGACATTTGGGTCCCTGCGAACGTGTGCACCGTTACGGGGGGTCCAGTGTAGGGACCAGCCATTTCTGGAGAGTGCCCCGAACCGAGGCCGTATTGCCCCGTTGCACATCCAGCGACAGGCGTTGTCTGAGAAAATCACCCGCTCGTTTGTCTCCGCTGGCTAGAATCAGGCGTTTCCCGACCTTTTGTAGCAGACTTCGATTGGATGGACCGGGCCCGCCAAGGGTCTCGAAGGCAAGGGGTAAATCCTGTACGGGTACCCGATGTTCTGGTACTTTCTAACCTTGCCTGCCTCGGCGAGAGCCGAAGCATGACCAGCCCGGGCCGCGCCAGCACTGACCATTGAAGGGGCTAATGAGTCAGTAACTGTCGCGTATATATATTCGACTCTCAATATAATATAGATATTCGACACATCGGCTTAACTCACAAATCCTCGGCAAATTATCGCCTAGCAAGGCAAAGTCCGACAGCAGACCACCCAACGACAGTAACTGTCTCTTAAAGTAGGCTCAGTGCGTGCAAGCGTGGGTAAATTATTATTATTATTATTAACGTGATGTGACGCGACGTGTGATGCGTGAATTACTGCTAAACTTTCACTGGTCAACCCATGGCGCGCACAATCGAAGCGCGTTCTTCAGAGAGCTAAAAGTGGCACGGTTTCCGCATGTTCCACGGCCCATCCGGACTCGACTAAGCTGTGATGCAATTCAGAAAAAATGTCCCTGCTTCACCGGTAGTTACAAAACCCTTTTGGTTCTGGTGTGGATGGTATGTATACCAGCCCCTTTGAGAGCTCTTGGGTTCACGCTGTTGAATTATACGTGTTTGGGGAATTTATCGAGGTATCTCTAATAACAATAACAACATTAACAACAGCTCAGTGAGTGTCGACCATTAGAATTTGCAGCATATAGTTTTCAATTAGGAATGACACGCAAACCAGAATGCCTATCCTCGGCGTGCATGAGCGCATTCAGCATGATGTCGAGAAGCCTGAGCTTTCAGACAGTCTCGACTTGAAGGATCTTCTGCAGCTAAAACATAGCGCGGCCTCTCGAGTGTTCAAGGGCTGCTAAA
The DNA here is from genome assembly GCA_003439945.1 of Dermanyssus gallinae. NCBI lineage: Eukaryota > Metazoa > Arthropoda > Arachnida > Mesostigmata > Dermanyssidae > Dermanyssus > Dermanyssus gallinae. The sequence continues at coordinate 115,279 of QVRM01001413.1, forward strand.
GCGAAACTTCCTAGAAGTAAAAGGATTTTATGCTTCTGTATTTGACCAGCCCATGCTGGTTGGGACATTCTTGGTAGAGAACCCAGATCAAGTACACCTTTGATTCGTCATTTACATTGCTTGCCTCGTTCGTTATCTCTGACTAAGTAGCGTCTCCAAGTGACATGCGACAGAACCAACTAGATTAGTGAAGCGGCTAGCCGGTGGGCGTGAGGTCAGTAGCCTTTCTGATCCCTTAAGGATGGCTTAGCCTTATCCAGGTGTTGCCTTGTGAACCGATGTTTAGGATCTCGCTTAGTATACCCTTGCCAACTTTGTCGTATTACCTAGTTCTTCTGATATGACGACGCGGGACCAATGCTTAGAAATGCATTTTTCTACGCTAATAGTACTTGTCAAATTTTGCATTGTTCTATAAAGACGTGTAGGATGTGGTGAAACCGTCGCCAGAATGTTCCTAATATTTGTAGCCATAACTATTATTGTAGCCGTCGATGGAGATGGTAGAGCCACGGGCCTGCGTCAGCTATAGTGACCAACTTTTTAGCATAGGCTGCGGCGAGCGTTTCTCTTGATCATCAATGAATTATTCTTTTAACTCTTAGAACAGTTATGATGACAAACGTATTAAACACTTAAAAATAGAGAGAATTGGCTTGCAATTTCTATTCATTGAGACTCTGCCGTTAGTTAGATTGTTGTTGACTGGTTACTCAGGCTAGATTTTGCTCTAGACTCTAATCAGCGGACACCTAGATCGCCGCGGTGTTACGCCGTTGGCCTTCAAAAACAGGTATTAAAAAGGTTTATCCATGTTCGGTCTCTGGATATAGGATTTCATCTCTGATGACGAGATGAGTCTCTAGCCATGTTGTCAGTAGCGTTTGAATTAAGATCTTAAGTAGACTTCACAACTTGAGGGCCCGAAAAGGGCTTTGCCCCTATCTCTTTACGAGGCGCCACTTGTACCTGATTGGATTTATATTTCGCCTTAATTTTAGCTTAGCTTTTTGGGTGGGCATAGATAACAAAGTGTGGTTCATCATTTTTGTGCGTCACAACATATCTACGAGTCCGCGGCGTAGCCGGTTGTACCACTTCGGTGTAGCATTTCGGCGTTTCACCTGCGTTTGTGTTAACTTTGGTCCTTCTTGAATCATTGTGATACGTACGCATCATAGTCGCTTCATGAGTTTTGCTCCGACGTTTAAGTCGTTTTAATTACGGTGTCGGACAGACGTGTTGATGCACTTTGCTATAGGTTTGTTCTTTGAGCTTCTGCGCACATTCTTCTCGGATTGGAAATGTGACCGCCGTCATAGTTAATACAACAGGCCTTTTGCCACACCCACATCTGTTAACCAGGACGGCTGCATTCCTGTATGTTCGGTCTTCCAGCAACCTGCGGCCTCGTGCCCATACTTATGACACGGTAGGCATTGAAGTAACGAGTCAGCATATATAGTCACTTAAAAAAAAATTCTTTGCAATGCAGATCTTAGTAACCGGCGTTTCGCAGAATCTGAAACGTACTCTGGAGCAATGATTACCCTTTAATGTGACATTTTCGTTTTCACGCGTTGCAAAAGCACACTTTTCTTATTTTACCTGATGGAGCCTCGAACTTTTAGGCAATCAGTTGCCTTCATAAATTGGGCTTCAGCACCGATAAGTCTGCCCCAGAGTGCTGATGTGTCTCGATAGACGGCAACATTGATCTCGCAGATCGTCTACAGCCTTCAAGCTGTATCTATCTGACTCTAATATTATAGGCTAACATCTAACTTGCCTTGTGTTGCAAATTTTCCAGAAGGAACGTCTCCCTTAATATATTTTCAACGCACTAAAAAATCATAGAGCATCTGGGTCGTCTGGGTTAATTTCTGCGTCAATTTCGCCTATCCCGACAGAGGTATAGCCGTTCGTACAGGCGCAATCTTTAGCTACCTTCCTTGCAGCTGCTTTCACTGCCTTCCGAAGTCTAGTCGAAGCAGTGGCCCACTCACTCTCCTGACCGATGGCGTGAGAAGATATCCCCTTACGCCTGTGGGGATCTCTCTTCTCGGGCGCCCTAGACAGATCCTCCTCGCTTCCGTAACCCTTTCCACCGACAAAGTCATTCTGTACACGCTCTTTCCATCACGCCTGCTAGTCTCCGCGCTACGAGTGTTTTTTTCTCCCCACAAGTTTTCCATAACCGCCGCGGTTTCTCGTGACAATGTCTTTGCGCATGGCGGGCATTTGGCGGAGCACAAGGAGTGTCTGTCTATGTTCTCGTCGTCTGCTGGGCCTGTGCTACAACAGCGGCAACGGGGGCCGAAATGATGGCGGACAAATCCGTCCGGTCTGCAAGGTCAAATAGCTAGCGACGCTGGCCGAGTTGCATAAGGTGATTTCGAGTAACAGCCAGCCGGCTACTAGGGAGCAAACGTTTGGTGGCTCCGCACGTCGCAGCTCATCCGCAGAGCACAGGACCAACTCTGCTACCAAGCCTTCTCAAACTCGAAGCAGCCCCTCGCCTTCTAAAAGCGTTTCCATGAGAGTCCCGCACTGCCCGGACCAAGGGGTGTGCATTGTGCATTTTTGTTCCTGACTACCTTTTAAAGAGTGTCAACTATGCAAGAACCTTTGTATCTACACATACAAATATCAGCATTTTTCTGAAATATTTATCTTTGCGTTTTGCTGCTGATAGAACCTAATGTATCCACGCAAACTATCTGTGGCTGGAAATCGTAGCTGTTCTAAACATAAACGCATGTGTGGCCTCCTCATGATTGGTATGGCACGGGGCTATCCTCACTTCCGACTTCTTGGGAATCCCCGCTCCGTCCCGGCACGAAGTCGCCTTATCTAACTAGGAACTGAAGGACCTCAGTGGGCATTATACAACGTATAATATGATGGCCACGATGATAGCGTATAGTAGCGAGCGTGAAATTTGAGAGAGATCGAATGCTTTACCTGGGTGAAGACATTCCATTGAGCGATTCGAGCGAATGTGTTGAGTCGCTGCCGCAGTTCGTCAGGGGCCGATTCCTGCCCATCCGGCCGTCGTTGCTGCTGCCATGTGATACGCACACGTCGTACCGTAGTCGTTCCATGAGGGTTGCCCCGACCCCAGACACCAACGCCAGATCCTGAACCTGAAAGCCGACGGGTAGATTGGGGATGATGGCAGGACAAAAACAGCAACAAACACAACAACGAGTGCGATAGCCGGTAATGACACAAACAGACGCAGGCAGACGGGCAAACGTGCGGGAAGAAGGACACAAGTGTGAGTACACTAAGTGTGCATAATTAATCAAAATATCCAAATTATTCAAAATATGTTATCAAACAAACAATAACACAAGCGATCATGCAGTAGAACAAGACAATTCAATAAACAATACGGCATTCCACCTTCACTACTCGTCCATCACTGAAGAGCCCACCTCAAAAAACAGACAGATAGTATTTATTTAGTTACGCACGTCTATAAGTATGCACACCATACACTGCCAATGGAGTGCATTCGAGGCCAACTATCGTTAAAGGGAGGAGAATACAGCAAAGAGCAACGCGCATCTATTTGGCAACAATGACCTACTTCATACGTCGATTTCTACAGTAACGGATCAGCACACGCCCAGGCTCTTCCTGGTTCCTGCACTAGACAAAGGGAGGGCAGGCAGATTTTTTTGGCGGCGTTAACATACAACACAGTGACAAGCATGACAACTCTGCTAAAAGATAGACATTCGACTTGAATCAACAGACGAAACGTTGTAAGTCTAGGCCAGGCAGGTACCCCTGTGGGCATGTCAAAACATCTCCAGCGTTGAACGACGCCTAGCCAATTACTAAGTGCACCAAAGAAACGTGCTTTTTACTTTACGCCGGAAAGGCTACGTTCTACTCAAAGCGTGGCAGTCAGAGTGGCCGTACGAAGTGGTCATTTATACAACTATCCACGTTCGAGATAGTAGAAAGTCGGCTGTATTATACACATGAGAACTCTACCAAACCTAGATTTCTATTCTGTACATCTAAATCAACTGAAAGTAAGCTAATATTAAATCACGAATGATAATACTCGAACAATTTCAAAATTAGCAGAATGTATTGAAAACAAAAGTATTAGCACTAGAAAAAAACACGTCGGCAGTGCACATAGGGATCTAAACACAAATACTTGAACAGCGATTATTGCTCGTAGTGTCCCCGTACCACTATTATTTAGTGGCTGGCGAGTTGCCTTGTGTTGGCACTCCAAGAGATCTAATCTAAGAGATAGTCTCAGGGATGTCAAGTATTCGCTAGAAAGTGTGCCCCAACATAACCGTAACCGTGGTCTGGACAGTTCTAAACGGCAAAACAGCAGCCGGCACCGGCGACGACCTCGATCTAAATATCATTGCGGAAAAGCCAACTGTTAACTATTATATCGGGGTTTTCGCAAATTTCTCCCTTCCTCTAGGAATCTGTAAAGCTTAGCAGGAATCAGTTTGTGTTAACTAAGAGACATCAAAGTGATTTCCGCTCATGGTCGGCAACACTCACCACAGCTTGAGCCGATTCCAGATATCGGCGGCAGACCTATTCCCGCATAATCTTTTTTTGTGTGCTTTTTTAATAATAATTTATACTTTTTATATGCCGCATATATATTTTTATATATATTTATAATTTATATACCGCATAATTTATACTGTGCAAAAAGCACGCATACGGCCTTCTGTATAAGGCAGTAAGTAATGTGCCAAGCCGTAAAGGATCACGGAACGCTATGGCTGATAATATTACGACGGCTGCGGCCGACAATGTGGAACAATGTCCGGAAGCATCGGTGCGACCACAGGCCTAAGAAGTCTGGGTCCCTTGCGCCCCTTAACCTGATGTATTCTGAGATCGGATCTAGCCATATGAGATCTAGCTAACAGCTTTTGCATACTATATTTGCCTATTAGGCTTACATGATTATGCAGCGTAATGCCAGATAAATAATAAAGAATATAATATTACATTTTTAATGAGGCTCATTTTATCCAAATGGAAGCGTGAATAAATATATGTCGAATCTGGACAACCAAGAACGCTCACGTAATTCACAAATAGCCGTTACATATGCCACACGTGACACACCGGTGCGGCCTCTGGCCCAAATGAATCTCTCAATCCTTTCAATACTTATTCCACCATAAAATTGGTAGACAGTTAATCGTTCATGTTTCACAATGTGGGAAGAAGATTAAGAAGGACCCTAATCATTTCACTCCACGGTGAATGGCGAGCGTTATCGCAGCATAATCCTTAGTAATCTCTGGCCGAATTTGACTCGATGCAAGTGAGCTCTAATTTCAACAAGATGGCGCCACAAGCCTCACAGACGGTGAGGCACTTGACCTTTTAATGATGATGTGTCCCGGGCGGTTATCTCGCGTAACGGGAAACAATCACTGACATTAAATATCTTGCGCTTTAACTAGCCCTTGGACTTTTCCCCAAAAGTAAACTATATGCTAATAATCCTAAGCAATTCATTAGCAAGCCAAAGACGAACATTGAGTAAGCCATGCATATTTTTGATTAGGCCTGATTTATGCGAGCAAGTGCTAACACATTGCCTGTCTACAGGTTAAAAAGTAAAAATAAAAATGACATCACCCTTGTCTCTGTATTCTCTCTCTGTATCTCTGTGGTGTATGTATTTCATAAAAATAGCATAATATCTGCACCAAAAACATTTATTCAATCTCATAGTGTTTAAGATATCTATAAACACTCCTGTGTTTCAATATTACTTTAAAGAAATCAAATAACTTTTTTAAACACCCCATGTACATGTTTTGGCAAGGGCCATCCACGAGTTCTAAAGCCATGATCAAAAAGCATTACCAGCTGCCACGGCGATCTATCCGTGCTACTGCAGCCACAGTTTGTGGGTGTTAATTGAAGAATAAGAAAAGAACAATTGTCAATGAGTAAGGCAACGCGTTACTTACCTTGCGGAATCCGCCAATTAGACTTCGATGGTTTACGATGTTCTGTGCTGTTTGGCGTGTTATTCCGGGTAGCGTCATAAGTTCGTCTTCGCTGGCCGTGTTTAAGTTGAGCTGGTCAAACACGCTGCCGCCTCCATTCGAGTGGTACTGAAATCTGAAATGTACATATGTGCATATATTTAGTGCCTTTATATATATATATATATATATATGAAAGGCGAGCACTACCGAGTGTGCAAACGTATTGTAAATGATTAATAAATCACCACAATATTTTCTATATATATATATATATAAACCGAGCAAGATGGCTTAGTGGCAAAGCCTTTGCCTTGCCTTCGGGAGGACTGGGCTCGAGACCCAGACCGGCCACTCTTAAATTGGTTTGCATGGTTTCCAACTTAGACAAGGTAAATGCCGGAGTGGATTAAACATTAGCCATGACATGAAAAAACCGTACACGAGCTTTAGCCTTACGGAAAATCTTAAATCAAATATATATATATATATATATATATATATATATATATATATATATATATATATATATATATATATATATATATATTATTATTATTTATTTATGTGTATTAAGGTATACATTTGTGATGTAAGAACATGTGCACAGCCCGCTCGGGGCATAACTCAAGGCGTTAGGTCCAGGCTTGGGCTGGTCCACCTAGCCAGGGTGCCTCTCACCGAAGCGGCATTCCCTCTCTGAACGTCTAATGACAGACGTTGCTGTAAATATTCCCCCGCCCTCTTGTCTCCTGTAGCAAGCATCAATCTTCTTCCGACATCGTTAAGCAGTTTCTTCGTTAGCAGCCCAGGCCCCCCCAACGTCTCAAACGCAAGGGGTGAGAACATGTGTGGGTAAGCGACGCTTGAATACTTTCGGCACTTGGCTGCCTCCGCTAGGGCTACCGCGTGTCCAGGGCGGGCTGCTCCCGCACCGACCATTGAAGGGGCTAAAGAGTCGGTTACGGTCGCATCCCACACCAGCATTTGCCCCCGCTCGAAGGGAGTTAGTGTCATGCCATCAGGTCTCTTCCCATCGTCTCTGACTAAACCGGGAGGCTCCAAAATGCATGGGTAGCCCGCCGACCGTAGCCCTCTGCTAAATGTTTCATTCAAAGCTGAGTGGCGTGCTATTCTGCCTGAACTCTGCGGACATGAAAGTCCATGGTGACCTAGGGAGTCGACCTCGTCACCGCATTTGCACTGGTGTGGGGACACTAGCTCAACTCCTAACCTCAACCCGACTAGTATTCGTGTAGACTCATCGTCGAGCAGGGTACCCAGCTGAGGGCTCGGGAGAGCGTGCAGCCATGCGCCTGCACCAGGCGAGGAAAGTGCCTGTAACCTCGCCTTGCTAGCGGCCGTAGTTGTTCGGTCCCACAGGCCGCTCCATCGGCCGTCGTTTGCCAGTTCTGACCACGCGCGCTGAAGAGAGGGAGTCTCCGGTAGAGACCCGCAGAATGCGATGGCGTCATCGTGAGTCTGTTCAAGCGTGGCCTGGAAGTTTGCAATCGCCCGGGAGTCCAGGATAGACTCGACACCACTAGTCGCCGAATGTAAAGAGGCGATGTGTGCTGCGACTGAAAGGGAAACAGCTTCAGGCAGGCCCAGTCCGCCTCTGGCTACCGGTAAGAAGGCCTGAACTAGGGAATCGTCTCGCAGCCGCAGGTTGAGTATAGATTCCAACGCTAAGCCCATCTTCGAGTTAATTTCCTCCAACTGGGCCGAGAAGGCTGAACTGTTGATTCCCCTAAACAGGTAGTTCAGCCTCGACGCAGAGAAGCACGAACGCAAGAGGTACAACCCCCGGTGGGCGCCTAGCTGGGGAAGACGAGTAAAACCAACCTCCAGATTTTCCATCCCACGTTCGATTGTCGGTCCAAGGTGGCGAGAGAACAGGGGTACGCCAAGAATATCCAGATCGTCGCCTGTTACGCGGCAACCTGGAAGTAGGTTCTGTATGGCGGAGATTTCAGCTGTACCTGAGCCGATTATGTGAACCTCACACTTGATTGGGTTCAGCTCCAAACCGCTGCATGTGGAGAAAGTAAGTATCTTCTTTAGGTCTTCACAGACCGTACTGATGTTACCTCCAATTACGCCGTCGTCCAAGTACCAAAGATTGAGAGGACTTTCGAGTGAGTTAACCAAGTCCTTAACGGCAAGACAAAACAGAGGGGGCGCGAGGGGATATCCCTGTTGAACACCTACAGCCGAAGTGAGCAGTGCCGAGGGCAGGACCAAGTGCGATGGATCGCCGTAGGCCAATTTTACTTGGTGATAAATGGCAGGGGTCTCGTCTCCAACCACCTTCAACAAGTGATCCCTCCTGACGGTGTTGAAAGCGTTCTTAAAGTCAAGTTTGACAAGCACGGATGGATCGAGCCGAGAATCAATGAAAGCCCTGGTAGCGTGAATCATTATTTCTATATATATTATATATATATATATATATATATATATATATATATATATATATATATATATATATATACAAGAGCGCCAGGTTATCCAGAAGTTCATTCGGCTTCAGTAGCGCTCGCGGCTTGCGGACGCCGTACTCAGAATTGCACGTTATACTGTTCGTGTGCTCAGTTGACTAAATATAAGTCATATTTGGATATAATTATAGTATGGTTACAAGCTAAACTATTAGAGCTAGTTAATTCAACGATATTGCCGGCGCTTAGCTAATTGCCTAAGCAGTGATAAATACCTAACTAATTTGGTGACCACCTGTAACTCGCAAATCGGTTGAATGTACCAGAAGCGACTCAGGGACCAATGAATTGCGTATCCACCTAAGATTTATGACAATACTCTTACCACGATAGTGTGCTAATTAGAAAATCGCTCTACAACAGAGCACTCGGTTTGTGGAGATTTGTAGCTAAGAAGGAATGTTAGTTATAATTATACACATTCGGGAAGTACAAGGAAAACATGTATATGGCCTTAGCATGTTCATGAAACCTGACCTCAAGCAGCAGATAATCGTTTATGGCATACAGTACGGTGGAGCCGAAACAATTTGCATTTAATATTAAAATGTTAAAAAGTATAAATTAGATATCACCTAACCGATTAGTCGTAATATTAAATAATCCTGCATTTTATGAAACTTCATGTTTACAAAAAAAATAACTGAGAGGTACACACTGTTAAAAAATACTCTTCTGATCAAAGTACACGTATTTAGAAACACGACGTTTTGGCACTTAATTGCGTTGCTCAGTCTCACTTTCCCTCAAGTGAGCTACTACTATGTTTTCTTAGATATTACTAAGCCTATAATATTAACACCAACACAATAAAAGTACTAACCGAGCTTGTTGGAAAAGAAAAACAAAGCAGGAAAGGGGAAATGACACAAAGGGATTGTATCTTAAGGGCAAATAGAGCTGGTCGTCGGTATTGAGACTTACGTGGCGCTGAGTTCCCGACAAGAACGGTTCGGCCGCATGCGAAGACTCTTGCGAAGCTTCTGCCGGAACCGCTTCGTTGCGATCGACGACGTACTTCGGGTGCTTTTCGCGTCCCAATCGGCCATTGTAGCTGCGTGTCGAGATCCGATCAGCACTCCCTGCTGCTGTCCCATTACAAACTTGACAACCACGAGCGTTCACTCTCCCGTCGCCTGAAGGTGACCAATGCAAAGTTCATGGAATGACTATGTTGTTTACGTTATTACTATATATATATATATATATATGAGACGTTGGGGGGACCAGGGTTGCTTACCAAAAAATTACTCAGAGACGTCGGGAGAAGATTGGTGGTTGCTACAAGAGACAAAAGAGCGGGGGAGTACTTACTGCAGCTCTTGTCGTTAGACGTTCAGAGGGGGAACGCTGCGCCGGTGAGAGGAACTTTGGCCAGGTGGACCAGCCCCATCTTGGACCTAGAGCCTTGAGTCGTTAGTTTTCAGTGCGTTATGTGACACATTGTGATAACAGACAACATGGACAAATAAATTTGCCGGCGGGCTATGTCGGTCCAATATATATATATATATATATATCTCGAAAACAGAAAGAACCAATGTTGGGTTTGGATTGACCATCGATAGTTGCAGCTGTGACAAAGAAACTTACTAATACCATTTGAGGTAGATAGACTATTTTGCTCTTCTGACAGTCATTACGTTACATGGTTATCGTTAGCTCGATACTAGCTCTGAGTTGAATGCGTCATAGCCGGTTGCTAATCACAAACGAATCTATGATATGACTCAGCGGAGGCGCGCAGATACGGTGGTACATTCAGTATTCTAGCACCATTCTATCACCTCAGCAGGCTCTCCTCCTCAGGGGATTGGATCCAGTGCCAATTTGACTTAAACTGGCCGCCGCTATCATTGCAACGTCTTGGGAAAAACTGGTCTACATTACCGCGACTAATACTGATGGGGATTCAGAGCCCGCCACACGCCGATTTGCGAGATACCGAACGGGTACGAGTTTTGTTAGGCCAGTCACCTTTAACTTTAAGCTTTTCTAGGCGAGGAATTTGAGTTAAGGCTTTGCTCTAAAAAAACGAGGACACGTCGTGTTGTAGGACATTTATGCTACGATGTGATCACTCGCGACTTTGGTAAATAGACGATTCATTAGACAAATTAAACTATATTGAAGGGTGGACTTGAGTGAGTTTATAAAATGCATGCATACAACAATACGTATAAAAGGACCGGGTTGCTGACGCATCTACTAGCCATAACTAAGACACTATTGAAGCATTCTGTTCAAACGCTCTTGTAAGAAACAAATCTTTTTCCAATCCACCACAGTCGGTCGGTCCATTTGTATGGATGGATGGACTTACTTTACTCTTTATTGTATTCTACCTAAATTAAAATGCTAACGCACTAACAACCAGAAAAGTATTGCGCGCAAGCTACCCAGACCTGGCCGCCACTTGAAATGCTACTCTACGTGAGTCTTATAATCAGATACTATGTAACAACTTGTAAATTTGCTACTTCTAGTCACTACAAGATTCACAAAAGGATTCCATATCGGTGTCAGACGGGTGCAATCTTGTATTGAGTCTTTTCTTTGGCATAACTTTAGTATCTACTTAAACCACCGTATTACGCCCCTGCTATATTTAATTGTTATGTGCACGCATTTAAGGTAGGAACCAACGGCGCATAAAGGCGCCTTGTTATTTTCTCGGGCACAACCTCTCCTTAGACGCGACATTGTCAATCCATGTAGATAACGTTCTTCGAGATTTAGGACTGCACTTGCAACCGTATCTACAGAATGGATTTAAGGAATTTAAGCCTGGTTTATAGGCTAAGACGTCCGGTTACTCTGTGTGATATCTAAGCGCTCGTTAAAATGGAGGCTCGGCATATTTTCACTAACGCCGGACTTCTAGATATTATGCTAGACTAGGCATTTCCAATGGTTTGCGAGTCGCCGAAGCTGTCAATCAACGTGATTATTTGCGGCATTTTTTTACACAAAGGTATGCTGTACTGTAATGAAGTGAAGCAGTACGGCCTGGTGACCATAAAGGCCATGTTCGTCGTCGCAAAATCGTACACTGGAGCTGCATGTATGGAAAATAAACGTGTTTGTCTATTGTATACATTTACTTATGTAGTTTTTCTTCCATCCGGAATCACGCCACGATCTTGTTTCAATATACTGGAAGTTTTCAGCAAGGCAAACTATAAGAAGGTATATAGACATGCATAACAAATGTTTGTCACAAAAACAGTATAAATTAGACATACGATTACATTACTAGAAAAACTGCACTCTGGAAACAAATGTGTCATTCTATACGACAGTCAACTATTTAACTGCGGCACAAAAATAAGAGCCACGTCGATATAAATCGTGAGATGAAACTTTTCTAAGTGTATTTGTAAAGCGTCATATATATATATATATATATATATATATATATATATATATATATAGTAAATAAACTCAATATGCTTATATATTATATGAGTACATCCCGAAAGAAGTCTAAGGTCTTAATCCAACGCAGTATTAGTGCATTACACTAGAGCACACGAACACTTGGTTTGGTCGAATGGAATGCAGCGCTCAATAGCCGGCTGATATGGTGGAGGCACACAACCAAAACACACGTGCACACTACCTGAACGCTCACCATCCATCCGCTACGGGCTTGCAGTTGCCGTAAGACATATCTCCAATGCGCCGAGAGCCGAGGGCCGTACATGTTGAACGACATGGCCACATGGCCGGGCATATTGTGCATAGATACTATACGTACATCATCACGTGTCTCCTGTCGAAGTAGTACTGGTGGCCTTGTAATGGGCGGGCCCCGTATGGAGGAAGATTACCCCCCCCCTCCTCCCCCGGCAGAATTCGTGGGTGGGAGGTGCGCGGCGTTCCTGTCGTCTGCTATGAGTTGGCACGCGCCTAGCCAGTAAAAGGTCCGTCTCTATGAGCCGATCATACGTATCAGGACCTTTGAGACAATGACAACAATAACAGGTCCTAATCGTCCGTAGCCCCTGGTGTGCCCCGCATCCGATTGTGAATCAAGGTCAGCTACGAAAGAGCTGCAATGGGGCAAAATCTCGAATTTCGGGATAACTCCGGGTGTTGAGTCGAATACGAGTTAAAGCTTTGCCTTAAACGGCAACGTCTAGCAGACTAACGAATAGTGGGTCGTCTTTAACATTTCGCAATTATAGGCGGAGAACTAAGAAAAACATTGAAAAACTAATGCTAAACCCCGCAGACATAATTACGTTTATCATTTTCAAGTGTTTTCACCGTCCTCGCATCTTGTGTGTAGGATAGCAGTGTCCGTTAAGCAGCGCGGGCGTCGGTTGGCGGCAATGCCGAAGCAAGCTAAATACATGACGCCAAATAGAAGATACCGCCACCCTACTTGTAAAGACGCGGGAACTCACTAAATGCGCGGGCAATTTGTGAGTACATAAGGGGGCATGAGAATAAATCAATCAGTAGCCGTTGGTGCGAGCCAGGCGGAGGACGTGTGTTGCTTGAGCGAGAGAATGGCAAACTCGTAACGGTCACCGGCCATGGGGGTGGTGGACACTACAATTAAGCTACATCACCACTAAATTACCAGCCGATCTACCAGAAACCTAAACTCAGGGGTTGGTCTCTTTCAACTTACCCGTGTTGAGAACGCGGGCGATTGCGCAGCCTTGGGTGCCTGTGATTGTGAAGTGAGCGATTTCTAATATCTAACCAGAAATGCAAGTTCAACAAACTTGCTAACCGGTTAACTTGATTGACATTTGTCTGCGTCTTTACGCCGCAATAGCGATGACAACAACGGCAATATAGCAACAAGCAACCAGGCGGCTATAGAGCGAGATTGATGTGGCCACGTTACAGGCCCCGTAGTCAGGTTGACAATAACAATACCACTCTTTAACTATATATAGTGCTGTTTGGGCTTTGGTCGACCGCCTGCGTTACGTCGAGGATCCTGTAGGTTCTAAGGATGGAGGGGGTTAGGGAGTGGGGGTGACCCGGCAAGGTCAAACAAGCATGTTAGGGGAAGAGGCCAAGGTCGTTCGTTAAACGACTCTCCTCTATAAGAAATCCCTCCCCCGAATCACTCTGGCCTCCCGAACTCCGCCTTCTTCAAGATGGTAGACCGTCTCAAGTCTATATATATATATATATATATATATATGCACTAAGCACAGCGACTCACCACTACTCAAGCGATACGTTCATAGTTCTCCTCAGCGATAAGGACATTTTTACACGAAACAAAATACGCTGATGATTGGTGATTGTGGAAAATTAATAGAAGAAGAGGAATATGGCCCTGGCTTCGTGCCAGGCGTACATATTATTCATGTACTCCGTTCTTATAAAGCATCGGGGCACATACATTATATAGACAAACCATCAGGTGGAATTGACGTCTGTAAAACAGATACACCGATCGGAGGTAGCCGGTTTTGCAAACTTGACCTAGTAACGCGTAAATGCTGAAATGGAAAATAAGTGTTTACATTTTGCATATCGGCTCATTGTTCAAGTTCATCAGTCACCCCTTTAGCGCTTCTGATTTAGGCAACGTGCAATACGTATGAACCCTGAATGCTTTATAACGTTACTTGTATTAATAATGGACGTTACTAATATAATTGTCGATGCGCTTTGGTTATGAAGTTTTGCACCCGACTGATGCCGGCCTCTTCTCCGGCCTTCTTTAGGAGCGACTGTGGCCATTTTTAAGACTAGTTGCAAGGGTGGTGATTCACCTTAGCATTGACTCGTAGAAGACTACTGTATGCTTCGTCACGTCCTTTCTGCCTACTCTTTTAGCCAGGTCAAAATTGGCATTAGGTGTCTGAACCTTGCAAACAGTTTCTCGGAACATTTAATATATATATATATATATATATATATATATATATATATATATATATATATATATATATATATATATATATATATATATATATATATACATATATTTTAGCTTTTTCTTTTACCTCTTTGAAAAGCGGTGATTGATTGTAGAAAACAATCTGCAAATAATATTGCCTATAAATTTGCAGTCACGTGATTGGCACTATGCGTGTGCCTAAAATGTTATTTTCCTCAGTCAACAAATGATTTTTACAATCCCAGCTATGTTTGGCTCCTGCAAAAGTGCGTTTGGTCTCATGCCAATGACCTACAGTCTCCCAGTATATATTGCTTGCCAGTCACACGAGATATGTAATGATATTACAAGGCTCGCAAATGCGAATGCAGTGAGTAGGCAATACAAACCTTCTGCTCCTATAACACAATTGGCTAGTCATGCGCAGTATGCTTCACAACGTAAGGGTTTTTATTTCCGACATATTAAATAGTTTTTAAAAACATTGGCAGTGTGTTAAAAAATTAAAAAGAGGCAAAATGTTCGCTCTTTGGAGAAAAACACTGCAAATTTCAGTAGAAGCCAGAGAATACAAATTTTACCAATCCTCTAAGACGCTTATTTTTCACGCGTTTTGCTCATTTTCTCCGTCTTACCCCAGAACTCGATAAGTCTCGTTTATGTTCATCATAAATACGACGACAGAAATAGGAAGGTAACGTTAATCATCGGCCTCCAGATTCAGGAAATCAAAGAAAATGTAGTAATGTTTAGCATGCTTACCGTTACATTTACTGATCGGTTTAAAGGTACTCGTGCGTAGACGATATATAGATACACATGTATATATATATATATGAAATATTGTGATGATATATTAATAATTAATAATAAGTTTGCACACTCGGCAGTGCTCGCCTTATATATATATATTGTTATTGATAAAATTGTCAAGTCGGCCCTCCGTCTCCTGTGGCATTGCCTGCGAACAATAGACGTCGGCTTGACTTAAATATACCAAATGTGTTATCGATTGGATCGAGTCTATATATATATATATATATATATATATATATATATGTATATACAGGTAGTTCAATAAGTTCTTAGAATGAGCTTTTTAGAATTCGAATTTTGGCACGCTTTCACCGCTAATAGGAACTGCAACTTTTCGACTGCTAGCACTCAATATATTATGGTGATTGGCCGTTGCGATTTCGTTTGATAGCTTTTCCCGTGCAACGTATCGGCGTGATTTTTAAAAATGGAGAAAAAAAGAGTTTCGAGTGGTTATCAAGCATTTTTATTTCAAAGGTTGGAATGCGACCAAAGTAAAAATTGAGTTAGACGAGACGTACAGTGACTCTGCGCCATGTTTTGCCACTGTTTCCAACTGGATTAATGTGTTAGAAAGAGGTCGCAGGAGCACCGAGGATGAACTACGTCCAGGAGGCCAAAAAACGGCAACTGATGAGGAAAACGTAGAGAAAGTGCGAAAAATTCTTGGCACAGATAAGCGAATGAACATTAAGGAAATAGCGGAGGCATTAGGGATTAGTTTAGGCAGTGTGCATTTTATCCTACACGAAAACTTGAAGATGAAAGAGCTTAGAGCAAAATGGCGAAATTTGGCCAAGATGTCGAACAATCTGTCGGATTTTTGGTGCAGATTCATGACCGTCGATGAAAGCCGGGTTCATCACTACACTCCCGAGACCCAAGAAGCATCTTGCCTATGGTGTACACCTGATGAAGGACCTCCGAAGAGGGTGCGGACAACGGCATTGACCGAAAAGGTGATGGCTACAGTTTTTTAAGACCAACGTAGAATAATGCTGGTCGACTACCTTGAGAGCTGTAAAACGATCACAGGAGAATATTATGCAAGACTGTTGGACTGCCGTTAGCAAGAACTCATCGTGAAACGGCCCGCTTTGCAGAAGAAGGTTGTCCCGTTTCACCAGGGCAATGCTCCTGCACACAAGTCCCGGCAAGCATCGGCAAAACTGGCTTAACTGAGGTTCCAACTTATTGAACAACCCTCCTATTCTCCAGACCTGGCCCCCTCTGATTATTTCCTCTTCGGACATTTGAAGAATAGTCTCGGTGGAAAGCGTTTTTCCAGCAATGAAGAGGTTAAGGCTGCTGTCAATGCCTATTTTCAGTCTAACGATGCGGAATTCTACTCAAGAGGTATGAAACCTCTGAAATCTCGGTGGGAAAAGTGTACGAGTACTCGTATTGAGCTTCTCGGGGAGTATATCGAATAAGAAAAATTTAAAAACATGATTTGGAAAATTCTCGGTTTTCATTCTAAGAACTTATTGAACTACCTGTATATATATATATATATATACATACATACATATATTTTAGCTTTTTTCTTTTACCTCTTTGAAAAGCGGATAATTGATTGTAGAAAACAATCTGCAAATAATGCCTATAAATTTGCAGTCACGTGATTGGCACTATGCGTGTGCCTAAAATGTTATTTTCCTCAGTCAACAAATTATTTTTACAATCCCAGCTATGTTTGGCTTCTGCAAAAGTGCGTTTGGTCTCATGCCAATGACCTACAGTCTCCCAGTAAATATTGCTTGCCAGTCACACAAGATATGTAATGATATTACAAGGCTCGCAAATGCGAATGCAGTGAGTAGGCAATAAAAACCTTCTGCTCCTATAACACATTTGGCTAATCATGCCCAGTATGCTTCACAACGTAAGGGTTTTTATTTCCGACATATTAAATAGTTTTTAAAAACATTGGCAGTGTGTTAAAAAGTTAAAACGAGGCAAAATGTTCGCTCTTTGGAGAAAAACACTGCAAATTTCAGTAGAAGCCAGAGAATACAAATTTTACCAATTCTCTAAGACGCTTATTTTTCACGCGTTTTGCTCATTTGCTCCGTCTTACCCCAGAACTCGATAAGTCTCGTTTATGTTCATCGTAAATACGACGACAGAAATAGGAAGGTAACGTAAATCATCCGCCTCCAGATTTAGGAAATCAAAGAAAATGTAGTAATGTTTAGCATGCTTACCGTTACATTTACTGATCGGTTTAAAGGTACTCGTACGTAGACGAGATATAGATACACATGTATATATAAAATATTGTGATGATTTATTAATCATTAACAATACGTTTGCACACTCGGCAGTGCTCGCCTTATATATATATATATACATACGTTAGATCTAGAAATTATAACGCATTGTAACATCATTGTGCCGCCTGCTGGTGAGCTCAACTCTTTTCGAATGCTACGGTGCCAAAATCATTTCGTAATGACGTGATAAAAGAGCCTGGAGTCGCGTCACGCTATTGATGGTTGTCTTAGCCAGATATCAGAAGACAAAATAAGTCGAGAATCGTTGGAACTGTAGCAAGTTTGCCTCTGTTCCGACAACGCACACGGTGCAGCATTGTTATTGATAAAATTGTCAAGTCGGCCCTCCGTCTCCTGTGGCATTGCCTGCGAACAATAGACGCCGGCTTGACTTAAATATACCAAATGTGTTATCGATTGGATCGAGTCTATATATATATATATATATATATATTGCACAATATATCCAACAAATATATCTATTGAGTAACTCAGAGAGTTCTGTCGAAAAAAAGCTGTCGTGACTCGCTTAGAGCAACATTTTGAGTTCATCAACCTTCTCTCAGTTAATGAATTTGGCTTTCGCCAGAGTTGATCTGCTGAATTGGCATTAATCCACTTGTCATAAATTAGTGGCTGACTTTGTCATGGAAAAGCCTGTCTGCAATGTGCTTTCAAGTATTATGCTCTGCGGGCTATTTTCTTCAAGCGACGCAAAGACCCGATCAGTAACCTGTACAGAGCTTCGTTTCCGTAGACGCACTATACGTGCTGGCCATTGTCTTCACCTTCCACTTACAAACGAAAAAAAAGTACACGCAATATCGTACCTTCTGGCATTTCTCTCCTGCATGTCCCACCTAACACCTACACCGTCACGACGTGCCACCACATTTTAGATATAATTTAGATTTCTGTACACACTAAACGCAGTAGCATGCGCTTATCGCTTTTTCTCTGTCTGGGACTCAATCTCTAGGGAGGTTCGCTAAAATGCTTTTTTGAAGCGGTCGAGCCCGGTGGCGTGGTGGCATGCGTCTGCGCCTCGCGACCGGAGGAAACACATAGCAGGTGCGCGGGTTCGAGCCCTACCATTGCACATTTGTATTTATGGGGGGTCCTTCTGTGAAGCAATGCGCAAAGTAGTTTCATGGACGTTAAATCTTGGCTGAGAGTCAGCCTCGAAAAGATTTTTTCCTTGAAGCGATTTGTGCGTCCTTAAAAATAGTTTCCCCATTCAAGGACGTGCAACTTAAAACCGTTGAATAAAATCGATACAAATTTGAGCACCGTAGCATCTCGACTCATTCGAACTCCTTAATACGACAGTCAGCCTCAAAGACGTAAAAGAAAAATTATTTTGCGTGGAAAGCTTGGAAGACTGTTTGTGAGGGTGGACTAGCAGACAAAGTGCCACACATCTGACCAAATATGAACCTTTTTCCTCGTATTCGATCTCTTTAGAGCATACAGCGAAGTTGCATCAGATGTGTGTGTGCTTGCTTTGTGCGCGGCGTTCGAAAAACGCGCCGTCGCCTACTCAGAGTTCAACATTGTCGGTCTCTCCGCTCGCCGCCCTCTCTCCAGATGCACAACTCGTCGCATGGCAAGCCATTTACGACCGGCTTTTCGAAATTTCACACGAAGTTTCCCTCTCCATCTCCCCTCTCTTTCCCTATATATATGTATATTATATATATAAATATATATATATATTATACTAAAAGAGAGAAATACTTACACTCCCGCCGCCCGCGATTTAATACGCGCGAGCCTTTGACGGGAGTGCCCGCCAGCCCGAATAGACAGGCCAGCAGCTCCCCCACCCTCCCCCCTATCGAGGTTCGGAATGGGGGTACCACACTACTCCACCGTACCGATTAAACGCGTTCACCTCGCGATTCCGTGTTACACCCCAGAATATACATTCCTCCCGAAGGACGTCTGACCACTCCAGAGCAGGGGTTCCCCGTAAAATACGTGGCCAGAAGGTCCTCTCGACCGGTGGTCTGCTTTCATGTGGCCCCTTCTCACTCATTTTGCCTATTAAGCCAAGGCAGCAGGCGTCCCGGACGGTACCACCGGGTGTCACCCAGGGCATTAACCGTCCGGCCCGGGGGTCCTCGTGCAGAACGGTCCCCCCGTATTGGCAATAGCCTTAACAGCCCTCGAATGGGCCACGACAGGAGGACAATATAAATTCGTTGACACCCAGTTTCTATCGTATGCCTTGCCCCCCGGTAGATGTTAAACACGGGAGTGTTACTGTTGGGAGTTGTACCGTCTGACTAACTTACAAGGGGGCCCCGTGAAGGTCCCCGCAGCGCGCGGAAGTCGCGCACCAGCAGACCAAGGCCGGTAAGAGAGTCATAGTTACTCCCGCCTGTATATTATATATATATATATATATATATATAATATGTATATATGTATATTATATATATATATATATATATATATATATATATATATATATATATATATATATATATATATATATATATATATATATATATATATATATATATATTATATATATATATATATATAAACAATCGAATAGCAATGGTGCGTAGTGGGCGCGCGCTACTTAGCTCTCCGGTTCTAAGCGCTAGAGAAATGAAATGGGATAACCACCACCACCATCACTTGTTCAGCTATTTGAATCAATACTACCGGAATTGGTACTGACAACTAACTGGTAGTTCTTATATAAACTATCGCTTAGACAGCGTAGCTGCGACCACCTTTAGCTATCTTGTGGCCACGCCTAACTGACAAGTTCTTTCCAGCATTCGTTCTAGCTACATTGAAACCCATAGGCGTCGGTTAATGGTTACCACTTCGAGCATTTACGAACCAATGATCTTGACCTTCATTTTGCAACGCTTGAGTTCTCAGCAAATAAACATTGCTAAATCGAAATGAATCAAACAACAAGGCAGAAAATCACACTCGACAAAATGCAAGGAATGCTTTGTATAAGCACTTCACACAATGGGTATTCACAATGGATATTATCACACGCACCTCTGAACAGCGTTTGGTGCCTTAACGCCGAGCAATAAATGAGGCAGCATGATCTTACATATACATGCCAGCGAAGTGGTGCACTCACTTAGCATCTTCATAATATACAATAGCATTTAACACAACAGTGGATAAATACAGCTGTCCAATCTGAGTGGGTATTCCCCTATACAAGACACTGCAATTCCAATTTAGGATATAACTAAATCATAGGCCTGATTCTGACTGTGAAATTAAAAGCCATTGTTTTACTTCGCGAGCGACGAGGTGCTTCAGTCAAGCCCAAACAAACAAATCTGTAGTTGCTATGTCTAAACATCGTGCATCCCGCCAATACGAGCTATCTAGCGAGATTCGCTCTGGCCATCTCAAACGCAGAGCTTCTGTACGACTCGAACAAGTTTATATATATATATATATATATTTCGCAATCCTTTCACTTTTATGCTGCGGTCGGCAGTGAAAGTCGGCTGCTTGTTTCGCTACGACCGCAGAACTGGGCCGATCATGAGCAATGAGTCACGTACGCGTCTCTGAACCTTTCGCGTTCTCTCCCTCTCTCGAGATCATCCGCAGAGTAGGTCGGCCCGAGTGCCAATCTATCGTATGTATACGCATTCTTTCGAACGAGATCGACGTGCTCATATTAGACTCTCTGTCACTGTCTACATCGCATATGGGCGAACGGATGCGCCGTTGTAGTTTTGCGCCGCTGACACTCTTACACACGCGCACACAGATACGCTTATAAGCACACACATCTATGCATATGTATGCAGATGTACATACAAGTGAGTCATTAGGAAAATCAGATAGAAATAAAGGTTGCTAAATATTAAAAAATAAACTGACGAAAAAATGTCATGTTTCCTGATGCAGTAGTTCTCCTTTGAGCTCTGCACTCCAAGTAAGGCGGTGTTCGTGAATGTTTTTCTCCCGTTGAAGAAGTATGAAGTTTCGAGGCTTCATTACTTTTTTTTATCAAATGACCTATACATGTACCTATATTTGCTATATCCGCATAAGTGTGGCTCGCACACCTATCCTCAGCGTGCACGCTGTCCGGAAGGAATTACGATCCAGCGTGGTGTTCTAGCAATCGTGCCATTCAGCAACAGTGGGGATGAAAACACTCTCACTTATAGCAACAACAACGACAACAAATACGGCGTTAGCAGTTAGCAACAGCAGCCACAACGACGGCGACAGAATTAACATCCCCTATATATATATATATATATATATATATATATATATATATATGGATAACTAATTGCAATAAGTCTGAGACGCTACTTTGCTCATGCTTTGCATCGCAGCGCCCTCATATCTACGCAACAGCTACACCGTCACTGGATACGTCGCAGATCATGCTGAACGAAACACTCGTCCAAGGTATGCGACATTATAGGTAACGGGCAAGTTGCAGAGCTGTGAGATGCGTCATATATGGCGGGTGGCTCATCGCTCTGAAAAAGACAACCGAAAAGTACCGACCCATAGCCGTTGGCGGCAGTCTGCGTAGACTGGCCACAAGGGCCCTGCTCCCCCCCCCCCAGGCCTATGTTAGAAACTACTTGCAACCACGGCAGATGGGATACGCCATTGACAATGTGGCGGAAATATTTGTTTACACAGTCCACACCTTTCTCGACAACAACGTGAAATGTTGCCCTTCTAGATTATAAAAGATGCGCTTTAGAAATTATAATTTAAAAATGTATTTTACCTAAACAACAGAGGGCACCTTTAGCAGAGGTTTCCAAGCACGCCTCGGTCCTCTGTCCAATGTTGCACCAGTGATATACCAGGCCGGCTCCCCTGATGTTCGGTAAGGTTTAAATCACATTATCGACCCGTTGTCGGCAACGTAACCTGGCGGCCCGTCGTGCGTTTCGCCTACAATCTGCATCACTACGTCAAACAGGTGACCTCCAGGATCCCTCTATTCTACCTCGGCGATAGTACTCTTCTTTACAACAGTCCTTTGGTGTTACACAGAGACATCAAGGGTCTTAGAGCGTTCGAGCCATAGAGCGAGCTGCGGCTCAACCCTTCTAAATGCGAGCTATTTCTTCAGGATTTCAAAGACGAATAGAGATAGCAGGTGATCGCTGAATTTAACCGCAAGCTCCGGGGCATCCTTCTAAAACACCTGTGTGAGCTGGACCGGTAGGGCGGCGTTCTTCGAGGTGATCGGCCCTTGTACGTACCACGAACCTCACCTGCCTTCTTCTACCAGCAGAAATTTTGGACCGCGACGACCCCGTGAGGAGAGCCTTGGGAAATATCTTCGACCTGACGCTCGAGGATAAGTCATGGACGCAGGCAAGCCTACCGGTCCGGCTAGTTGGAATGGACATTCGCTCGGCCACGGACCTTGCCTTGCCCGCCTTCCTTGCCTCGTCACATAGCTCCCGCTGTAGACGACATTAGATTGAGAAGGGTCTCATCCGACGCCGCCGGCGCGTAGCTCGACGTGTTTCCGTCCGAGCTCGTCGGCAGTAAGCTGGCCGATGGCCAGTTCCGCCAATGGCCTACGACTTTGTATTACCACGTTTGAGAAACAGGAATGTCAATGTGGTGGAACGAAGATGAGCGCGCTCTGCACGTAGTCGCGGCCCTGCTTGAGTCCAGCCAGCGTAGCGCCATCAATGACATCTTCGGTCAGAAATTAGGACCATAATCCGGCACGTACGCCCTCGACTATTGCGCGCTAGCCAGCGTGGGCGTCGGCCACATCACTCACCAAAGAAAGAGGCACAAACGGCTTTTATACGCGCATTTACTTATTATTATTATTATTATTATTATTATTATTATTATTGCAGAATATCAATTACAGTCAGTTATGACTGTGATAAACCATTAATACCTATGGCTACACTGCGCCACGGAATAGTGACTGCATCCCCTTTCTCGCTCTCTCTCTCTCTCTCTCGCCCTCCTTCCTTGTCGCACATTTTGAGAGCCTTATCTGATTGCTAGAATTGCCGATACTTGCACGGAACAAGCTGCTTCTGCACAACGGCTTTGCTATCTGCTTTAACATTAATGATAATTATGATGATGATAATACTGATGATTATGATGCCTATTATTATTATGATTATTACGATTGGGGAAACCACCACGTGCCACGCGACAACGAAACCACACCGAAGGGGAGGCAAACGGAACAATGCACGCCAACATTTTGATTCGGCGTTTCCGCTGTTCCGTCTACCGATGATGATGATGAAGTGCCTACGCAATTTGACCGTGGCAGCATGAACAATAAAAGCAACAGCAGCAGCAACAATAACAACAAAAACAACAACAAACGTTCACCTCCAGCATTGGCCTCGTCCTGGATTGGCCTGCAGAACAGCGTGGCATCAAGAGATTAAGAAAAGGGTGTGCATTGTTAGAAGTCGCGCAATCGTAATCTGCTCGGTCGTAGGTGATCGTAGGTGAACAGCCGTAACTTAAAGCGTGTACGGAACGGCACTGTGCAAAGATTACACAAACGTTCGACAAATGGCTAGCCGCCCCGTCGACTCGGGTCGTCAAAGACAATTAAAGTACCATCAGCAATTTAGAGGACTTTGTTAGTGTTGTTATTGTTGTAGCGTTAATTTTTACTCTCTGTTTTGTTTACTCTTTCTACTACTGGCGTTCCTATTCACATTGTGTGTGTGTGTCCGATTATCAATATCAGGATCCGTGTTGATTTACCTACCGCGCGCCTACCATCCTATCTATCTATGCATCTATCTGTCTATTTATCTATCTTAGCCATCAATGATCCCTGTACCTATGTGAGGATTCGTGGTGGTCGGTTGTTGTGGTGCGGCGCGTCTCAGCGTGACGTGCCGTGACACAATGACTGGATGGGCCATGAGTTTGAATGGCGCGCGCTGTGTCGGCCACCGCGCCGGTCGACGTCGAACCTATGACGCTCGCCGGTGAATCGATTGTTTCGGACGCTACCAGCCACCGCGCTGCACGTACATCTGAGTGAATATATACATTCATATAGACGTACATAAATTTACGACACTGGCTAAACCCGCCAACACTTTCAATGTCATCCCGCATCTCGTGGCCCGTGGCGGGGGCATTGATCGCGATCACGTCCTCATCGTGGCGTCCTCTTGTTTCTCGACGCCAGGAGACTACTTGATCGCCACCACACGTTAAGTCAACGACGACGACAACAAAAACCGTGACA
>QVRM01001413.1:145000-183312 GCA_003439945.1 Dermanyssus gallinae
GCAGTCCAACACTGTACCGAATCACTGCCAAGTTATCAACAAGGTGAACGACCTGGTAAGAGTGATCGACGTATCACAATGCAAATGATACTGTGGGGACCAGCGTTGGAACAGTGTGGGCAATTGTGCACGGCAAGATGGGCAACCGAAAAGTGTGCGCGCAGTGGGTTCCGAGGAAGCTCAGTGAACCTCAAAACGGAACTGCACGTAGGGCTAGCAATGCAACACTCGTTGAGCCGCTTTTTAAAACGGATAGTCACGAGTGCAGGAAGCTGGTGCCATTGAATCAAGCCTGAATCAAAGCGGGATAACGTGCAATTGAAACATGCGTTGTCGCATGTTTCGGCTCACACAAAGTGTACTGGTTAATTTCAAGCGGGAGTAGCTTGAGCATCCGCCCGGAAATGTCACTGGATAGTTCACCTGCAACTTGTATTACTCCGGTCCACTAAAAAACGTATCAAAGGGAGACGCTTCAATTTAGGCAACGAACTAAGGGGTTACAATGAATGAGTGGCTCCACAGCTGCAGGAATTCTGGGATCCGGCTTTTCGGCTCGTAAAATAGTGGGATAGTTGTGGTTGCCTTTGAATAAGGACTTCAATTATCCCCACAGTATAGTTTCGTACCTTTTCATTTAAACATACCTCATATCTGTATATATACGAGGAGGAATAGAAAAGATCTGCACATATTTATAGGAAACGAATATTTAATATTTCAAAGCACCGCATTGTAAGGGGCAGGAGCTTCAAAATAGCACCTGCCCATTACAATGCGCTTGTGCCAGCTTTTTTTCGACCCGTCGAAATGTGTTTAGCGCGTCTTTCTGGATAGTCCCGAAACGTTGTCTCTTTAATTTTTGTTTATCCGTAGAAAAAATAAAACTCGCACAGAGCCAGGGATGGTGAACATGGAGTTTGGAAAATAGAGAAAATCCAAAAATCGATCTAAGAGCTGTTTGTCCAGAGTTCAGGCCTCTTACGTCGGACGTTCTCGTGCAACCTTCTAAAATTTCCGAGTAGTATTCACAACTAGGTGACAAACATTCGTGGAAGATGATTCCATTGTAGTCGAAAAAAACAGTCAAAAAGTCCTTGGTGTTGGATCTGCTCTGTCTGAATTTCTTACATAGACTCTTTCATTAGAAGCACCTCTGAGAGGACTGGGTTTTGGTCTTGATGCCGTAACCATATGCCCAAGACTCGTCTCCTGAAATCGCTCTCTGAAGCAATCCAGTGTCTTCTGCTACCGCCTGACGGTTTCTATTCGGACATTTTCCGGAGGGCGTTCACTTGCTATAAGTCCAAAATTTTTGCAACGAAGCTTGCTGCTAGTTTTATAATTCATAAACTAAGATATCTCCACATCATCAGCTATGTCGGCGATAGTAATTCGGCGATTGTTGAGCAAGATATCTCGAACTTTTTCAACGTTTTTTCTGTCATTGACGTTAAAGGCCCAACGGGGGTCATCTTCGGTGTCCGTCGTAAAATTGACGGTAATACGCATACAAGGTGCTTCTCTAAAACCACTGAACCTCATTTTTTTCACTTCTTATTTTATCCTAACTTAAATAATAAACGTTGCCACCAAATGACGCATTTTTGGCTTGTGTCACATAGCTGACGAATGGCACTTCTAAACAACACAAACTGCATAACTTTGGTAGCTTCGGTGTAGCGACAAAAAGTACTTGAACTTGCCGATCAGCCTATATATATATATATATATATATTTATTTATTTATAAATATATATATATATATATATATATATATATATTTATTTATTTATTTATAAATATATATATATATATATATATATATATATATATATATATATATATATAAATGAAGACGGCTATATGTGTCTGTGCCTATTGCAATGCACGTTCTCTCCCAAAGGCTAACGATCGTCGTCTGCGAACTATTATAGAACTGCCGCCGAGTGTCGAAACATCGACATCGTGTCGTCGGCAAAAGAAAACGCTGTAGGCAAGGCGGCGCGAAACGATGCCGAACGAAGGCGTCTGACTCGTATCTCGGCCACAGCAGGAGTAGCTGTGGCAAACAGCAGATGTAGTAATGGCTCCGGGTCGGACGAAAGCCCTTAGTAGCTGGGGCTAATGTCCCCGTCCCAAACCATCCAGCCCAAGCCAAAAAAAAACCGGCCACGATCGCTCTTTTCCGTTGCACTGCTCTTACACAGCACTTCTTGCCAGGTAGTCCCCGGTTGTCTATACGTTTCCCCTGACAGTTACCGATCGTGCCGAACTGGCATAGTCAGCAACAGCAGCAACAACAACAACAACAACAACAGCAACAGCAGCAACAACAGCAACAGCAGCAACAACAACAACAACAACAACAGCAGCAGCAGCAACAACAGCAGCAGCAGCAACAACAATGGTAGCAATAACGACCACATCTGCAACGACAACAACAACAGTTGTGGTTGCGCTATAGAATGCAGAATGAGTGACGCATCCTTCTTTGACAATCATGGTAACCTTGACAAACGGGCCTGTTGTTAGAAAGCTACGAGCTTTCGGGCATGTTTGTGTCTATCCGATTTATGTCTGACTAACGATATTCTTATCGTTAGCCAGACAGACATCAGATCCACACACATTATATAGCGAAATAAACAAATAAAGAACCGACGGAAGAATAAAGGAAAACAGAGAAAGGGAAAGAGAAAGGGGGGGAAAACAAGATCGAAATGTTGATAAGGTATCTGTAGCGTGAAATCAGTTCGTTCAATTCGGTTCGCCGTCTGTGATAGCTTACAGAGGTTGCAGAAAAGATGGAAATTAAACGTGCTCAATGATAATGCGTTAGGAATGACAAACTACGAATACTAACTATTAGTATCAAGATACGAATGCCCGAAATGTCATATATATATATATATATATATATATACATATATAGCAGGCGTATTTAACAAAACTGGCTGCAATGAATGAACAAATGCATCTACCCTATGAAAGAATAGGTATTATGATCCAGCCTCGTTAGAGATATGCGCAGCATACAGCCTGCGGTACTCTAACAGCGTATACTCTAAAGGACCTGAATATGTCTTTCTTACAGGTACATAGTACATGGTTATCACTACCTGGTATGTGTAAACGCAATCTTTCACGAGGAGTACGACTTGTGCACGTGCCGGTTCTGCCTGCAGAGGTGTGCCAAGTACCATGCAGTGGAATGCACAGCGCTGGACCGAAAATCGTTGCACTACTTCTCTCGTCGGAAGCGTGGAGAAACATTTTAAATGTATATTATACTCAATTTGAGTGAAATAAACATAATTGGAAAATATGTCTTTGTCGTGCCGTTAACGTAAGTATTACTGAGCCAACGGCAGCTAAGGCTACTAGATGAATATGCGTCCTGTAGATTCAAAAGTCGCAAAATACTATTATATATATATATATATATATATATATATATAGGAGGACCGAAGCGCAAGCATGAGCGGTGCATAGGAAATGTGTACCGCAACACGATACTGTTTGCTTTTTCGTGCAGAGAAACTGACACGTGGACTAGACGCTTCAACGTTTCATTGAAGTGATCAAGCCGAGCCGAACAACTACGACGCGTACTACGGCTAACCTGTATGCCTATGTCATAAAACAAAATTCGAATTGCACGGGGATTTCGCGGGCAAGTATGATAAGGGCACACATGCTTGTGATACGTCACTAATGGACGTTGACCATCCACAATCTATCCGATGCCGTCAGCCACTTAAGCGTACTGAATTCGACTAGTCACTGACCTCTCAATACCGCTCTAGAGCGGAGCCATTTTTCAGGTGCGTAGACACGCCTGCATGTATACATATATATATATATATATATATATATATATATTTGTGCATATGTAGACATGTATGCCTATATATACGATATAAGCGTGCCAGTATATATACAGATAAATCTTCACAAACATATATATATATATATATATATATATATATATATATATATATATATATTATTTTCATATGACCTATATTTAAACTCAACCGCATCAATTCGATGATGTCATGCACAAATATACACACACGCATTTTACTATTCAGACCTGCCGTTTAGTGCCCTTCTATCATAAACTATCGAGGTGTGGATGCGCGGTCGATAAGGACACATCGTCCCAAGATACTCTCTAAGGTTCAACATCCGGGCGTTGCTGGACCACAGTAGAAACATTTCAATCCAAAGCAAGCCCACTTGCGAAATTGCTCATAATGCTAAATGCTTCTTGCCACGTATTTTCATTACACAACATCTTATATATATATATATATATATATACTCTCACGTAAGATCAAACAGCCAATATATATATATATATATATATATATTGGCTGTTTGATCTTACGTGAGAGTACGTATAAATCAGACCATTACATATAAGATATCCTAAGAACACGGTAGTCAACACGACGCTGATACCACACGACACTTGGAAGTGCGACTCTGTCACGCATTACGTTGCACCTTCTTGAGACTCTCTTTAAAAACTTGTCCTGAAAACGCCGCAGAATGCATATATCCTTGTCGCAGAAAAGTACCCACACGTGAGCGCAGTGTGACCATTTTGTCACGACTAGGGCGTCATAAAGGCGTAGGTACTTGGAGACATTATTTGATGAGAACACTGTCAGTATAGGATTGGTCAGTCGAGAAGCGGATTTTGCTGAATGCGAGCGATGTGTGCCCGAAACTCTATATATGCCTGCCGATCGTAACCCCTAGGTCCTTGCAGGATGCATGCAACCTCGGATATAGGAACATCCGTTAGCTGATACCTGAAGTTGTCGGGAGCTGTTTTCAGGACCGCGCACTTTGAAAGTAAGATCACCATCTGCCGTTAATAAAGCAGATTATTAATGGCTGCTTGAAACTCCGGGCTTGTTTCCTCTGATCTGGGCATACTTTTAGATCGTCTGCATGCATTTTGTATGTTATGTTTAGGCTGCTCAGACATACGCCCAAGTCCTGAGCGTGAAGTATATACATTAGCGGGCCTTAGCAGCAGCCTTGAGGAACGCCAGATGGGCATGGGAAGCGCTACGACACCGAGTCACTGACGTTTACGGCGAAGATGCGATCTGTTAGATGTGAGTGGCCCCAAGCCAGGATCTGAGGGCCAACTCCAAGCGCTGCCATTTTAGATAAGAGAATCTCATTATTTACCCTGTCGAACGCTCGCGATAAATCAACATAGACCGTGTGTAGGGAAATTAGCCCTAATACGCGCAATAGCCCAATTATGGCAGACCTCAAGCAGGAGTTGAGTTCCAGTGGCGCGCTCTTTCCAAAACCCAAGTTGATGTGGATCCGAACGTTCATAAATGTCCAGCAACATATAAATTTCAGCGGCGATAGTTTTTCCATGAGAAGACACGTTATACATACCATGAAATATATATATATATATATATATATATATATATATATATATATATATATATATATATATATATATATATATATTTGTGCATATAAGCACATAAAACTGTAACTATTGTCTATATATATATATATGGTGAAAGTTGACGTTCATTTCGGAATGTTGTGTCCAGACAGGAGGCGGCAACAAGTCTACTAAAAGTGACAATCAGCTGTTTTGGTGGACAGAGCGAAGCTACTCGTGTGCATAGACGAGCAGCAATGATCACCTAGAAGGGAATTCTCACTCGTATGCTACTTTCGCTTTGTACTGTCGTTGGCATTGATAATCATTCATGTCGCCGGCATCACTCGGCGTCGATCAAACTGATACTGGCAACGTACAGCAGCTCAACTACGAACGGCTCACGTTACGGAGCACTCCATACCGAAAGGCTTGCGGACCTCGCGAACTACTTCAGCCGTTTGCCTCTTGTTGAGAGCACAACTACATTCACGATAGACGGCGTCTGATGTGGCCGCTCACCGCAAATGTTTTCCCCCATATATATATATATATATATATATATAACATGAACAGCCTACTTCCTTGACAATTTTGTATCTCCCAGCACAGGTATAGACATAGTAGAAATACGTAGAAATAAACAAATCTGTCTTACCTGCCCTGTGTTGGCAATCCGCGACGGATGGCAGCTGTCAACGAAGTCCTCCTGATGAAAACTAAACGGCTAGATAGTTATTCTTGTTGTTGCTACGACAGGTATCGTTGTTGTTGTTGTTGTTACTGCAGGTATCGTTGTTATTGCGAATGTTGCTTGTTTTTCTTCCGCCTCGCTTCCACTAAGCATTCGCTCAGGCTCACCGCTCGGTCAAATCGGTTCAGCAGGTTGGAACGTCGAAGATTTTGGTCGAATATTTCACAGATGACAACTCACAAATCACATCGAAGTACAGTCGAACGTGTTTGAACGAACAAGCGTAAACACGTTTCAGAACTCGTTCGCTTGCGTGAAGAATACGAATTTCGCGTACACAGATTTGTGTGATGACCGTGAAATGGGATATGTCGTAAGATCCGTCGCCATTCCTGTTGCTGCTGTTACTGTTGTTGTTGTTGTTGTTGTTGTCGTTCGTGTTATTGTTGTGGCTGTTGTTGTCACTGCTGCTGCTGTTGTTGTTAACCCGAACACCAACTGAGCGGTCCAGATGTTCGCTACGATTTGCCGTAGCAGACTGTTATTTATGAACGAAGCTGATTGTGACGAACTAAGCAAACCGTGCTGTAACAAGAAAAAGAAGATGAACAACAACATCAACAACAACAAGAACAAAGCGTATTAAGCGTAAGAACGCCAGCCAAGACCCTCTCGAGTCGTTCTGCTCGTCACTGGCTGCTTTTCCCGAGTCCAATTCTCAGTAGTAGTAGTAGTAGTAGTAGCATATGAACCGGACGCATATCTCTTGAGTAGTGCACAATACCAGCAGTATTGCACGCAGTGGAAAAAAGTTGACTCATATATCACGGGTCACATCACACAGTCATAGACCGCCTTTTGCAGGATGGCCCGCTGCCAGCCTGGTTAGCCTAGATGTCACGACAGATCTATCAGCCGACGCCCAACTATACGGTATTCGTGCATTTCGTCGTGCCTGTGGTAACTGTGTGTGGACGTTAGCGCGTGTGTGTATCTATGTGTGCACGCATCAAATCGAGGCGTATCCATCCATACAAACATGCCCGGCAACAACGTCCAGACTCTCAAGAACAATAGCACCAACAAGAAGAATACCACTATCAACAATCACAGCAACAAGAACAACAAAAAACAACAACAAAACCATCAACAACAGCAGCAGCAGCAGCAGCAGCACCGTCCACAAGGACAGCAACAGCAGCGACACCAACAGAATCAAGAATAACACCAACAGGAACTACAACAACTGCAGCAACAACAAGAATCACAGCAGCAACAACAACAACAACAATCACAGCAACACCCACCAGAACTCTACGATTCTACTTGAGAGCACAAGCGAAACACTAGTCAATCATACGGAGACGAAACGCACTGAATACGCAGCTCTCAGTGCTCCGCACCAGACCAGAAGGCCGGGCTGACTGACACAGTAGGTCGGACTGAAGTGCCGCTGACTGAAGTAGTCTTTCACTGAGACTGTCACTGAGTCACTGAGTGGTGATCCGTGGGTGGTTAACCGCGCTACCGTAGTTAACCGCGGTTACGCGTTACGTTAGCAGCCTGTGTCCGGCCAGTCTCGAGCGGGCGACCAATGCCCACCAAAGGAAGGCAACAAATCCGCGAATATGGATGATGGGTGCGTGCCGTTCATAAGTTAAGCAACCGACCGTGTCTAGAAGGCTGGTGGGCTGCCTGCGGACAGACAGCCAGACCGATGAGCCAGTCGGCGAACCACCACCACCACCACTACCATCAACGTCCTCCTCGCTATGCGTCCGACGACAACCACACTATGCTTAGTGGCCAGCGGCTGGTGGCAATGGTGGTTGTCGTGGTGGTGGTGCTGGTGGCGGTGATGGTGATAGTGATAGTTATGATGATGATGATGTCAGTTACCATCGGCCAGCTGGCTTATCAGCTTGGCTCCACAGTCTGCTTGCGCTACAGCTGTTCGCGCCGCAGGTGTGTCACGCTTGCCCTTGCTGCTGCTGCTGCTGCTGCTGCTGATGTTGTTGTTGTTGCTGTCGTTGCTGTTGCTGTCGCTGTTGTTGTTGTTGTTGCTGTTTTGTTGTTTATTGTCAATGTTGCTGTTGCTGTCGATGCTGTTATTGCTGTTAATGTTGCTGTTTCTTGTCAATATTGCTGTTAATGTTGTTGTTGTTGCTGTTGTTGTTGTTGTCGTTGTTGTGTGTTGTTGCTGTTAATGTTGTTGTTTCTTGTCGATGTTGTGTGTTGTTGCTGTTAATGTTGTTGTTGTCGATGTTGTGTGTTGTTGCTGTTAATGTTGTTGTTGTTGCTGTTGTCGATGTTGTGTGTTGTTGCTGTTAATGTTGTTGTTTCTTGTCAATATTGTTGTTGTTGTTGTTGTTGCTGTCGATGTTGTTGTTGCTGTTAATGTTGTTGTTTCTTGTCAATACTGTTGTTGTTGTTGCTGTTATTGTTGTTGTTTCTTGTCAATATTGTTGTTGTTGTTGCTGTTAATGTTGTTGTTTCTTGTCAATATTGTTGTTGTTGTTGCTGTTAATGTTGTTGTTTCTTGTCAATATTGTTGCTGTTGTTGCTGCTGTTAATGTTGGCGTTTCTTGTCAATATTGTTGTTGTTGCTGTTAGTGTTGTCGTTGTCATTGTTGTTGTTTCTTATCAATATTGTTGTTGTTGTTGTTGTTGTTGCTGTTAATGTTGTCGTTGTCAATGTTGTTTTTGCTGTCAGTATTGTTGTTCTGGTTGTTGTTAGTGTTGGCACCGTCACGATGTCAACACTACCAGCTGCACCAGTAGATTGCGATGTAGAAATAGATAGCATTGCCAGTAGCGACGACAGCAACGAACCCCCGCCGCCGCCGCCGCGCGACCGACAACAACAACATTGACAGCAACAACAACAACAACAACAGCGGCAGCAGCGGTAGTTAGAGCAAAAGCTGCAGCAGCAGCAGCAGCAACAACTCGGCAGGGCAAAACATAGTGACGTGAACGGACGGTAGTTCAGCTGTTGTTGTTGCTATCTGTGCCGCTGTTTTTCCCTTCTCCACGATGTCTGTTTACATTTCTATTTATCTGCTGATCTATCCAGATGAGTTGTGTGCGTGCGTTGTTGTTGTTGTTGTTGTTGTTGCTGTCGTCGCCGTTATTGTCGTTGCTATTTTGTTGTTGTTGTTGTTGTTGTTGTTGTTGTTGCTGTCGTCGCCGTTATTGTCGTTGCTATTTTGTTGTTGTTGTTGTTGTTGATGTAGTTATTGTCGTCGTCGTCGTTGTTGTTGATGTAGTTATTGTCGTCGTTGTTGTTGTTGTTGTTGTTGCTGCTACAATTATTTGTCCTGTGTGATGCTTGCATAGTGGCTCTCTCTCTCTTTCTCTCTTGATCGCTCATGCTTGTCCTTGCAGGCCACGTGGTTGGTTTATCCTCTATCCCTGTTTCTCTCTCTTGTCCGTCGCTGTTCCGTTGTTTCTCGTTGTGCTGCTCTATGGGTTGGTCACTGTGTCGATCATCTTTCTGTTTGTTGCTGTCTCTACAATTCGCCAGGCTCCACTCGAGCTGTCGTACGGGTGTCATGACACACTTGACACACTTCAGCCTCATCCAGCATCCCCGCATCTAGCTACCCGCAAAGGTTGATCGTTACCATTATTATTATTATTGAAACTAAGAAAGGCAACGTCAAAATTATGTTAAATGATTACCGACATTCAGATAATAAATAATAATAATAATAATAATAATACGAACGCCGGCAGCGGCTGCGACAACGACTACAACAACGCTAGCAACAACAACAACAACGCTAGCAACAATAATAATAATAATACCCAAGCAGTATTGTAAATGTTATGTAATTAGCTTATTAGTAATTGTGATACCTGAGCATAACAATAATAAACCCTCTTTCCTTTTTTACTATTATTATAATCATTATTATAATCATGATCACCTGTTGTTGTTGTCGTCGTCTTTGTTGTTGCTGCTGCTGTTGCTGTTATCGTTCTAAACTAGACAAACCACATCGAGACAACGCACAACGGTGACCAAGATAGGGCCCTACACACGCCCAAACCACAAAGATGCACACGCGCACAGAACTAGACAGACATACAGACAAAGAGAGATAAAAAAAAAGCTAAAACTAATTATCGCCAGAAAAAAAGATTAGAAACATAATCACGGGCCGTATAAACCATGTCTCTCCTCGAACAGCATCCTGCTTACCGCGTAGCGTTACGTAGGCCGTGTTGCCTTAACAAGTTACGACCACCAGCAGAACCCGTTGTGCGGCTAGGTACAACAGATGGAACGAAGAGGAGGACAGTGAGGGACAAGTGGTATTTCCGGCTGTTGTTGTCTTTGCTGCGATTGTTCCGGTTGTTGTTGCTGTCTATTGTTGTTGTTGTTGTTGTTGTTGTTGTTGTTGTTGTTGTTTTTGTTGTTGTTTTTGTTGTTGTTATTGTTGTTGTTGTAGTTGCTGCTGCTGCTGCGATTGTTGTTGCAATAGGAATGCAGAGCAGCGCACCCAGCGTGACTCCTCCCTATCGAGCTGCTGCTGATGCTGCCGTTGCTGCTGCTGCTGCTGCTGTGGGGAATCTCTGTTTTCGTGCGGAAGATCGGGCGTCAACAGTGGTCACGTACAACCAACCAGTGGTCGAAACTGTAGCAACAACATCAACAGCAGTAGCGGCAGCAGCACCAGCAGAGCTTTGGACAGCGGCCACCGGGGGCGCTGATATCGCTCACGACGTTGCTTACCGTTTGCTGTCTGGCTGGTTGGCTGACAACAACAACGACAACGACGACGACGACGTCCCGCCACCACGGAACGTAACGCGGCGGGCAAAATTGAACGCAATGTCGCTCGAGCAGGAAGAGCGAACGCTCAGCCAGTACGCGAGTCAGGCAGTGAGTGAGAGCCGGGGTGAACCAGCCCCAGCCAGCCAACTAGCTGGAGTTTGCCGCCGTACGTTGCGGCTTCTTCGCTGCTGATAGATGAAGACCACGTCGAATGATGACCACGATGAAAACCTCATTGAAGAGGCCGTCCTGCCTGTTTAGAAGTGCACTATTAGACACTCATTGAGAGATTCACACACACACACACACATCTCGCTTGCTCGTTGTCGGCGGTGTGCGACCACTCGCTATCGCATCATCGTCTTAAGGTCAAGGCGCTTGCAGTTTCGTGGCCTGTCTCTCTCCTTCTTAATATATATATATATATATATATATATATATATATATATATATATATATATATATGTATATAGAAAATATTGTGATAATTTATTAATCATTTACAATACGTCTGCACACTCTACAGTGCTCGCCTAATGACATGAAGAAATACTAATGACATACGCGCTGTCCTCTAATCCGAGCCATCAACCGACCTATGAAGAGTGATGGACACTCGCCCCGCCCTCCTTCGATATAGCCCAATTGTCTGATAGAATGGAAGCTTAGTAGGTCATTGTGTTTCGTTTTATATTACCGTACCTTGAAAAGCCGAGACTTGAGATCTCATTAAATCAGCGTAGTGAAAATGTATAGTAAAAAGTGGCCTCCAAACTGACACACGTTAAAAAACACCTGGATATAGAATGATTTGTTATTGCCATTTATTTTCTTCTTTGCAGCTTCGACAAGGAACAGTTCTTAATAGAGCAAAAGGGAGCGAATTAAAAAAAAGCTGATACAGCATGCATCAGCGGCAGCATTATCATATATATATATATATATATATATATTGGCCCTAATTTGCTGGCCAGCACATGCGCGTTTGGAGAAGATTACCAACCCACCACGCAAATAGCTGAAGCTAACAGACATGCCTTATGAGGATGTTTATTGCAAATGAGGCCGCAAAATGTACAGCGGCACTCATCGCAAAGGTTATGGAACCCAGTCGGATGGCACAGTTTCTGGTAGATCCCACAGACTGAGAAGCGGGTGAGAACGTAGCGCTGCTTGAAGAGCGGTGCTCCATCAATGCATTTCACAACATCTTCTGCCCAAACCCCTTGCGAAATCCTCGCAGTGAAGGTGTAGGCGGGAGTTGAAAGAGGTTTACAAAACGGGGTCTTCAATAAACGGCGTCGTCCTCGACAGAATGTAGAATCGCCTGTTCTGTGCTCTTCTAGGGAGGCCCAAACGTTTACAAGGCACGTTGCCTTTACCGTGTCGAGAGCGATAAGCGGTTGAGCGAATAAGTATTCCTAAAGGCGATCTCCAGGTTGAACCGTATTAACCGCTGCTGCTATTAACCCGCTGAAATATGTTGGCGGAGAACATTGTGCCACTTGGTATAAACTTAACACTCAGATAAATAAACTACGAGACAAATTCTACAGACCCTTTAAAGCTGAGCACGCTGTTCTTCAGGATTGTTCCCCCGGATTTGAACTTTATTATAGCCTTTGCCCTCAACACTTAAACCGTAAAACCGTTAAACTCGCTGTATGTTTCCAGCATCCTCAGACATATTTTTTGATTCATAAAGACTCTACTATATACTACAAACTCATTGGACCACCAAGTACTACACGAAGTCTGGAAGTTCCTGGGATGCGGTCATTGTTTTTTACACAGAGTACACGCTGTTCCCGAGGAACGGTTTATACTGCTTCAAAATAGAAGCTAAGCCGGCATGCCAGGAGACTAATATCTTATAGATGCAGCTTTTTTTTTTAATTCCCTGTCAAATGGATGGGTAGAGCGGATAATGCATATACAACATGTTTTAAGTAAGCCATTTTCGAAACTCACGCAGGCTGACACAAATCGAGCTTGCAGGATGGCGTTCGAATTGCTTCGAGAAGAGCTGCGTCACGTACTTGAAGTTCATCTCATTCTTGTGCGCATTGTCGTGACCAGAATGGACAAATCCAGACCACTGTTAAATTCATCGCTGGATTCGAAGTGCAGACACAATTCATTATCGGACGGGCTATGTTGGTCCACCTCTCTCTCTTTCTCTCTACTCTATATATATATATATGTATATATATATGGGCAGTCTGCGGCTGATGGCATTATCTACTTTCAAATGTCTTGTGCGAACCTGAATTGTAGCTACTGTATCACGCATCCAGCCAAGACCTGGTATCTATTCAACATCAACGCCATTTTTCGTAGTTTTACAATCAGTGATCTTAAGGTTCACAAGAACACTATGCAGGCTAGCGCTATCTCAGTAATAATATATCATTCTGGCTAGGTCAAAAATAATTTGTTGTGGACAGGGGAGATTAGTGTAGTTATTAGGTTATGTTTTGCTATGTTTCATCTTGGGGTCAAGCTTTTCGAGCGCCTAAAAATCCGAATCGCTTAGGCTTTACTTAAGGCAATAAGATGCAATTGGTCCGATATTGATGAGCCATAGCTTATTAGGGGATTTTTTTCTTACTATCGCGCTTAAGTATTAGTAGAGCTTTGTCATAAAGTTGACAACAATAATGACAGCAACAACAGAACATAGTTCTTACCGCAGTACATTTGTGTTCGGTATTATGGAAAAATATGTGAGTGATCACCGGAATGGGTGGCCTATCCTTCGTTCCCTACAAGCTTGGAGGAACGGGTGGTCTAACCAATTATAATATATGTACGTATACCGTCTAATTTCTCTCAAATCTAGAAATGTTTTAGATATATAAACTACTGGAGTTTGTAGAGAGGAGCGAATACAGCGTTGTCATCTATTGAAACGTAATTTTATTTTTGAAAACGTTTAGACAACACGGTTTCTGAGAATAAAGAGGCCCGCGTCATATATTTTTGGAAGGGGCATTGTCTTAATCTGATTTGGGGTCCCGGTGGAAGCTGTAGAGAGGCCGGCAACTAGCTGACATGCACTCGGTGTTGTATCTTCCGTCATAGCAGGAACGCTTTTGCAGTCCTGCACAGGGAACGGCGGGAAATCGGGGAGCTAACAAAAGGGCAATCTGTTCCCGGAGTACATTGACCGTGCGTTATGCCTCTGAGGAGCCATCACCGGTATCGCTGTGTTGGGGTTAGTAAGCTAATTGATCTCGTCCGCCAATGTACTCATGCACTGCATGCATTGGTCTGTTGTCCGACAGGCCTTGTTGCAGGCTGCTGCGTGCTTTCGGCCCGTTGCGGACCTTGTGCGCGACGGTCCCGCTTCATTCAGCGCCTCCTATTTGAGCATGGGCAAACGCGTTAAATCTTCTGGTTATGGGTCGTTGTTTTGGGTGGATGATCTCAATCGTCTCTAGTGCGTCGATGCCCCTTGGTAATATCTTGTAGATGCAGCTTTTTTTAAAATTCCCTTTCAAAAGGGAATTTTAATTGTGAGAGCAAGCCCAAGGCTCTTTGCTTTCACTGTTGGCTGAGTGTCTTTCTACAAGAGACTACTCAATGATGTCGCTCCATAGATCGTCGAGTACTTGGCGCGGGATCGCTTCAAATACATAAATAAATCGCTTCGAACGCGTTTACACAAACCTAACCTTAAGAAGAGCTTCGAATAATATTTTGCTGTCTTCTGCCCTCTCTCTCTGCCCCCCCCCCCCCCCCGACCATAGGAAGAACTTTGTTATTTAAGCAATGGTTAATTTAATATATATAAATCTGTTTTTATTAAAATGACATTTAAGTGTTACAGCGAGATGTAATTAACTATCAACACTAGGGCTTGTGGGGAGCGGATTAAAAAAAAAATATATATATATATGGGTATTAAGTGGTCATCGGTACATGAGCAATAGTAATAATAATATAAGCAATATTGTAGATGGTAAATAATTCATATATTAGTAATTGTGCTACCTGCACGTATTGGTAATAATAAACTCTTGTTAGACAAATATATATACTTAATAGTTATATATATATATATATATATATATATATATATATATATATATACCTAATTGTTATATGCTCAAAGTAGCGCACCGCAAGTACGCTGCCGCTTATTTGTTGGCATCGCAGCAGACAGTAGAAATCGACGTAGGGTTGATCGCCAAAACCACTCGACACGTTCTCGGTTCAGTAGCTCGCCGGCTTGCTCCGACCTGCTGAATCTATAACGTAGCGCCAGTGCAAATGAGGCGAAACGTTTGCTTGACCACCTGTATTTGTTGTGCAGCCTTATGTGTACGTATAAATAGGCAGCTTCGAGCGGCCAGCCGATCTGTTTACGCGTGGCGTCAGACACACAAACACACACAATCTAAACTACGTCTACTGCCGACCACAGGTGTGCAACGGATGATGTCCATCTCTGTCTATCAGAGAGTGTCTATAAGAAGGCAGTCGTCGATGTAAGTAAGCCCTGTAGACCGCTTGGGTATCAGCGTATATGCCGTCAAGACAAAAACGACGCCTTTAAACGAAGCAGCACAAACCTTTCTCTCTCTCTCTCTATATATATATATATATATATATATATAGATATATATATATATATATATATATATATATATATATATATATATATATATATATATATATATATATATATAGATATATATATATATATATGTACATATTTATATATTTATATGTGATCTCCTGGTGATTTCTCCTAACCTATGGGCTGCCGCGGTCGATTAGGGTGCCACCGGCGCTTGACCTCATCGGAATCTCTGCTATCGTTGTTATTGCCTCTGTTGTTGCTGCTGCTTCTCTGGATTTTGTTGCTGCTCTTGTCGATTACGCTGTTTTGATATGCTTTTGCTCAGTCGTACGTAAATGTAGTTTAAACCCTCAACCCCCTCAAAAAAAATAAATAAATAAATAAATAAAAAGTAATAATAATAACACACTGGATACTTATCAGTAAGCATGATCTGACTTGTTCATCAACGATTTAGCTAAACTCATCTCAATGCTCGATCCTCAGCGAAATGAATTCACCAATGGGCGATCAACGGCTACGTATCTAATCACGATGATGCACGGTTGAGATCTTTTTACAATCAGAGGCGCAATGACGCGAGACTTTTGATCGTAAAGATGATACGCTGCTTTCACGCAAGCATATTCTCCGCCAGTCCCAACCGACTTTTGGCGGAGAATATGAGAATTTGCCATTGCTACTTGATATCTTGTTGCTAGATGAGGCAGCCTATATATCTTTGAAGAGAAGTAGCCTCGAACGTTCCGCAAATTTTCTAGGAGTGTAACCATCTGAACAGCTCTTGCGGGTGATAACCTTGAAGGTCTCAAGAGACCTCGACGACGTGTCGTTCTCAAGGTGCTCCAATTAACGCTGCTCACGGGGAACTACACGCCTCGCTCTGTGTGAGATCACCACAGAAAATCCAACTTCAAAATGGGTTTCCGGCTATCTGTCGCTCCCGGCCTCTGTCATTGAGCGTGCTCTGCGATTAGTGCCACAGGACGTATCGCTTCCAGCTAGCGCGGCTGGTAGTCGCGACTCGTGCATTTCCAACTGGCCTTCTAACACCACTGCCATGCGGGCTTTGTGCTGAGTCGTTATGTCTACGCATTTCTGCCGCTCACTTACTTAATCAATTGTTGCCTTTTGAGAATCTAGAGTTTTGATATTTACGACGTCTTTGCTTGAGCCTAGCAAATCAAGAATCTAAAAATGCAGCAGTTTGACTCGAGAAATCTCGTAAGTCATTTAATTGTATCTGCATAATGTCGCATGTCGAGGTATGTTGAATATGTGCGTTTCGGGTGTTGACATCAACATCTACATTGACACGTGACGAAAGGCACGAATATACCCTTCAATACGTATAAGGCCTTGTCTATTTCATGGGCTGTTTTATCTGCCCGCGCTTCTCTCTTTCGGTGAGCTCGTCGACACGGTTAGACCCCCATGTATAACAAGAAGAAATCTATTGACTGTTTGCATTGCGGATGGCCTAGTGGACACACATCCACCCCCTTTTCCACCGCAATCTACTTCGTTGCTGAGCGCAGGTTCTCGTGAACGAAATATGTCGCATGAAAAATTGATGTGAATAAACTTAGATATCCATCCATACTATATGAACAACTAGATATTTATTTATATAAATTTGCTATGTTAGCACTTTGAATGTCGAGCGACAGCCTCTGACGCAAGAATTCGGATGCTCTCGAGTCTCCTGTCGAAAGATTAAGGCTTCTGCCTACGCGTTGGATCAGTTTGAGCGTAAGGGGGCCTGCAGTTCCCATAGTCTCGAACGCCAACGAATAAACTGTATGTCTAGCCTCGACGTCCTCCCCCGCTGCCACAAGTTGAGCGTCCTAGAGTTTTCATCTTGCAGATGCGGTAGATTGCTGAAGGCGGCCTGTCGTCAAGCACGGTGGAACATCTTTGAACTTCGGCGCATGCCTAGTTATTTCTCAGCGTATGGAGTTCAACATTTCCTTGATATCGAAACATTGACCTCTATCGGCACTCACTGCATACCAGCAGCAATATGCACTCTTCAGAGGGTTCGCCCCAGAAATTAACCTGTTCGTCTCTTTGTAACTCTCGTCATATATTTCGACCAATCTATAACTAATGCACTGGGACAGCATGGAAAACAAAAGGGGGCGACAAACGCGAGCATACGTTAACTGAGGCCAAATGCTTCCCTCACACCAACCTTCATTACTACGTTGCATCGGTGGCTTTGTAGCATGCCTAGTCTAGCAACATGCTTGGAGTAATTTAATGTTGAGCTGATAAGTCAGTTGCGGTCTGTGTAGAAATGACAAAGTAGATTCACGAAAGCAGTATGATTAACTAGGCGTATGCAACGGTCTCCTAACAAACGTGTTGTTGTTAGTCCTGCAAACCGAGCTTGCCAAGATTGAGATGATTAGATCTACAACGTTGACAAATCTACTGTTGTTGGAAACTGTTGTTGCCACTGCACGCTCGAGATGCGTATCCAGGTCACAGCCAAACTCAGTTGAGTGCTTATATTAGACGCGTTACACAGATACATTGTACATGGCTATCATCACTTGGTATGTTCGACGCAAGGATTTCACCAAGTTAGCGATTAATGTCGTTGCCGGTTCTGCTCACAGATATGCGCTAAATACCACGCAGCAAAATGATGACAGACGCATCGACGGTCTTTGCATTGTTTCGCCCGGTGGGGCGGTCGCTGAAATGTTCAAATTGTATATAATGAATGAATTGCATTGTAGTTATGTACCATCTTGAAATGCAATGTTATTGCGAAACAAACAATAGGTAAAATAAAACAAAAATTAGACGCGTTACAGAAACTGCTTGTGTTTTTGCACAACGGCATAATTTTTAGGCGGCTGCTCGCCGAAGACCCACATACATATATTCGGTAGACAACAACAATATAGAAAGTGCTGCTAGGCAGTAAGTGTATCACTGCTCGCTTTCATGGAAGCCCCACTAAAATGTATTTTAATCTTTTAAAAATATGCACGAGCTCCGCAGCTTGATTTTATCAAGCAAGTGAGCATCAGGATAGCACGGTTTTTCTCGTAAGCTTGGGTCAAATAGCACGTGGTGAGCCATCAGACGCCTCGGCAGTACCTGCACTATTGTTTCAGTGGGATAGACGTTCAAAGCGGCGTAGATAATGATTATTATTATTATTTATTGAAGTAAATTATAAACATAAGACACAGCCAGTGTTTCTTCCACATCACAGGAGGATTTTGCGGTCTAGTTACAGCGTGGGGAATGAAAATGTGCAAGCGCGTTATTTTGTATTTTGTGGCGAAGTACGTTAAACTAAATGCGTGCGAATTATCTGGGCCCGGAACGTTCATCTATATCATGCACTTATCCGACGTAGAAACATTTGTGCATGCGATAGACATTTTGAACCCGTTGATATCGTCTCAGCTCATCACGTTGCAAATAATTGACTTGCTTTTTGCGTGCATAACGTTTCACCAACCGCCGCCGACCTGTGTAGAAACAATGAAAATTGTTTAGCGATTGGCGACAAGTTTATGTCCTCTGTTTGTCATAATATTGATAAAGGGGGAATTATATTTTTTGAGACATCTGTGCTCCTTATTGTTGTCTGATCATGGTCCATTATAGTCCATTTCGGTATTCACCTTGTCTGAATTAGAAACCTAAAGAGAGCATTGAACGTTCACTAGCCTGAATAGGTTATGTACTTACTGGCGCCGTCGTCGTTATTCGTTGAGGACTTGCAGAGGACTAACAACCTACCGAAGACGATGGCCTTTAGAGAAAATGTCTTGAATTGGGAAAATAAAATGGCCGACATAGACCCGCTGTTATATGAAACAAAAGCAATGCCGTTGGATTCGTGGAGAGCCTTCGGTTATGAGAACCGACATCTAGTCACCAGATTGCCATCCACAGCTTCCTCCTGAAGATCTGTGTGCGCGAGAAGTTTCATGAAATCTCGCCGGAGTGCAAATGCAAACCATGTGGCCGCCCCTTTGATCTATATCACCTTCAGCGCTGCGAAAGAGCCGTTGTCCCAGCTCTGAAAATGTGATGCCTATGATGTATATGTGTAAACCAATCTTTGGTTAATAAAACTAAACTTACTTAAATTAGAAACCATGAAAACCAATTTAAGAGTGACCGGTTCAGGTCTTGAAGCCACGAC
Organism: Dermanyssus gallinae; assembly: GCA_003439945.1. Classification (NCBI taxonomy): domain Eukaryota; kingdom Metazoa; phylum Arthropoda; class Arachnida; order Mesostigmata; family Dermanyssidae; genus Dermanyssus; species Dermanyssus gallinae. Next base: position 164,677 of record QVRM01001413.1, read on the forward strand.
CTTTCGAAAGCAATGCGATGGCTTTGCTAGTAAGCTCTTTTGCTCAGTAACTAACTACAAGGCTAAAAGGTACACATGAATTGCCCCAGAAACACTTACTTCAGTCCATACTACGCCCTTATGAAGGTAGTGCATAACGTTGTTGCATTTTTCCTTGCGCAAGCCTACTGCGATATTCTCCCTGATTAGCAGGTTACAATATGTATTGCTTAATATCGACGTCTAAAAAGAAAGCTGAACAAGCCACGTTTTACAGCCTTTTGCCTAACTATCCGTCAAACAACTCCTGTTTAATCGGTGTTTTGTAAAACATTTACCAATATTCACGTAAATAATAATATTCCACATCAGGTTTGTTTTTACTGATTGGCGTAGCAACATAATTCAATATATATATATATATATATATATATATATATATATATATATATATATATATATATATATATATATATATATTTCGTGTGTTACCAATTCATGTCTTGCCCAGAGAGAAGCGTGTATAGTCGTATTGGAATAAAGGGTTTTTTTTTTTAAAAGTATGGCAGCTGGGAGGGGGTTGACTTGTTATACGAGTCTTGGTTTTGTATATGACTTTTATTTCAGTCAATGACAGCATCAATTGTTTATTGCTGCATGTATCATGTTCGTTTACGCTGTCGGGTTTTACAGTAATCATATCATTTTCTTCCCGGTGTCTTGACCTTTATTCACGCTGTGATCAACAATTTTGTAACATTTCTACTTGTTCTTTTTGCCCAGAACAAGCAGAGCAGTTTCCCGCTCTATTCCACACTCTCGCGGCCTCTGTCTCTCTGTATTTCTTTTGCGCGTATGTATAGAGCAATGGAGAAACTCGGCGGTATCAGTCGAGCCGCTCCTAGTGGTTCCTGCATGTTGGAGGCCACTGCACGATTACAGGATGCGGTGCAGGGCTTATCACAATACATCGCCCCGCACATTGACCGTTAAACACGTTAAAAATTCCGATTTAGTCGTAATGCGGATGGAATGGTGTCCGCCCGCGTTGCAGGATTATATATATATATATATATATAAATATATATATATATATATATATATATATATATATATATAATCAAATCATCACTACAGACGGTATTTGCATTAAGTGCAGTTCGTTGTGTCTCAATTAACCCGACAGAGGAATACGTACGCTACCTCCTGGATGTCACAATGAGCTTTAAGCATATATCAACAACAGCATGCTACATACATTTAGCCAATGGATTAGCCTAGTGAAGTGATAATGTAGTAATAGCAACAAGAATTTCATAAGGTATTTGCGTATATAATCGTGATCACAGATGTGTATCTGCATTACGTGTAGATTGTTGCATTTCAGTTAACAACCCGATAGAATAGGATTCGGTAGTAGGAGCGGCGTCTCTTCTATATATGTACATATACCATTAGAAACGGTTTTCGCTACAAGAGCCCTCTTTCACATTAATCTCCCACGGTCGCCTCTGTCCATTCGGTCAGCCTAATCACCAATAATTATCGCCGCGCTGTTGTTTTTTCCACTCTTAAACGTACGTTTTTTTTCTGTAACTTACTGTGTTATACAATACTTAGTTACACAAAAATGTAGTATCAATTGATGAATAAACAAATGGTTATAAATGAGTCCTCAGCATTTGCTCATGATGTGTTATGTCTGAATCGAGCTCACGACTGCTCATGGCATCGCAGGATATCTCAACCACACCGTGCTGCCAACCTGGTGTTTGCCTCACATACCTACCACCCAACAGCGCGCATAGGCAAATGGCATAGCTAACAGTTACTTTATTGAGGCAGCAGAATTCAATGTTTTGAGTTTTATTATTTTATATTAGATATATAGTATACGTTGAATGATTTTTTTATAGAGGGGAGAAATGTGTTACGCACGAACGGACACCGCTTTTGGATGTGGGCCGAACAGTGTCGGACTCGCCGCAAGACTGCCGGCGTTACCGACTAAAACTCCGGGATTTTGATGTTCTGAAAACCGCAGCTTCGAAAGCTTGAGGCCCTTCATCAGTACAGCACATACCGCCTTGCCATACTGACAAACTGTAAATATTTGTGTGGAACAATCGGAAAAAAAAATTATCTCTTGCTTTGTTGACTCTATGAGCTCAAGCATCTTTTCTAATCTATGTCCCGTGTGTTCCACGGCCAAGCCACGACCAGTACTAAATATTGCTACTCAAGACAAATTTCTCGCGTATGTATGGAAACCCCGGTCCTTCGGACGGTTGGCTATCATGTTTAGTACAGCTCTTCGTCCAAACCCTCTCGAGCTTCCTTAACGGCTCAGGGAATGTAACCCATCAGAATAATAAATGTATTATTACTCGTAGTTCTAGCCCGCAATATCGTTCAGATATTATTATTATTATTATTGCAGACTTGTTTTTAGAAAAGCGTTCCGTTGGCCCGTCTTGTAAACCAGACCTTTTGATTTCTATTTAACTAAGTGTAATTATTGCAATCATAATAATTGTGAATATTAGTTGCCTTTCATCAACTTTCACTATGCGGCAAAAACTCGCTCATGCGCTAATGAAGTTGGGCACCTTTAAACTACGGCAACGAAATTATTGTGCACGATTAACAATGGTCTTAAACAACGTTTAAACATAACTGCATTTTTGACCGGGTCAAACGTATCGTCGAAATAACTGTGCGCAATCCAACGACTAGATAACGTTCATGATAATGAGAGCGAATGCCAGATGACATCTCGATTCTGCGGTAGTACTTAATGGCATATGCCTTCATCACGTATTTCCACCAAATGTGTGTGTAGCACGATTACATCATTAAAGAAGAATGTGGGCTCAATTCATAGTTTATGCTTCTACATAGAACCACTATCTGTCTAGCACCTGTCTATATCAATGGTAACGATGATAGCGTGTATCTTGATTATTGATAGTCTTAGATCATGTGGCGCCGCTACGAGCTGACATATATATATATATATTTTTTTTATCACACAATTATTATTATTTATTATTATTATTATTATTATTATTTGCGTGAGAATTCAAGCATTGCAAGATGCAGTTCCGATACTAAACCACGTTGTCAGTCAACCAATCAATCAACTTTTTGAGGCGTTAGTAATTGTATATATAGTTAAGCAATTCGTTTGGTAATATGAAAAATACCAGTACGATCTCGAACGGAATCATGGTAGAGCATTATTGCTCATCTTCATTTAACATACGCGAGAAATTTGTCTTGAGTAGCAATATTTAGTACTGGTCCCTGACAGTTAGTCAAAATACCATCATCATATGCACATGCGCACAGTATTGGGTTCTGCATGATTGAAGCATGTGTATTACCATAATTCGATACCGCTTATGTGTAGCACGATTACATCATTAAAGAGGAATGTGGGCTCAATTCATAGTTTATGCTTCTACATAGAACCACTATCTGTCTAGCACCTGTCTTTATCAATAGTAACGATGATAGCGTGCATCTTGATTATTGATAGTCTTAGATCATGTGGCGCCGCTACGAGCTGACATATATATTATTTTTTATTACATTATTATTTTCGTGAGAACTCAAGCATTGTAAGATGCAGGTTCGATACTAAACCACGTTGTCAGTCAACCAATCAATCAACTTTTTGAGGCGTTAGTAATTGTATATAAAGTTAAGCTTTTTTTCGGGCTGACCCTCAGCCAACGTTTAACGTCAACGGAACTGTTTTGCACATTGCTTAATAGACGGACCCCCATAAATACAAATGTGCAACGGTGGGGCTCGGACCCGCACACCTATGTGTCTTCTTCGGTTTCGAGGCACAGACTTAAGCCACCACGCCACCGGGCTCGACTGTATATATAGTTAAGCAATTCGTTTGGTAATGTGACAAATACCAGTACGATCTCGAACGGAATCAGATTATTATTATTATTATTATTGAAGCATGTGTATTACCATAATTCGATACCGCTCTAATTTCAAACGTATCTGCGACGTATCGGCTAATTGTACGAACTTCGTCGCAAAAAGAGAAAGCAAAAATTTAAACTGTTAAATTTCTAGGTACGTTTGATTCGTAGACCACCGACAACATTTATTGTCACATTTGACAACAACCAACAATTTGAAATTATAAAAATTGTTTTCGCAAAAAATTTGCTTGGCATACCAAGATACTTTTTACTGACCTTTGAGCTTACTCAAGCCACTAGTGCCGGCATTAAGCTAGCGTGGCTGGTGCAAAGCGTTATACACTCGTGGCACCTCACCACGGCTGGTCTCTTCTTGTTCGACCATGCGAAATCACATACGCCGGTCGTAAGGTAAAATATTACTAACAGCCAGCTATGTTGTCAAACATTAAACGCTCTAAGGAAATAGATTGTAATATTAAACAAAGAAAAAACTATGGTTAATGCTATTTCTTAAAATATGATTTATCTATGCGACTGCGAATGAATACACTGGCCGATAGCGTCATCATTGTCGACATTTAAATGGAATATTCGAGTCGACTCTCTCACAGACAGCGACGTGAGAAAAGTATGCAAACAAACACAAGCATGCCGCTGCCACAACAGTCGTACCCGAAAATCGGGCTGCAGACAGTTCTTTTGTACAACTTCCTCTGAGGATTAAATGCATTCGATAATTTCGACCGTTTGGAACGAAGCCCTATCGCGCATTTTCTTGAAGTGACGATGAAATTTTAAATGTATGCTATAACGATATGGCCGGATATTACTTAACAAACTTATTATTATTATTATTTCAAGAAAATGTTTAGTCTGTTAATATCAAGTTTCCATGGAGTTGGCGCGGTACTCTCCTTGGGAACATTTGTTTCAGAATTCGTTTTGTCGCTACAAACTTTGGAAGAATATTCTTCTCACGACGCGTCGTCGTATGGATGATGTTGAACATCTTTAACATCAGTTCGGTATGACGTTTCTCAATATTTACGAGAGTATCACGATCAATTTTCCGCAATCTCTCTAATACGTTGGGAATCTGAGCGTCATTACAAAAAAAATACTTTTCGGGCTGATTCCCAGCCAAGATTTTTGCGCCCACGGGACTGCTTTTCGCATTATAGTTTTATTATCGGAATCTATACATCTTAAAATACCACACTTGTAGGCAATCTTTCGTCAGTGCTTGCTGCATATCTTGTCCAGAAGTTGCTAATCTTTCTTCAGACCTGGGCTCCAAACTGGGGCTGCATTTGTTATTACGGTAGTACGTACACTTTAAGTTGTTTTAAGTATGTATGTGGCTCCTAAGTATGAGTGAACGTGTAATCCAATTCGCTCTTTGTGTTGCTTTTAAAACGATGTCTGTTACGTATTTTATGTACTTAATTTTAATAGACGTCATTACACCAAGGACTCTGATCCGTTTTTTCGAAGCAAGAGGATGGCCACTGACGGTGTAATTGTACTCTGCATTTCCGTGACCAAAATAAAGTACAACGCAATTTACCACCGATAGTTTCAGATCAGACGAGACGGACCACTTCTAAAACTTAGCAACAATAATGCGCAGTTTTTTTAGGAGAAACTAAACATACGGACGTGTTCGGAAGAAAAAGAACGACAATTAACGTTAGCTGGCGCAAGGGAAATAGAATTGTAATACGTTCTCAAAAATCGAAGTCCTGTGATATCTCATTTTTTAGCTTTTATTGCCAGGCCATCAACATGTTCTATTACTGTAATTCAAATTAAATCCTTAAGATATTTCCAGCTTTCTGGGGATAACTTACTACCAAATAGATGGTCACTGATTTAGTAGCTTGATTCGTGGTTTCAAAATAACAAAGCTCTTCCGGTGGACATGCGGCTAAGACATATATATATATATAAGTAATTGTGTCCAGCCTTATATATAGACCCCAGTCACAAATTGCTTACGATTAGTCTCGAAATGCCTTATCGTGTATAAACAGAGCAAAAACAACTTATCTAAAGAAAGCAGTATGTCACATCGAACGCTGGGAATCGGCTGCTGCGGACCATTTGCCGTCTATAATCGAAACACATTCACACTGAAGACTATTATTAATTGTAGTGTCCACCACCCCCATGACCGGGCGGCGACCGTTACGAGTTCGCCATTCTCTCCCTCAAGCAACACACGTCCTTTGCCTGGCTCGCACCAACGACTACTGATTCATTTATTCTCATGCCTCCTTATATATTCACAGATTGCCCGCGCATTTAGTGACTTCCCGCGTCTTTGCTAGTAGGGTGGCGGCATCTTCTAATTGGCGCCATGTATTTAGCTTGCTTCGGCATTGCCGCTAACCGACGCTATCTATGCCCGCGCTGCTTAACGAACACTGCTATCCTACATTAATATTACTAACGCATTGAGGACCTGGCGCAAAACGGAGACGACTTTCAGTATAACCTGCTTAACGTTTACAAAGTATTTCAATGGGAACGCGACACGAGTTTCGTAGCGACTAACTAACGTCCGGTTGGTGCCACGGTCTTTCTTTGTTCAGATCGCTAGAAGGCCGCTTTGCAGAAGGATCGGCCTGTACGCTATCGAGTAACAACACTCCATGGTTATTATCATCGCGTATGCCTAAAAGATGAATACTGACAAATGAGCGTGCAAGCATTGCGGTACAGATGACATCGACCGAAGCAACATCCTGACTTGCTCTGCGCAAAACTACAGACAGCAAGCATTCGCTCGTGCGTAAACGATGCATTAAACGAATGTGCATAGCGCAGTGAGATGCGGCAAGCATATTGAAAAAAGTTCTGTAAAAAAATATATATATATGTATATATATAATGTTGGATATATAATGTTTAGATATATATATATATATATATATATATAAATATATATATATATATATATATATATATATATATATGTATATATATATATATATATATATATATATATATATATATATATATATATATATATATATATAGATCCATTTGTTTTGATACAAATTTATAAAAAAACAAAATATTTATTTTGTCCCCCAAAGTGTGGTCTCAATGTGCTCTTGCTTGAAGGTTCAATTCGAATATTTCCCCCCCTTGGCTAAAAGTCCAACATTTTTGGAACGAACTTTACTTCGCCAGTCTTCTAACGCGTAAAATATCGGTCCAGATTGTTACAACTGATTCAAAAGACATATACAATTCTTCAGGTATCTCCCGGATAATCATTCGGTAATTGTTGAGCACGATGTCAAGAAACTTTTTCAACGCTTTCATCTCTTTCAACGCTTTTAGCTCTTAATGACGTTGACCGCCTTCCCGAATAGGGGTAATCTCCGGTCTTCTCACGTACATCGCGAAATCGACGGTACCCTGTAAACACAGTGTTTCGGCATACTTTTTGATCACCATAAGCAGTTAATAACATTTCTACCACTTTAGATCACATGATTTGTGTTTTAAAACCGGATGTTTATGCAGATTTGTTGCTTGTTCATTTTCAGCTGCTTAAAAGTCACCGAACCTCGTTTTTTGTTCACTTTTTGAACCGAACGCAAACAAAAATTGGCTTGAGTGTAGCTGGTGAATGACGGTTCTACGCAAAACAAGCCGAACAAACCTTAGTGGTGTTGGTTCAGTTTTTTAAATTCAACGTATTGGAACTTGTCCATCGGCCGTCGTATATATATATATGTATATATATATTTTTTTGTGGAAAAGGGTGAATGCTTTTACGCGCCCTCCGAAAAGGGTGTGGAGAAGGGTGATTGCTTTTACGTATCCTATGAGAGGGGTGTTCCCACTCTCGAGCAGTATGGGACTCGGCCCTAGCGGTTGGATTTGGGATGGGCCATTAGGGGAAGTGGCAAGCGCCTTTTTTTTTTCTGGGAGGTTTCGGGAATGCATGATGCACATACGCCACTAGCAGCCTGCGTGACTAGTGTGAGACTCGCAAACCCACTAAACCCGGATTCCTCCCCACCCCCCCAGGCTCGGTATTACTTTGGCATTACAGTAAGCGCCTACCAGCGCTCATTTGGCCGAGGTCACTCACGGGTTCTTCCACCGGTCCGATGAGCTTGTCCCAACACCTGCGAACCCGTCTGATTACAAACCACGTCATCTGTTGATGTCGTAATCGCTATCCGTTCTCTTCAGCACCTGCCGAGCTCGGTTTTCTTTTCCATCACTGCAGTTGCCATTTCTTCCTTGCCCAGCTTCCATGCTGACGCTGTGCAGCTATGTACTCCACAAACCTTTTCATGTTACTTCTCGGCGGGTCTGGTGTTCTGGCTCGTCGTTTTTCTTCTTCTCTGGACCATTTCAATCTTAGCATATATATATATGCTAAGATTATATATATATATATATATATATATATATATATATATATATTGATGTTTATTTACCAGTATTGCCATATTCTCACAATATTCACGGGCAATTCCGCTCAAGTACGTCAATTGCAGCAGCTGCTAATGAGCTGGTGTTCAAATCTATACATTTCATTACGTGATATTCACCACAATATTTCCAAACACATTCGTTGATTTGGAAACATTTTCCCTTTAGGCAGAAGTATTGGTGGTATTCGTGCCAAGTTATTTTGCAGATCACTGCTCTATTCTGTTGCAGATCTTTTTTTCCATCTGTTGCTAAGAAAAGCGGGTCCGTCTGAAAAATTGTTGATTACAAAGTTCCAGTTTTGCCGCTCTCTGTGTTCCTTGTATGCCCCATATACAGGGTGTTCCTATTTGTGTGTCCAAAACGCTAGGATATGGTCAAACTCGGTGAGAAAATCATTTTTGCCAATGGGTGGAAGCCGGGAAAACGTTTTGTTTAGGAGTGAGGATGAAATTTATAAAAGCAGTTATTCTGTCTTTTTTCTCCTACATAGTTGTGCAAAATCTACGTTTGCGGGAGAACCAGTCAGCGCACAAAGGAACCGATCATACCGGCGTGTTTGGCGGAAAATTCTGCATAATAAAGTATACATTACTAGCTTGCGTACCAAAAAGCGAATAGCCAGATTAAGGAAGGTCATAAAAAGTCAAAATGTTACGTTAACGCTTTTTTGTGCAACATCGTATTTTTTTCCATTACGACCAAAAATGCACGTCCAAAAGACTACTCTCCGGCAATAGCAGATTTAATGCCCACTACATTCGTACCAAAGTGATGGTGCTGCGTTACATAGTTGCCAAGTGACTAAGCTTTTTCGACAGTCATAGTTGTTATGTTTCACGTTGAAGTTTTCACGTCCAGAACCGTAGCATTTTGCCAAGACGTTTCCGCCCCCTCTTTCCATTAGAAAAAATTATTCTTTTGCTGAGTTCTACCAAACCTCAAAATATGTACCTAACTTTCTCATACACCCTATGCAAGTATGCATGCCTTCGCTTTCGATATGACTGTCGAAAAAGCTTAGTTACTTGGCAACTACGTAACGCAGCACCATCACTTTGGTACGAATGTAGTCTTTTGGCCTGAGAGTAGTCTTTTGGACGTGCATTTTTGGTCGTAATGGAAAAAATTACGATGTTGCACAAAAAGGCGTTAACGTAACATTTTGACTTTTTATGACTTTCCTTAATCTGGCTATTCGCTTTTTGCTACGCAAGCTAGTAATGTATACTTTATTGTGCAGAATATTGCGCCAAACACGCCGGTATTTTTTTTTTTTTTTTTTTTAAAGAGGACTAACTGGGAAATGCGGTTGCACACGCGGGCACCGCGGCAGGGAAGCTCCCTGCAGATGCGGGCCGGTAGTGTGGGGCTCCAACCCACTAAAAACCAGTCATGTCCCCGTCCCCCACACTGACTGGGAACTGCGTTGCGCATATCATCAAACAGTCAGGGGGGGCGAGTCTTCTACTCCTGGCGGGTGTGTTCCCCGGGAGCCACGGGGAGGGGGAGGCGCCGTAGGTAGTTGGCGCTCGTTTTCTTCTGTAGAATGGCTCTAAAGACTCCGGCTGTGGTGTTCCAGTTTAAAAGCGTTTCCGTCATTTTTTTGCAGACGTCGCGTAGGTTAAAATCCGGTGTGTTCATTAGAAGCAGTAGAGGTACGCGCTGCTCCGCCCATGCTGGACACTTCAGTGCCGTGTGGTCTGGAGTGTCTTCTGGTCCGTCGCCGCAGTGGATGCATTTAGGACTGGGAGCCTTCCCGATCCTGAACAGGTAGGACTGGAAGTCGCCATGCCCTGTCAGGATCTGGGTCGTGTAGAAGGTGAGTTCACCCCCCGGGCGGTTTAGCCATTCCTTGATGTCGGGTATAACGGCGCGGAGACTGGTGCCAGGGGCACCCTCTTGTAGGCCGGCCCATTCTTCCTGCCAGAGGTCGATAGTATGCCGACGCTCCTCGTCCTTCTTGCGCTGGGGGTTACCCCATAAGCGGCGGCGTTCGGCAGCTTTCAGATCCAAGGGAATCGTTCCGGCAAGGACGAAGGCCGCCGCTGCGCTCACCGTCCGGTACGCCGCGATCACCCTGAGGGCTCCGACCCTCTGGGCCCGACGCAGGCGCGTCCTGTTGACGGCCAGCTTTAGAGTGTCGGTCGGCCAGGCCGGAGCTCCGTATAGGGCGACTGACTCGGCCACGGACATGATTATTCGCCGCTGGGTTTGTCGTGGTCCATGATTATTAGGCATGAGCCGTGCGACGTTGTTTGCTGTCTTGGTTGCCTTCTCCGTCGCCCGCCGCACGTGTTCAGTGCCGCGGAGACCCCTGTCTAAAGTGACCCCGAGGTACCTGACCTTGTCAACAAGCGCAATCTCTTGGTCTTCTAGGCGAAGGTGAATGGCAGGACAGTTTCTCCGTCCTACCAAAAGTACTGCCTCGCTCTTGGCGGGGGCGAGGGCGAGTCCCGCCGCTTGCATCCAGCGGGCGACGTCTTCAAGTGCTTCGTTCGCACGGCTTTGCAGCAGGTCCGGTGTCCGGGCCTGGACGGTAAGGACGAGGTCGTCGGCATAGGCTAGGAGGCTGACCCCGGGGGGCAGGTCCTTTAGTCGCAGCACGTCGTCGTACGCTATGTTCCATAGCAGGGGGCCAAGTATGGAGCCCTGTGGCACCCCTGCAGTCATGTTAAAAACGATTCCGTGGGACTGTACTGTCCGGTCCTTCAGGTAGTTTGATAAAATGCGCCGTAGGTAAAAGGGAACGTTCTTCCTGTGAAGAGTCTCCAGGATGACTCTCCAGGGTAGGCTGTTAAAAGCGTTTCGTACGTCTAGTAAAATAGCGAGGTAGAGGTCCCGTCTTCTTGGCGGGGATTCGTGGAGGAGTTCGGCCTGCGTCTGGATCTGCTTTATGGCGCCGATTGTCGAGTGGCCTTTGCGGAACCCATGCTGGGCCTCTGACAGCAGGTCGTTCTCCTCCGCGAAGTCCCGCAGGCGTGCCTCCACGATAGACTCGAAGGCTTTGGCCAGGGAGCCGAGTAGGCAAATAGGGCGGTAAGAGCTGGGGCCTTTGGGTATGAGGACCAAGCTTGCGGCCCTCCATGCGCTGGGAAACGAGCCCGACCGGAGCATCCCGGTCGCCGCTGACGCCACCACTTCTGGAAATTCTTTCATCAGTGTTGTGACCGCGGAGACCGGGACACCATCTGGGCCCGGTGCCTTTCCCTGTTTGAGGCGTGCCGCCGCGTCCAGCACCTCTTGGAGCGTGACCTCCGGGGTATCCTCTTCCTCCTCCCCTGAAGCCTCTAGGTAGGGGGCGCGGTCGAAGGGTGGGTGTTGAGGAAAGAGCGCCTCGATCGCCACCCGCGCATCTTCCGGAGATATTTCTACCCTGCGCTTGTAAGGGGGGAGCCCCCTGATCATTTTGTATGGGCGCCCCCAGGGGTCGTCCTCCAGCTCCTCGAGGAAAGCCCTCCAGGAGCGTTCCTTGCTCCTGAAGATTTCCCTGCGCAGGAGGGCCCGCAAGTTCTTGTATACGGCTCTAAAGCGTCTGGCGGCCTCCCCGTCGTGTGACGATCGTCTGGCGCGGGTGAGCCACCGTCGCGCTTTTAGGCATTTCAGCCGTAGTTGTCTCAGTGCTGCGGTCCACCAGTGTTTTGGCTTTCCTCGGTATCCTCGACGTGCGGGACGGCCTGGGGAGACCGCGCACGCCTTTTCGAGGAGCAGCTGGAGACCCTCCGCCGTAGTTGGAGGTCCCTCTGCTGCTATAAGGGCCCTGAAGGACCTCCGAAGTTGTTCGGCTCCCTGGCGTATGATGGGCGGACGCTGCGTTGGATTTGTCATCGCGGCAGTAGTCACGTGGAATTCGATGATAAAATGGTCGCTGAGGGATTCCTCTTCCTGAAGCACCTTCCAGTCTAAAATCTTGTTGGCATCGGCCCTGCGCGTGATAGTAAGATCGATACATGAGGTGCGCCCGGCCCTGTGAAAGGTGGGCGTACCTTTGTTAAGAACCACGAGGTCTTCAGCCGCTAACCAGTCGAGGATTGCGAGCCCCCTATGACTGGTTCTGGCCGAGCCCCATGCGCTGGCCGCGGCGTTAAAATCTCCGGTTATTACTAAAAGTGGCGCGTCAGTTTGGTTAAAAGAGGTAGATAAGTCGTCTAAAAGCCTGTTAAGGTTGTCAAGTGGAACGTTAGGACTGCAGTAGCAGGAATAAAAGCGTCCGATGTTTGCGACGTCAACCCATGTAAAACCGTAGCCGCAGCCGTGTCTGGAGATGCGCATCTGGCTGTGCTGGTCAAGTACGATGCTCGTAGCGCTGTCGGCGTCTGAAAAACAGTCCGGGGAACGGTTTTCTGCCCACCGGATGTTAGGCTCGCTGAGCAATAAGAGGTCGGCTCCTACTCTGCTGCTGACCTCCTGGAGCATGTTGTGCGCGCCTCTGCTGCGGTTGCAGTTGAGCTGGAGTACTTTACGAACTGGCGGCATTGTCGTTAATGGGCGAGGCTTGCTTGTTAGATGCCTTCGTTGCACGAGGGTCCAGAGGAGGCGATGTCTGTACCCTCTTGCGGCTTTTTTGGGTGACCAGGGTGAACCCCTCGGCGTCCACGGCGTCACTGGGGTGGTCCTCGTGGGTAGCCGGTGCCGGGGTTGGGTTTGGCACTCGTGTTGTCGCGAGGTGCGCGGCCGTTGGCCGGGTGCCGCGGCGGCGGAGCTCCTCCAGTTGCTCTCTGTACTTTGGACAAGCGGCAACGTTGGCCGCGTGTCCTGTTTCGCCGCAGTTGTAGCAGGTCGCCGCTGCTTTGCATTCTCTCGAGAGGTGCCCAACTACCCCGCACCTGTGGCAGCGCTTACCTGTGACGACCGCGCCAGTGCACGAGGGAGCAGAGTGGCCCACTCGTTGGCAGCGCTGGCACGTCGGCACGGTGATCCACTCCGAAATTGGGCACGAGGACCACCCCATGTGGATGCGTTTGATGTGTAGGAGCCTGGCGGCATCGGGAGGGGCCGCTCGGACCAGGGACGTCCATCTGCCGGTGGCCCCCTTTTGTGGGGGTTCCACGGCAAGTGGTCCCTCGATGGGCAGCGCCTTGCGGATGGCAGCCTCGATGTCTTGCTGGGTGGTACCCTCCATGACATCCCTGATTAGGAGACGCTTTAGTGACGTCCTGTCGACGCTGGCGTCCGCCTCCCCGGCTGCCTGCAGGGCCTGGAGAAAGGAGCTGGCCCCTCCTTGTACCGCCTCTGCCACCACCAACCGCACATCTCCGCTGGGCAGTTGTTGAACCCGATTTACCCTCACGTTGTGGGCATTGGGGTCCACCCTGACACCCAGCTCTTTGATCATGTCGGCGTAAGTCTTGCCTTCCTTCTTTTTAAGCAGGAACGTTGTTGTGGTGCTGGCCGAGCTCTTCTTGCCACCGTCTGCCCCCCCCCTGTCTGTGCGCGCCGTAGGGGTGACAGCAAGATGTAGATCTTGTGCCCGGGAGAGGCATTCCAAGAGTTTGCCGACTCCCCTCCGCTCGCCCTGGCTTGTCATGTGGCAGGGTATTGGCCCAAGGTCCCTTGAGCCCGCGAGGGCCTTGGTTTTTTTCAGCGCCTGGTCCAGGAGATTCTTGTCCTGGAGGAGCGATGCGTCCTTAGGGAGCGTGATTGCCACCAGGGCCCGGGTGATGGGCTCGCCGTCATCCCCCGATTCGCAAATTTGGCGCGACATGACCACCCCTGTCCTGCGGCCGGCCTCGCCGGCTATGCCCTGGAACTGGCAGGCCATGTTTTGCCATGTGGTTTTGTCTGAAGGATCGTCTTCCCGGGCAACCAGGATCCGAAGGGGGCTCTCCTTCAGGATGCTGGCCCCGAGGTGCGACACCCTTGTGTAGGCGGCTGCTGGCCATTCAAGAGAGAGGATGCGCTTGAGGTCCTCTTCTGTTTGGCACTTCTCGATCATGGCAGTGATGTTGTCGGCCTGCCGCTCCAGGGCAAGGGTGTCAGGTGTAACACTGGCACCCCGAGTCTGCGGTCTCGTTAACGGTCTGTGTGTCCGACATCCCAAACACGCCGGTATGATTCGGTTCCTTTGTGCGCTGACTGGTTCTCCCCCCGCAAACGTAGATTTTGCACAACTATGTAGGAGCGACAAAGACAGAATAACTGCTTTTATTTATAAATTTTATCCTCACTCCTAAACAAAACGTTTCCTTCCCGGCTTCCACCCATTGGCAAAAATGATTTTCTCACCGAGTTTGACCATATCCCTAGAGTTTTGGACACACAAATAGGAACACCCTGTATATATATATATGAGAGAGCGAGAGATAGAGAGAGAGGGAGAGAGAGAAGAGGGAGCGAGAGAGAGATAGGAAGAGGGAGAGAGAGGATAGAAGAGAGAGAGAGAGAGATGAGAGAGAGATATATATATACTATATAAAGATTATATATATATACATATATATCCTGTATAGATATAGATGTAAGATATATATATATATATATATCTATATATATATATATATAAATATTTATATATATATATATATATATATATATATATTGAATAGACATAGTCGGTTCCGATACAGGTTACAGATGGCTGTCAACCGGCCGTTGTTCACGATAGCGTGGCCAGCGGCTCTGCATGTCCGCGCACAGAATGTTGACGTACGGCGAACATTGTGTCGTATGTTTTGTCGTTCTCATACCAGACCGAGTGAGTGGTTGTTTTGTACATGTTGCCACGGTAGTGCTTCACACACCACAGCGGCGTCATCATCATCATCATCATCATACCATCATATAGCTCATAGCGATTGTCATTCGAAATGGGCTGGTGTTTAGTTTCTCCCCCCCCCCCCTCTTATCGTTCTCGCTTGCAATTGCTCTTGTCTACCCCATCTCCCTCTCGCCCTTTCGTATTCTGCCTCTACGCTCTTCCTTGCGTTCTGCTTTTTCCTTCTTCTTGCTTCATTTGGAACAGGTCATTTCTTTGTTATCGTCTTCATATGATGATGATGATGATGATCATCATCATCAGCATCATTATCACTATCGTCGTCGTCATCATCACCCTCATCATAAGCATCAGCATCATCAACTTTGTCGACTTCGGCACAGTTTCATCGACAAGTGATTCACGTATGGTTAAAGGGTGGGGTTCCACCAAGAACATTTATTATATATATATATATGTGCTGATGTCTGTATAGAGATAGAATGAGAGAGAGTGAGAGAGAGAGAGAGAGTGGTACAGAGAGCGGCATGCATCGTTTAGTTATAGATGCAGAAGAAAATCAAGGAAGTGGACAACGGCGCCGATGCAATCTTTTGTTGTTTCAGAGGCGGGCGGATGGATGAATAGACGCACACACGTCTGCCTGCATGCATGTATGCATACTTCCCGAAGAAGCGCTGTTGGCGTTGATGGCTGATGCTGAGCAGCTGCCATTGGGGATATTGGTGCTGCTGACGGTGCTGACTTACGTGCCACGACCGCGTACACGCGCGCTCCCGTATCGTCGGCTGCTACCGTTAGCGGCCTTTGCTGTGCCGGGCCGGGCCCGACGACCAACCCGGAGCCACAGCCAGCCACACTTTCTCCCTCCCGGGCCGGCTTCACCGTGCCCCAGCCACCGGTATATATATATATATATATAAATATATTTATATATATATATATATATATATAAATATATATATATATATATATATATATATATATATATATATATGTAAAATCGGTAGGTATATTTATTATTTATTTTTTTAGTTACAGGGAAATGTGATTATTTAACTACATGTGAGGAGCGCTACGAGGCGCCTTTAAAGTAGAAATTCAAGAGCTCTTTTGTACGCGCTGTCGCCAGTTCGATTCGCTTGCCAGTCTTTTGAAAAAGCGATCATGCCTCAGGCCCAGGTCTCCTGAGTGTCTCAAATACTAGCGGCACAAAAATAAACTCGTTGGCGAGCTGGGCATATTTGTTGGTCTTTAGACGTTCAGCCTTACGTGCCGCGGAGCCAGCGGCAGATGTCCTAGCCTCTAGGTTCGAGGGGGCAAGGGTGTCGGTGATCGTCGCATCTCAAATAAGCGCTTTTTTCCTTTTAAAGGGGACAAGGGTGAGACCGTCCGGTCTCTTTCCCTCGCTTCTCAGAAGGCTATTTGGCTCTCGGATGCACGATATTAGAGTTGACCTCAAGGCCCAAGCTGTCATCTCATAAACGTCGCTGTGACGGCTTTAGCGTCCTTCGCTTCTGCTACTGCAGGAAAGCCCGTGGGTCTCCCAGATGTCCATTTTTGCTGCTGCTGCGGAACATTTGTGTTCCGCACGGACACCGGAGCTCCTTAGTTAGCCTTGTCCCCAACCTCAAAGGTTTGCCAAGGTTTGAGGAGGGGATGTCTATACGCAGTCGGGCTTTGTCTGCCGTGGTTAGTGCATCAGAGAGTAAGCGCTGGTACGTCATGGAGACGATAAGGTCGTCGTAGGACCGTTGCAGGTGTTTGTTTGTCTGTGGGAGTAGGCCTACGAGGTTTTCGAACCTCGTATCCGCAATTCCTTTAGAGTCCTGGGAAGCCTGCAGAGTCCACGGCCAGGCTGATGTTCCGGACAGTACTCTCTGAGACGTGTAATGGTGCAACGAGACAGCTATCTGCCAGATCTGCTGTAGAGCGGATTCCCAGACCTCCGAGTCTAAAAGGGAGAGTGGCTTGAGCTCGGTTGATGTCGGCCAGATTTAGATTAAGGAGGTCGCTAAGGCTGGTCTTTAGGCTCGCCCTTGTAAGTATGTTCACACTACTGGGAATTGAGCTCAAGCCCACTCTTCAGACCAAAGTCAACAACTCTCTTCATGTCTATAATAAAACTATGTATGAAACACGGACGTTCTGTAGGGAGCGTGTGTTTGAAAACAATAAACTGAACTAAACTGAAGAAAAAAACTCTCTGCCTGTACCACAGATGCTTCTTACCCGATGGTGCCATCGTCTAGGTACCAAAGGCTCAAGGGAGACTGGATAGAATCGACCAGTCCCTTAATGGTTAAGCAGAACAACGGCGGATCAAGAGGGTCGCCCTGCTGTGCACCGATGCATGAAATAATCGTTTTATGACCAAACGAATGCTCCGATCTGGACCTATAAGCTTGGTCAACCAGAGGGGGGGGAGGGGGCGCCTCTGGCCAATCGACTAGTACTGTTTTCAGTATGTGGTCACGACGGACCTGGTTGAAGACATTTTTTAAATCGAGTTTGGCGACGACGAAATTGTTAGGCGCACGCCACTGAGCGTATCGAAGCCTAAGCTGGTGAGCCGCAACTTTCTCGCACACAAGATCTGCTCCTAGTTTGGCAGTAATTTTTGCCGCAATTCTGCGAAAGACTGAAGAGATGACGCTTGAATGAAGCGACCCTCTTGGCTTTTTAATTGCGATAAAGCGACCATCAAAAAGGATAGGGCGAATGGCCTCGGGGACCGCACCACTTCTGGTGATGTCAATCATTTTTCCTAGGTCATGCAGTGGACGGCTAGCAAAAAAATGTAGTACACACGCATTAGCCGTGGCAAGGAGGTCTCTGAGATGACGCGGCCGCAGGCCGCTCATGCCTGCGCTAGATCCCGCCGGAAAGGTTCACACGGCCTCGCGAACCAGTTATGCACTGGTGACAGGCCGCTCGGCGTAGAATGGTCTTGGGGGTAAGGTGTGTGTTCAGTGTCCAAGTGCGCTGCCTTCATGTACAGTTTGATTCCCCTGCTTGTTCTCTTTTGGCAATGCGCTCTTTTGGCAATGCGTACAAGTAGCCCTGTTGTAGAGGGCAGCGAGGGTTAGGCTCTCTGTGCCCGAGGCTTAAAAGGTGGTCCGCCTGCGGTCGTTCGAGTGGCTTGGACCGGCCATATTTTCAGAGGCGTCTTGGGGCATGGCGTTTTGGACTGATAGACTTCTTCACTTCGAAGGCTGATAACAGCCTGATGACTGGACCGAAAAAACTGGCAAGGTCACGATGTGCGTTGGTTGCTTGGGATCGAGGCCACTTAACACTTTCGCAGCGCTGATGAGCCCTGCGAGGGGTCTGCCTTTCGAGTGAGACGCGCCCTCGATGGCGACAAGTCCACCCAGGTAGTGCCAGAGGCTCGGCGATGTCTCACCTGGCGCGGGTGCATTCTGCGTCGGCGATTCGTAGGTTTCAGTGCCTTGAGTGGGGCGAGCATAATGGTCTTATCGGACGTTTCATCCGTGCTGAGGGCAAAGATCTCGCGGAGCACTGAGG
>QVRM01001414.1:0-257500 GCA_003439945.1 Dermanyssus gallinae
AGCCAAGCTTCGTAGAGGAGCTTCGTAATGGCCATGTATCCTGATCTATAATAGGGTGATAGGTACAGAAGTTACCTCAGAGGCGAAAATAGCCGCCGCACAAATTCGAGCTATAAAAGTCGAACAGCCTTAAGTTGCAAGTGGATGCGACAATAATAAGTAATCTCAAGAATAAATTACTGCAGCCACATCTGGCAGACGACAAATATGACAATTGGATTTTCGGCGGGGTTGAAAGTCCTTCGCTACTGTGGATTTAGCAATGACGTCCGGTGTGTATTATCATACTAGTCGGCATACCCACAAGTGGTCTACACCATAGGTAATTTTAAATTTGTTATGCAACTTTTGCGCAAGTCGATACAGTGTGCATGACTGTGTCCAGCCGTGACCGTAGCGATTCTGGTTAGCCGGCATTTTGGCAAAACCCGAGTATCTAGGTTGTCAACGCTAATATTCTGTATTGCTATTTCTGACTACACAACGGCGAACGTAACATGGAGCACTAATGTTGGCAGTGTTGGGTAGTATCGAGTAATGATTCACTCAGGTAACTCTTAATAATAACTCTTGTCAAAAAAACAATTGTCAATAGCAGGTATTATAATTGGTTACGCCCCGCCCCGGTGTGCTAACGTACTACGTGGCTACGATCAGCGCAGACTGAAAACTTTTTCTCCTATATGTACCCTCGAATATAGATAGCTTCCTTTCATGGCAATTGTACGGTCAGACACTCTTCATCAGGCGTAGTCAAACGCAGGCAGATAGCTAACTAAGTATACGCTGCGATAGGGAACGGTCCGGAACTACGTAGCCTCGCTGCTGTAGCGGCTGCTGGTAAATTAAAAGGAAGTAGTACCTTTCGGGTAGTTCGGAGTGGGGTCTCGCTCGACCTCCATCCTCAGCGGATTTTCTCTTGCAGAGGGTCTTTTGGTTCGTCGCGATTTCTCTAAGCGTTTGTGCGCGTAGTGCCGAGGAATTGGCCCCGCACACGTAAGACGGCGAGCCGCACGGGTGGCGGCGCTACTGCTGCTGCTGACCCATTGTTTTGTGATAAATGGAAGGCGGCGAGTTTTGCTTAAAAGGCGACCCCCCAGCGACCCCACGGCGACCCCACGCCCGCCCTCGGAGGGCACTCAGTGACGAAGAGTGCGATTCCCTTAGCCGGCAGCCTGCTTCTTCGCTGCTTTTTCTGTTTGCCGCCTCCGGAATGAAAACGAGAGTATAGGGCGGAAAGACGGAGGGAAGGGCGGGGGGGGGGGGGCTAAGGTTTGGGAGTCCAGGGGTAGAAACGATCAGTGGAACGTCGTGCAGGAGAGACGAGAGAGAGAGAGAGAGAAAATAGGAAAAGTTCGAGTGGAAAACCGGCGACGTCCATGGGCAAGATACCCACCATGAGAGGCCGAAATTCCATTGGATTTTGCCAACCTACGAAGACGAGAGGGTCAGATTGGCGGTGATTGTGCTGCACGAACAGACAACGAGGCATAGAAACAGAACCTACCTAAGAAAGGCAGAAAGAGAGTGTAAGATAAAATAATAATAGGAAGAAGAGAGAAACACACAGAGAACGAGAAAAGGATGGTGAAAACGAGAGATGGAAAGAGGAATGCTAGAGAGAAACAGCAAAGTGGTCGACAAAGCGAAAAAGGAAATTGCGCATAGCAAAGACAGACGGAGGCAAGGGTAAAAGTGAGGCAGAGCGCACAATGAGCCAATAGATGGTCGCTAGCCGATCATTCATTATGTTATTATGTGATATCTGATAGCATGGTTTAAGTTGGTTGGGCCCGAGGCTCGCCAAGACGTAGATGGACAGAACGAAATAGAGAGACGAAGAGGTGTGGTGCATACAGAGAGAGCGGGTCGGCCGCCTGATCTGGGACGGATCGGACAAGATTGAGATCGAGGGTTACTTTCTGCCCGTACTTTTCATCCCGGATAAAGAGAATCGAAAAGGCTATTACGTCTGCACAGTTGCACTCACGTTCGATCGCATAGGCCCATGCGATCTCCAATCCGGTCGTCCGGGGCAGACCTTTACGCTCGTTGGAATTCACTATCGCACCTTTCATCTTCAATGCCTCTGCAACTCAAGCATTCGCTGATGCTAGCTGCCGTGGTGCCCCTAACTGCTGGTAGTAATTCAAAGGGGTATGGGTCTTCATCTCGAAGATGCGGCAAGCAATATTGACCTGTTCGTCAGCCTACAAAGGTCCATAATTTGATACCTGCACAAACCTTAAACTTTCGGACATTTCTTGCACACAGGGAACACGGCTCAACCACTAGTGGAGTCAAGAGCCATAATTCCGCATACTGAAGCAGTTGCTTTAATCAAACGGGAACCGGAGGAAAACGATTTGACAGGTAGTGACTAGTAATTATGTGTATTTTCGACAGAGTAGTGACACTGCGGTTTTTGCGAGGGTCTAGAAGGAGCTGAGGCTAAGAAACTCGCAGACTGCCTGCAGATTTCAAAGAAGTCGCAGACATACCGTAGTTATTCAACTTAGCTCTGTTGCCATTTAAAGTTATCGGCCTTCCTCTTTACTTGTCTGCTCAACTCTGACGTCCTGCCTTGCTGGTTGAAGAAACTTACGTTGGCTAATTAAAACAAGTTGTAACGGAAAACTCATACCGATTGCTCCGCCAACCTTAGGATAAGCTATCAAAACCCTTAAAAAAGTGTATATGTTAGATGTAAAGGGCCAACTTTTGTTTTTGATTTGATTTTGTTGCGCAGCTACAGCCTGCAACAGGCAACGCCAGTTTAGAAGCTTGCTGACAAACCTACCGCGTGAAAGTTTTATTTTGAAGTCTCACACGGCTAGGTGGGCTAGATTTTAGGCTGAAGACGCTGGTTTAATCTACGCGAGTCAAACTAGTATGACACAAAGCAAGCGCGTTAAGTAAATGATGTATTATGACAAGCGAGCTGGGAAAGATCGAGCGTTGTCAATAGATTACTGTAGGTGGTATACTGTGGTGTTGTCATAGCTCTGTACGCACTGCAAAACATCTGTTAAACGAAAAGTTCTCGTTCAGTATATATATATATATATATATATATATATATATATATATTATGGTTTATTAACACCCAGGTTGGGTAAAATTATAAACATATACATCAATATATATATATATATATAAGTTTAGTCAGATCAACTATAATCAGTTTAACGTTTTAATTATCTGATCAATAATTACGCTTGCTAGATTAATATAGCCGCCTAATAGTTGTCGGGACACGTTGCCTAGATTCATAATGTTTACTAACCTTGGTTATCTGTCCTTAGCATTTTACCAAATTCCTGTGTGTAGGCTACATAGTGCGGCACTGTAACGCTGCATCAGATGGCATCAAAGTCATTAATTGCCGTTCTGCAAAATTACGTTCAGTTGAGGCAAGCATGCTTGCTAGTCATATACAACTAGTATACAAGCTAAACGCATTTACTCTGTAGAGTGTCGTGTAATAGGTTTAAATGCTGTGTTTCATAGCTTATCGTTGTGAACAGATAGAATTTACCGAGATGAACTGCTACAGGCCAATGGTGGCGTGCATGCCATTAAGCAATGGAAATCATTGAATTGTATTTTTATTTATTTACTATTGAACTAGGCACAGTAGTTTTAGGGAAGTTTTCCGAACCAATTTAAACTGTTGAAAAATATTTGCGCACGAAAAGGCACATTTAAAAATACATTAAAACAAAAATCTGAAGTAGCTAGTCATTACATCAGGGGGGGGGGGGGGGCAATATGACAGACGATGCTGCGAACAGAACCTGTTGGCTTTTAATCGTGATTTTTTTTAAACTTCTCGTTTTCAGTCACGAAACGACTTTCTTTCATAAAAGCCATTGTCCATAAAGGCCAAGGACTTACAGAGGATGTACAACCTGCCGAAGACGACGATTTTTAGAGAACGCGTCTAAAATTGGGGAAATAAAATTGCCGACATCGACCCGCTGTTTTATGAAACGAAAGCAATGACGTCGGATTTGTGGAGAGCCTGCCGTTATGAAAACCGGCATCTAATCACCAGATTAGCCGTCCGCGGCTTCCACTTGAAGATCTGGGCGCGCGAGAAGTTTCATGAGATCTCGCCGGAGTGTATATGTAAACTTTGTTGCCGCTCGTGTGATCTACTCGTATATCACCTTCAGCATTGTGAAAGAGCAATTCCGTTGTCTCAACTCTGGAAATGCGATGTCTGTGATGTATATTCGTAAACCAATCATTGGTTAATAAAACGAATTATCTGTCTATCATAATGACCAAGGAAATGCTATTTGAAGGTTGTTTTGCGTTGGTAATAAGTTTAGCTAAGGATATTTGTGTTGTCATATTTAGTGCCGAAAGCACTGACCGGGAGTGATAGCTGCATACATAAAGGAATCTCTTAGTAGAGACGACAAAATACCATATGGCGACAAACGCTGCACTACAATTCGATTTCTGCGTAAACGCGCTAATAGTGAATTACTCTCAGGTCAGCACTGTATATCTAATAGAAGTTTAAGCTTCGGCTTTCTTCAAAATTTGATATTCTTCTGCTCAAAAATAATAATTAACAATGATAATAGCCGGAATTGAAATGCATCATCCTATTTATTACGGCATTTGTGCTCCCAGGTTTTTATTTACCCGATTTTGGTAGATTTTTGTCCAATCCAGCATTCACCCTGTTTAAATTGGAAACCACAAAAACCAGTATCAGAGTGGCCGGCCCAGTATCTAAGCTCGTGACCCCCCGAATGCAAGGCAATGACTTTGCCACTAATGCACCTTGCTCGGCTGTAAGAATACTAATTATATATTGTTTACTTCTGAACAAACTTTAGGTTTTTATCCAAAAAAAAACTATTGTTTGGTGTCCGCGTTTATTCGGTTTACCAGCCTTTTACGAGGCAGACTTAATTGCCGTAAGAAAAAACGGCTGAAGTGGAGACCAGCGTTGTGTAGTGCAGCAGAAGCTATTGTGTGGGTGTGTCTGCATACAATCGTAATGATTGCTTCGCTTGCTACTCAAGTTCGATTTTTGTAATGCATTTAACACATCTACAATAGGTGTGATACCATTGAGGACGCTACAAAATTGCTGCCCATTACATGCCAAAAACGCCTGCACTTTTGAGGCTCCGCTATGCCGTTGGTCGTAGGTGGTTTATTAGAAAAACAAAAGCAAGAATAACTATCTGAAAAATCATTCACATTACTCTTAGACTTCTACAAATCGACTATATAGTTGCATATTTTTGAGGAGCTTTGGAAATCACACAAATTGTTTCCAAAGATCTCAAGAAGAAACGCGATATACTGGTTTCACTGAAGCTTTCCTAAGGCGTCATGGCTCCTCACACTGCCTTCGAACTCAGAACGTATAATCCGGATCACCGAGGCTCTATCGATACGCTGGGCACCCTACCTTCTTCTCAGGACCGGCGTACTTAAATGCTACTGTTTGTAGCATATAACTAAGCCAGTGAAAAGACTATAAGTGCATTGCTGAGGGTTGCGTCTGACGTAATGCATGGGCCAACAAAGGGGGAAAAGCTGGATATCAGAGAGGCGATTGAATCTTTGCAACTCATGCTGTGTTAGTACTGCTACTTTGCAGAAATTAAGCACTTAACTTGTTTCTGAGACGACGATTTTCTATGTGAGAGAAAGTTTGCTATATGAAAGTGTATTTCATCGTTGCGTATTCTCGTACTGTCGTGTTTGCCATAACACATTGAAATGCCGTTACTAAAACGCCGCGCGGACATATTTGTAGTGTTTAATGTTTGTTAAATGCTTGTTAGGTCAAACGTTTACCTTTTGAATGAACCTACGCCGCATCCCACTTGTGTGGGCACGAGATTTAACTATTTGGTTACATCCATAGGAATCCCTATATTTAGATAAAATTTGCCTTTTCTGATCCGACCTCAATTCGATGCACATTATAATCAGCACTTCTGATTTTTCAATTAGAGTTTATTTTAAAAGATCTAGGTTTAATTAATTAAAAATCAATGTTTATTTAAAAATCGCTAGGTTTTATGCTTTTTTTGTTTATACGGCACGAGTGTAATCGTCAGTTTTGGTTGATACTGGCGGCTTCGTTTAGTTCTCGGCTTCTTGGTGCCGTTTAAGGCGTTGGCTCCTCAATGCCGCTTTCTATGCAAGTCAGTGAAAGTTGCTCATTTCTCGTTTGCTCGGTGTAACGTTAATCGTGCGTTCAGCTGACCTGTACCTCGTATCGGCAATTCGCCTCCTACTGGCACGTAACTCAGGCAAGCTAGAGTGAACAGCGTGGCTGGAAGCGCTTCGTGTGTTAGCGGTTACCAGCGAAGCCACTTTGACCCGCTACCTCGTTTGCTGCTGCTGCTGTTAGAGAAACTACCGCTGTTGTTTAGTTTGGTTCCCGGGTGTCTCCGCTGTCTACTACTTCCTTTGGCTGGCGAGCTGTTCAAGGGCTTCGTCTTTTTATCTTCTGTTCATGTTTGTTAGTCATGAGCTGCTTGCGTGACCTTCCTGGTTGGAGATTGGGTGTATGTTGTATCTCTTGCTGATTACCTGTTGTCCGTAACGCCTTTCATTGACTTGATTGTTGGCGTTCTTGTCACCGTGTCACTGTGCATTTTTTTCTAAGCGGGTCTCGTATCGTATTCTACCAATCGTCGCAGGTAACTTTTGCCGGGGGTTTTCTTCTGGACCTCCCTTTGCCGTAGCTAGGCACAATTCTGGGCGACACCTCCTTTCGTCTAGTGGCAACTCTCGGAATAGAAAATCCAATCTGCAGACCCTAAATACCTAAATATATATGAAGTAGACGTAGAATTAAATCCTCTTCCTCTTTCAGAACTCCGTTACGGCAAGAACGCAAAATACGCAAATGTGATGAATTGGAATTCAGATAACATTTTCTTAAATAAGCCATTATATTGAATCAGAGGGCCTGGCAGAGGTTCAAAACGCATACATGCCGGCGATCAGCGGGAGTCCAGGCTTATAGTTGCAATCTTTTATAGGCCATGAGAAATTCCGTTTTTAAAGTCGGTTCGATGGACTGAGAGGTAAAGACTTGAAGGGGACACAGGCTCACTTTCTGCACATGCCATGTTAGAACGCATATTATAATAACTATTCTTTATATCAGAGTAACTCCCTAAAAGGTTTAGTCTATCTGATTAGCGTCGATTTGAAGTGTAGTAGTCTGTTACTAAAAATGCGTGTTACACGTGTAGACAGTAGTAGTAGTAACATAATGATACCAGCATATTTTTATTTTTACGGTTTTTATGTGTTGTCGGTACCTTTTTTGTGTATAGATGTGCTGCATACACGAGCTTATAAGCTATACGACTATAACGTTGTAATACACATAAGATATTGCAAATAAGACGCAACTAAAAAAAGAGTAACTGGAATATGTAGTTTACACATACGACACACTAAAAACAGTTGTCTCCCCATCCTCACAACCGACCGGGAATTATTTTTATTGAGCCATAGATTTTGGCGTAAGTATGTTTCAAAAAATGTTTGTCCTTTTAAGCCAAAGACTTCTGTATTAGCTTGCAGGAACCTGAGGACTCCGACCCGTTGAGCCCGGCGCAGGCGACGCCGGTTTGTTGCGGTTGTTTGAAGTGTTAAAAGACTAGGCTGGAGCCCCATATAGAGCTACTAACTCCACCGCGGACAAGATGATGCGTCCCTTGGAGCACGGGGCCCAAATATATTAAACATGAGTCGTGCCAAATCATTGGCATTTTTGAGGGCTTTTTCCGTTGCCCGGCCCAAGTAATAGATGCCTCGGCCCATCAGAAGAATTGCCTCGTTTTAAAGTAAGCCCTAAGCCTAAAGTAAGCCCTGTTTCTCGCACCCACGCGGCCCCTGGAATCTTCCTCCAGTTTTCGGCATTGTGGTGCAGAGCTGCCTTTCCCGCGGGTGCGGACGGCTGGGCTTTGGTGAGTAGACAACGCGCCTGAATGCAGTCCCTCCTGAGGCGGTCAATCTCAGCTGTCCACCAATGTTTAGGTGTGAGTGGATTCGCCCAAAAACTTCTGAAAGCCTGCCGCAGTCAGACGGGTCTTTTGATCCGATGAGCCTCCCCAGCGACCCCCAAGCGTCGAAAGGCTCCATGGCGTCTGATAATCGGACGCAGCGGGGAAGCCGCTGGACCCTTCTTACATTACATTTTAATGACCTTTTTTTAAATTCAAGTCAAGTAAAAAGCATTGTTATTCAAAAGTCATATATATATATATATATATATATATATATATATATATATATATATATATAAACATACATACAAGATCTGGTCAGTCCAGAGAGGACACAACTTTATGCAGCGATAGATCTCGCTCGTGTAACCTAATTTACTGGCTCAAGACCTACGCTTTCACAAAGAACATTACATCTCTTTGATACTCGTCTGATAAAATGTTCAATTGCATTTATAAATTTTGCCGTATAAGAAGCCCAAATCTTGCTCCAATAAATGCTTTGGGTAACACTAGACGGTTGTACAAATTCAGATTTTTATAAATAGAGCATCTAAATATGGTACTACAAAATTGTAAGGCAGAAGTGCCGGTGGCAGTAATACGCTCAAAGAGGTCTAGTTTAGGGGTCACAAACAAAAAATTCAACTACCGGTAATGCATCGTTACCGAGTGTATACAGTGGCGAACCACCATCTAGTAACATCACGGCACATTTTAACACAATATTTGCATCCTATTCTGACAATATCACTTTTCAAAATTTAGAATTATTAGTTGAATAGTACTGGTGGAATTATCGACAACAGCGTAAATTTTTAAATCGTCCATTATTAAGAGATAAGTTGACATATTTTGGAATCATTATTAAAAGATTAAATACGTATATTTTAAATAGCAGGGACACAACGCACGACCCATACAGAACCTCTGGGTCTGTGCAAGGTAGGAAGTATCTTTCTACATTACCGACTTTGACGGTAGATGTTCGCCGGGTAAGGTATGCTTATATCTATTGACAAGTTGTGGAATCAATGTCAATATTTTCATAATTTCGCAACGTCAGTGTATAATTCATCTTGTCAAATGCCGTAAAAAATTAAAACATATATAATGATATGTTCTATAATTATTTATGTGTGGGCTTCAATAGTGGACCATATATGAAAACTGTGTTCCTGTGAAACGGCCCCTGGCGAACCCATTTATTGGTATTCATATTTCATATAGCGGAAGTGTACGTAGTTAGACATAACTATGTTAACCCAACGACGATTATGATTGCATATTATATTATTTGCTCTTGACATATAGTTTTACTAAAAATATCAAATTTGCAAGGAGTATAAGACCTTGTAGTAAATACTCGTACTTCGTGCTACATAAGTAATCTATCTCATCTAAACAAGTCCAAAATACTGCGTTTGAAGCGTTATACTGAGTCTGCAGTAATTTGCTACTGTGACTGATAACAGAGTTTGCAGGATACTTGGAAGAATTAGTATATAAGACTATCTTTTCACGATTTCTATTGAGTTTGCATAATGGTGCTGCACCTACCCAGGTAGCGCACTGAAACTCTTGGCATCACAAAAGCAGTTGATAGGGCAAATACCGTGTTCCCAGACCAGATAAACCAAAGAACGTGCAAATACCGTGTTCCCAGACTAGATAAACCAATACCGAGTACTACCAGTTAAATATATTTTTAGGGCATGTTAAAGCCAAGTAAGAAAAGAAGGTCAAAACTGCAAGTAAATGTTGACGTATCCATCAATTCAGCAATTAATGGAACTTTCGTTTTCATTCTGATCGATTTATTTCTGAGACAGAAACTCTTAATAAAACAATGTTAATGGTTTAATATAAAACGTCATTCACTTCTTGGAAGGGAACAACTCCCTTCAAAAGTATATGGTTCCGGTTCCACACTCGCTTTCTCAGCTTTGTAAAGCAGCTGCCATGCCACATATATTTTTTCTAGCCGTGTCTTTAATAACATAGTTATTATCCCCCAGAGGATATTATACATACATACATACATACAAATTTTATTCACCATAATATTCGTAGCAGTATACATTGGATGTTGTGCGAAATCTGCACTGATTCTATGTAGTGTGTACGAGATTGTAGTGACACTGTTTCGCATTTTTTAACCCGAATATGTTTTGCGCTGTCTTCAAGTCGATATCTCGAAGATCACCGAGAAGCATAACAGTTGCTGTTGCTCTGGTTAGTATTATCTTGACATGTCTGCTAAAAGAGAGGCTTGGTATCAATGTAACGCCGAAATAAGGAAAGTGGCAGACGAACTCCAATGCAGTGCTATTCATTTTGATGCGGCGGTCGGCTGCGGCGTATGCCCCTTCTCGGCTAAAGAAAGAAGACTTTGTTTTAGCTATGTTAATTGGAAGCCTGTTTCCTTTGCACCAATTAACTGGATGACTGGATCTGCGTAGAAGGCGTGCGGAGCTCTTGCTTCGCGTAGAAGATCCGATAGGGTTGCTATGTACATTATAAAAAAGGAACGGGCTAGCAGGATCTCCTTGGGCCAATTCTACCGTTTGCATTATGGTGTCGTTGACGTAATGATCTCCGTTCTTCACTATGATGGAGTTATAGTGACGCATGTCCCGGACAAGGTTTTACATTGCTCCGCGTATTAAAAATTTACTACGAATAATCTCTAAAAGACGGTCCCTAGGGACTGAGTTAAATGCGGTCTTAAAATCTATGAGTGCGGTATACGTCATTTCTTTACTTTGGCGATGTCGTTCCGCATAGTTCAGCACAAAGTTGATAGCATATTCAGTTGATTGTCCGGGAAAGAATCCGTGTTGCTTAACGGGTAGCTTTTCCTTAGCGCTGTTATATAACTTTGACACTACGAGTGATGTAAATATTTTGTACAGAGTGCTCGTCAGTACGATCCCTCAGTAAATTGTCGGGTCAGTAGCTCTCCCGTCCGCTTATATATTGGGTTCATGAAACTCTTCATCCACCCTTTAGGTATCTTACCTTGACTGAGGCAACTACTATAAAGATTTGTTAAGACTGAACATCTAATTCAGTCTTAACAAATTAGATATATTCTGAATGCCATACTACATCTGGTATTAAGATTTAATCCTAAGTGTTCATAGAATATCTGGTTTGGTCCTGCAGATTTATTGTTTTCTCTTTGCCTTGATTGCTTGCATGACTTCGTCTTCAGTAAAAGGCATAAACTCTCCTGGGTAGTCCGCGTCGGGTAGTGTCACCTTCCTCTTTAATAGGTTTGTAAAATGTGTTTGCCACTCTTCGTCGTTAATTAGCGGGTTTGCCTCTTTGGGCCTATTGGGTAGGAGCAGCCAAGGTTTCTTTACACTATTTTGTATCAATTGAAGGCGTTGGTTTCCTTCGTAATGGCGCATCTTGGTCTGCTTCATTTTCCGAAACATCCGCTTCATCTTTTCGAGTTGGCTAAGTCCATAGGGGCTCTTGTCATCATGGCTGCATATAATGCGCTTTATCTCGTGACATTCCGTATCAAACCAGGCTTTGTGCGTGTTTGGTTTCACCAATCGTCTGGCAGTAGCTGACACGTGAATTGCCCATCGTATCGTATTTTCGCTGATGTTGATGTCGTTATTGGGTCGCATGAGTTGTGTGGCCTGTTGGAGCATGTGCGCACTCAAAGCCCAACAGAAGTGGCATAGGTGTCATTGCTGTTGGGCTTTAAGTGCGCGTTAGCTCAAATTTTAGTTGACAATGCTTGCGGTGGGCCGAGGAGGTTATGATAGAGGAGATTAAGATATGATATCAACGTCATCCACACGGTTAGAAGTACCTCAGAAGTACCAAAAACGACCAATGGTCTTGCGTGACTCGTGCCCAAAACCTACTGGCTTCGGCCACAGCCGCCATTAGAAGACGCCTGCTTAGGGCCTAGAGCGTCGGAGTCTAGGATGATCAGAACAATACTCTAGGATCTAAAGGCTAGTCAGATGGTAAATGGTTATACAGTATACATCATCATAAGAACCCCTAGGGGAGATAATGGTCCTACGTCAT
This sequence comes from Dermanyssus gallinae, assembly GCA_003439945.1. Taxonomy (NCBI): domain Eukaryota; kingdom Metazoa; phylum Arthropoda; class Arachnida; order Mesostigmata; family Dermanyssidae; genus Dermanyssus; species Dermanyssus gallinae. The sequence goes on from QVRM01001414.1 coordinate 12,066, forward strand.
GAAGATAAAAATGGACGTCGAACGATAATATCTTAGTCAATTTAACGTTTCCACCAAGTTTTAGCATCTGCATAAGTGAAACAGGAGAACATTTGTAAAGTGCCAACCTTGAGGGGCTGCATGCCAGTACGACCCCGAAGGAGGCCGCCCTTAACCACAGTGGCCAAGAAAAAGCGACTCACACTCAAGAAATCTCTAAAAGCAGGAAAGGCTTCCGGAGGGCACTTCTGGAGGAATTAAAGGACGACCCCTGGAGCGGTCTTTTAGGATGGTAAGGAGGTGTTCCCTTTGATGGAACGAAGAAGCTGTACCGTGGGGTTGTTCTCTTAGGGTGATTATGGCAGACCGGGTAGTTAGTTCAGAGGCGGTACTATACCTGATCGAATGGACTTCGTAGAGCCTGAGCGCTGATGAACGCGGTCACGTATGGCAGAACCAAGGCACAAGAAGGCCGACGGACAGCGAATAATAAATAAGTGGCAGAAACAAGGAGAGAGCCTGCTGTTTTCATACTTTTAATGAAGACAAAGGCAGTAGATTCTGACAGCAAACTGTGCGACGTTAGCATGGGTATGATGGAGTTGTCACAAGCGCATCTTTCCGTGATCACTAAATGATCTCCACCGACTGTGACGTGAGTCGCAAGCAGTCGCTAGTTGGAGTGGGATAAGAAGGCATGGCTGATTTTTAGTGAGCATTACTACCGCATTCTAGGACGTGCCACGGACTTAGCAAGCATATGTACGTGGCTTATTATTCAAGCTGCAGAATATTGTATACAGAATAAGCATTGCAAACTCTATCTAGGGGCCAAGTGACAAACTCTATCTAGGGACCAAGTGACTTTATGACAAAACCTAGGAGACAACAAAAAATATAGCCTAATACAATTGTGTGTGAGAACTTTTGCAGAGATTAATATTGTCATAATTTCAATTAAAGTGTTGGCTTTTTTTTTATTAAATAAACAGATATGCAGCGTTGTTCGTCACGTATAAATCGCGAGTAGAGTAGGTTATAAACTGCAATCGTATACGTTCTACACTTGAAACATATTAGAAGATGAACTTGTACCGCATTGTTTAAAATGCCACAAAAATCGAAATGCATGTGTCTTGCATGTGAACAACATGCTACGTACATTAATTATATTAAAACATTTGATAAAATTAAAAGGTGTACATTCCGAAATTGCTCTAGCGACAGAACATTTAGATTTTTAAGGGTTTTAGGTTCGACTATCATGGGCTGGTTAATTAGAACTGAAGATAATGCCTGCCTAATATACATAGTGTGTTCAAAACGTATCGCGACTTTTGTGTTTTTTCAAAAATTATTCATTTATTCATGAATATCTATTTTGTCCCCTTCAAAGTAATCCCCATGAGATATTATACACTTGTGCCAACGGTTTTTCCAATCTTCGAAGCACTTCAAAAAACCATTTTTTTTAACCTTGTTCAGCTCCTCCTTCGATGCCGTCTTTATCTCGTCAAGCGTAGCGTAACGTCGTCCTTTCATGGGCCTCTTCAGTTTAGGGAACAAGAAAAAGTCACAGGGGGCCAGATCTGGGGAATACGGTGGCTGCGGCATCATTAGTGTGTTGTTTTTGGCCAAAAACTCGCGCACAAGCAACGATGTGTGAGCAGGGGCGTTATCGTGGTGCAAAAGCCAATTTTTGTTCTTCCACAAATCCGGGCGTTTCTGGCGGATTGCTTCGCGCAAATTGCGCATAACTTGCAGGTAATATTCCTTATTGACCGTTCTACCCTGTGGCAAGAACTCATGATGCACCACGCCCCTGCAATCGTTAATCATTAATTTTTTCGTCTGTTGTTGAAGTGCTCGGGCGTCCGGCACGCTCTTCGTCGTTCACATCTTCTCGGCCTTCTGAGAACATTTTGTACCACCGATAAACGTCGCTTCGGTCCAAGGTAGCTTCTCCGTATGCCACAGTCAACATTCGGAATGCATCCGCGCACTTAATTTCGTTTTTCACACAAAATTTGATACAGGTTCTTTGATCCATTTTTTTGAATAGGTAAAAATCGAAGACGATCCAAAACACGTGCAAGCAAAGCAGCTGTCAACAATTAAGTGAACATTCAAAATGGCCGAGCTTGTCGGCATAAGTGAGAGACATGAGTACCAACATAACGCCACAAAAAATCGAAATTCGAATATACGTAACCCCATGAAAATTCAAAAGTCGCGATACGTTTTGAACACACCTCGTACATGCGGCTAGTGGTGCGGTGCATTCGCGTGCGCCTCGTAATCAGTGGAGACACGTGCCGGGTTCGATTTTCACCGTTACGCATTTGTATTTACTGGGTCCGTCTTACGAAGCAATGCAAACACAAACCTGTGGACGTTAAATGTTGGCTGAGAGTCGGGCCGAAATGTATACGTGCGACGCACTCTATAGATGATATGTCGTTGTTAACGGCCCACCAAGCGACACTGCTATAGGCTGTTTTAAAAAGTCTACACGTACCACACCACTCCACATTAGCGTTTTTTTTTAGTTATTCTCGTGCAGTTTATAGTTTGTTTTTTATGAAACTTAACTATTCATTGATAAAACAAAACTAATGGATCAAATAATCAAGCGGCCTCTTGCGGCACTCTGAAAGCGCAGGAGGCTGGTGCTGAAAAAGCATCGGCAACCTTGAGGCAAGTCAACCGTTCCGTGTATACCAGCTGCCCTGTTCGATAATGCTAGGCCTGACTCCAGAGGCCAGCATGTTTTTGAGGAGCAGACGATTGTCTAGCCTGTCGTTTTCGGCGCAAAGTGGTGCCAAAGAAAGGCTGAGTTTGGGGAGCCCTGGGGAATTGCATTTCCTGAGCGAAATGAAGTGAAAAACTCCGAACAAGACCTTGCGACCTTGGGTAGTGGGACGCGAACTCGCACATCGAAACCACTCACGTAATGATATGAAGGCTACGGGCGGCTGTCGTACTGTTTAAAGGTCTATTTGGGGTAATGGCAAACGGGCAGTGGAGAGTGTATATAGCGAAAGAGGTGGTCTGCTCCCCTACAGCATTGGATAATGTGTGTGTATTGGCCACCGTTTGATGCTGTTCACGTTGTTATCGGGTTGAGCAATTTGCATTTGGTGGTCTGAAAACCGCTCCCGACACTCCTTCCGACTTTGGGTTACCGCTTGCATTTAGCGGCGTTTTTGTCGTCGCCGCAACCTATCGTCAATTGTACTGGTTAGTGATACTCTCCGGTAGCTCGTTAGTACTAAAGCGTTGCTCTTCTTGTTTTAGCTTACTTAGAGGATAATGCGTCCCGTCGTCGGGTATTTAAAACAAGCAGTTTGTATATTTGGCTAACTGCATCTCTCGCAGATCAACCCGTAAAAATTGGCCCCCACAGCTTGCCCAGGGCGGCCCTGGCTTGGGCTTGATGTCCCCTGCCAGAAAAATAGCAGTTCTAGACACCCTTGAAAGACTGATTGGAAAATTGACGCCATCTTCAACAACTAGTTTTTTAACCGCTACTTTAAAACGCATGGTTTCTATTTGGCTATAACCCAACAAAACTAGCAAAAATGTAGTAAGTTGGTTGCTTGAGTGACTAAAAACATATGTGATTTCGGCTAAACACAAGCAAGCTTAGATAAAGATTTACAACTGCTACGCTGATGGCTTTAAGTAGCATAATAGCCCTTTTTTTGAGGTGCTGCTTTGAACTCTCCGTCAAGAACGCTGATGAATATATATATATATATTTTTTTTTAAACAAGATTTTTCGTAAGGCAATTGCCCGTGTACGGTTTTTTTCGTGTCATGGCTAATTTTAAAAACGAATAATGCAGTCTAAAACTGTGTCGCTATCTCTTTAGTTTACGACTGGAGGAACATCATCTCGTTATATTGGAAGCTGGCACTACTTACTGTCTTACACCAGAAGTGCATACTTGGGGCATGAATGAGACCGTGAGCAGTGTTTTTTTTATATCGCACAACGCGTCACTTCTTTGTTAGCAATGCCACGCTAGAGAAGAGTGTGGTTGTCGCATCGCGCCTCTGTCGACAAAATTGCACTCAAGTTTAACGCGAAAAAAACACATCTCACACGCACTATAGAATGATGCAGTGCACTCTACTTTTTGTCTGCTTGCAAGGATAGCGTTCCACCACTATAAGAAAAAGCTTTACGTATCATAAAATGTGCAAGCCAATTGGTCCCCAAACATCGCTTGGAAACCTCAATCTGCACCCGTAAGTTCCTGAATGTGAATACGTTAAAATGACCACGGTGGTTTCACTTGCCGGCCAGACCACCAATGACAATGGCTCTAGATTTTTTAGAAGGAATCGCATTTGGAAGAGACACCATAGCTGTCCTATTTATACGCCCCCTTCCCCTATTTGCAGGCTAGCTCTGCTCTCATAGTTCACTTCTCGTCAATCAGGCAGCATGTATGGACCAATGAATCATGCATAATTTCGTGCAGTCGCCTCGACTCGACTAGATTGCCGTAGTCGTATTCGCCTGAATTCTAGATGTGTCAAGTCAAGTTCCTTCTCCAACTCGGCCCACTCGCCTGCCGTAGGTGGCCGGTAAGCAATGTTCGAAGGACCAACGCCGACATGATTGCCGAGTTAACGAAATTGCCGTGCCCAGGAAGGCCGTCATCCGCCGTTAGATAATAGCCGAATAACCTGTTCGCTACGCTTTGCTTCCTGTTCTGATCGGTAAGCAGCGTGTAAGCTGATCTCGGGCTGGTGGCGTTGGCCCGACCACCCGATATACAGCATACGCAGTCATATTTGCTTGTTTCGGCCTTCGGGATTTGTCTCGGTGCGGCTTGTTGTACGTTTGCTGCTGCTGCAGCTGCAGGAAAAACACGTCTCGATCCTGTCGACATGTCGACTGGAACCCACCAGTCGGGAATCTGCCGGAGTGCTACTATTGTTGCAGCCATCTATCTGTGGACTTTTCTCTCGGGTGACCACTGTCTATCATGAGGGTGGTTCTAATTAATATCCGAGTGCCATCATATTTCGTCGCTGTGCACTGCACATATAGGAAGGCAGCCAGCTAGACAGCCGTACACCGACCACCGACGACCGAAGAACAAGACCAAGGCTTCCTGGCCAGAGGACATCTATTGTGACGTAAGCTATATGCGTGCAGCCGTTACCGGGGCTGTCAGTGTTACTAGCAGTGCTGTTGCTGCCGCTGCTGTTGTTGCTGTGTGTTGACGTAACTCAAGCTAATTGTGCGCACCGATGTGCAGGCTAATGGAAATGACACGATATAATGTCGAGTAGAAACGAGGTATAGGTCCTTGCCTATTGCGGGTGTGGTCCGTCACGCTGTCCTGGAGGCCGCCAATCCGCGGCCTTGTCTCTGTCCCTTCCCTCCATCCCTCCACCTGTCTCGGATAAGAGTAGCCGCACCAGTCGTTGGCACTGCTGGAGGACCTTTTTGGATGGAAAGCTGATATTATCAGGCACTGCACAAGGCCTTCAGCGAGCAGGATGTATCTGTACATGTATATATATATATATATATATATATATATATATATATATATATACATGTATTAATATATATATATATATATACACATATACATATATATATATATACCCACTTGGTATGGACGGAGTACTCAATCATCTTATTGTTGCTAGCGCGATACCAATGCATGTACACACACATTTATCGCAAATTAATCGTATTACCTTGTGCATATTTGCCTCTAAGTAAAAGTCAAGCAACAAGACAGAAAGTGCTAAAAATGTATTCTGAGTATATAGGCAGAAAAGGGAACGAACTGATCAAAATGAAAGTCCTGACGAAGGTACTGAGTGGTTTTAACAGTAGTCGTAGTAGAAGCAGTACCCTATGCAGATAGCTGTACCGTACCAGCCAGTAGTTGGTAAACGAAAGTAATGCTCCTAGCTAAAGACTAAGGTACACAAGCGTGACAGTTAAAAAAAACATTTGCGACGTAGTTAACAACCGACTTGTTGTTGTTGTTTTTGTTTATTTCGTTTGTTTCACATTTATTTATTCTGGCATTTTTTCTGTGGATTTATTCTTGTCACGTCGGCCCATTGACTCACAACTGTATCCATACACACAGGCGCACGCACGCGGCCACAATTTACAACGCTGCATAATTATTTACTTTTTCACGTCTCTTTTAAGAGATACGCTTACTGGCAGATGTTTGACGTGTAATTGTGCTCATTCAAATTCGTTTCAAAGCTTTCAGGTAAAAAATCTCGGGTCTCGTAGGGCAATGATGATGATGGTTTTGGCGATAATAATGACTTTAATGAGAATGAGACGGGTCGATACTTAAGCGATGGCATGATAAGTGAGAAGATCTGACGATATGTGGCAGAGAAACATGGGCACCGCGTCCATTATGACGTAAAGCTGCTAGAACGCTATTCTCAGTGCAGTTAGGCGCGTTCTTATTGTCGAGTTTGATTTTGTTGTGCATTGTTCCTTTCTTATGTTTTGCTTTTCTCTATGAATCGTTTCGTGTAGTGGCTGTTCAGGCTCGTTCCGGCCCCAGCAAGATTGGCAGTTGAGTTGGTGATGATGGATGAAGGGTAAGAGACTCCATCTGCTCATTTCGCGTTGCCTTTTTCGTCATTCGCCGAGCTGGTTCCTTCCCACGTGTCGGCCTGTTGCTTCTCGGCTCGAAAGTCGGCTGACATTCTGCGTGCGTACAGGTTTCCGTCGACCTCGAGCGAGGGATCTGGCGTCCGGCTGTTTCGGTGCGCCAGAACAACCTTACGGATCTGCAAGAGCATGACCGTTTATGCAAATGACGGGCTAACAGAGCGTACGAAGAAATGCACGAAGCACCTCTTACCATTACTGCTACGGCCTTTATTACCACACGGCCATAATAATTTTACATATTTGCACTCGTCTACCTCTACGCATACGTCTTACTACCTATTGCAGGCAAAACAGGTAGACAGATTTATGTTTGATAATGGAACATTAGGAAGATTTAGGATTAAATTATGCAACACGCTTGGTGGTGCTATGTGGACCGTCATGTTACGATAAAAGTTGGGTGGCGTCAAAGAAGTCACTAACTTTCGACAGACAATCCTAGTGAAGTAATAGTTAAAGCAGTGTGCTGTCCAGGCTCGTGGTTAGCGCATATTAGGCGATTACGAACGGTATAGATTGGCTGACTCGAGCCTTTGCGTGGCCAAAGCGCCATCGGCAACCTGCATAAGACGTCGTAAAACTGCCCAATTGGCAACGATATGTAACGGTTTTGGGCAGCACTGCACCTATTTGTTTATATGAGGGCAGTCAGTACTGAACGTTGCACGATGGCTTCGTAAGAAAAAGGAAGCATATCTGTTTAAGAACAGCCAAGTTTTTTCCTGTAAAGATACTCTATTGATAATTATTGATATATATATATATATATATATATATATATATATATATATATATATATATCTAAGAATGCTACTTTTAATTATATGAAATGAGAAAGATTAGCGGCGTCTTTTTTAAAACTTAAACTTACGTTTATATATATATATATATATATATATATAATGTACAACGCAAGTGCACTTTATTACGCATGTGGTGTTGTACCCTGCTTTATCAATCATCAGTCATGTAGTCTTTACATGAGATTCTGGGAATACAGAAAAGCTGATATATATATATATATATATATATATATATATACTTGTTAGGAGCTGCGGGTGAGAGAGATGTCAGCAAGGAATCATCCCAATATCAGCGTAGATCATCAGCGAGCGCAGCAGCTCAAGCGCCTATGACTTAAAACAAAACCTTTTTTTGGGTTGACCCTCAGCCAACAATTAACATCATCACGGGACTGCTTTCGTATTGCTCCGTAAGACAGACCCCGTAAAAATACAAATGTGCAATGGTAGGGGGCTCGAACCCGTGCTGCACGTATGTGTCTTCTCTTCGGTCGATCGCGAAGTGCACCTCGCCAATGCACCCACTACGCCACCGGGCTCTACAGGCGCCCAACACTTACCTCAGGATCGGTGACCTTGTCAAAGTCGTAGTAATCGAAATCCATGTTGTCGTTTCACCGAGCCGAACCAGACGGGATGGGATCACTGGCAACGACAGCGACGTTCAAGTCGTAAGCAACGACGGTATTCCGTTAGATCAGGCGAACAGGTGTTACTGGCCGTTATCTCTGGTGGCCTCTTCCAGACTTCCAGAGCAGCAAGACTGACCAACCAACACCAGCAATGCTGCAACAGTGTTACCGCAACAACCGATCAGATCAACTTAGTCGTTCGTTCTGCTGTGCCGCCACAGACCCTGTCACGGAGCAACTCTCTTAAATACTTGCCAGGGGGCGAGAATGTTCTTGCGTGGCATTAGCGCATGCACATACGTGCGTCGACAAGGCGTGCATCTTCTCAAGCGGCCGCCTATTCATTCGTTGCATTGCACTGACTGTCTTTACCGATGATGATCGTCATTGCGACTACGGCCTTCTCCGTATACTCTCTCTCGCCGGTATCGCCACCGTCACCGGCCGGAGAATCACGCGTCAAACTGTGTCACGTCCTTGTCCGTCCGGCCCGCACAAAAGGCCCACGGAGGCCAGCGGCTGTAAGCAGGATCGCCTTAGACAGGCTCTGATGAGAACGATTATGACAGCAAGGACAACAACAACAACGATTACCACGAAAAACAGCAGCAGCAACAGCAAAAACAAAAACAACAACAACAACAACAACAGCAACAACAACAACAACAACAACAACAACAACAACAACAACAACAACAACAACAACAACAACAACAACAACAACAACAACAACAACAACAACAACAACAACAACAACAGCAGCAGCAGCAGCAGCAGCAGCAGCAGCAACAACAACAACAACAGCAACAACGACGACGACGACCACGATGACCACGAACAACAACAACTAACCACGGCAGGACAACACCGAAGGCAGCTTATTCCGTAATAAGGGACTTAAATGGAAGACGATGAAGATGCTATAGAAGCTTCGGAAAGTGAAAACGCAGCAGCAATCTGGCGCCTCGTATGAATATCGATCGCCCGTAGACATGATTGAGCATAGGCTAGCACTGTTTAGCACGCTTTTTCCTCCTTCCCTCTCTCTCTCCCTCTGCCTGCCTTTTTATCTGACTCCTGCCCTCTGCAATTGTTTTGCTTTCTCTCGCTGTAACAATGTGTGTTTTGTTTTTCTCGGAAGCACAAGTTGATTGCCGTGCGATACCCACGAGGGTAGACATTGACCTCAATTTTAAATGGAGAACACCGTGAACTCTCTCTCTTCTCGCTGATGTCTCGCGCGAGGAGAGACAGTTCACGCGCCCTCACTCTCTCGTTCTCCTAAATCTCGCTAGCGATTCGAAATTACTTCGTCCCTGGGTCGCTAGGGAAACGCCTGAATGAAGTGTTGTGATGCGATGTGTGATGTCCAAGAGTCACTACGACTGAATGCCATACGACTGCTAATAGAAGGCTATTTTTAGAAACGTCAATAGATCTTTTCGTGCCACTTGTTGTGGCGATGGCTGGTTCAGCTGCTGCTGCTCAAGAGACAATCGCGCATCATAGACGTCCTCAACAAGACGGTGTCCTATATATGTATGTACACAAATCTCTATGGGTGCGTGACTCGACGAGTGTTCCACGTGTGACAACGAGCAGTGGCCGACTAAGCAGACATATCAACTGTAGCTGTTCTATATATTTCCGGTTGAACAACTTTCCACTTGTTTACCGTTGCCTCTGTTATTGTCTTTCGGCTGCCCTGTCGCCATTAATAGGCAGGCGTGTTTTCACGCGCGATCACCTTCGCGACAACATATTGGCCTGTTTTCGTTTTTGCTTCGAAGCTTCGATCAGTTACTGGCGACGGACAGTATGCATTGCAGCGTCGTATCGCCCTACAACCAACAAGCAATCGAGATTGCCACTTTAAGGTTCAGGGTTGAGCAGGTCACCAATTTTTTGACAGGCCGATGAGATTCGAGTATATTAATATAGGTTCACACTTGGATAGCGCTGCATATTAGTCATATGTGCGTACGAGACACAAACTTAATATCAGAATACGCTTTTTTTCTGTTGTAAATGTATCTATATTATAAATGTTAAGGTGTTTTAAATATTACATTTTTTGTTAATGTCAAGACGCCCTCTTTACGAATTGTTTGCTTCTGCTTTGTGTCTCTTGCACTTCTGGGTGATCGGCTTCCCTAATCGGCTTTCGCCTATGCGCTTTAGTTTGTCACGTAGTTTGATCATATGTACAATAGTGTATTTCCCCAGCAGAGGTATGTAATGGCAGATCAATGACAACCACGCCTAACAAATGCAACCAGCAAGGCCGGGGCTTGAACTTGTTTTGCGTTTTGTGATCGTTTTGCTAATCATGGTTGGGGGTTACTCACCTAAGCCATCGCCACTATATATATAGACATATATTTTTTTAATTAACACCCGGGCTAGGTTAGTGTGTTTATGTTACGTCAGAGTGTTTCGACACAACCATCAATCTAGCGTATTGCCAACTCTGCAAGGGACCGAACCGCCGGACATACAGCGGCGTGGTTTTTATCACATTTGCTTCAGCATTGTTTGCATCGACATTTGACCTGTGGTTCATGAAAACCGTCCACGTTGCACAGAACGTGATGAAATCAGTGGTCTGCAAAGGCCGTCGTTAGATGCCGATTTTTCACCTCGCTAGCCCTCCACCCAGTGTCCTTTATTGCTGCTGTCCTATAAAACCCTGTGTCTACCTCTCTAATTTTGGTTTGCCAGTTCCTCATGGAAACGTCAAAAGTGCACGTTTTCTTTAGATTTCATCGTTTTTGCAGATCCTTTCTCAGCAGTGGGCCACCTTCCAGCACGTGAACCACCCTATTTCTGCACGTATTTGAGAGCACACAAAGCCCCTTTAGAAAAAAAACCCTAACGTATCAATTAAGCGCAATTCGGCCACTCCCACCTTATTCCATATTAGTGAAATACCATATGTGGCGATGGGTGCTATCTGTATCCCAAAAAGAGCGACTTCTGCATGGACCGAAGGCATATGTGAACATTTAATTGCCGCAGCTGCAATAACTTTCTAGTAACCTTTCTGGTGGCTCTCTCCTCAAAAACTGCTGCCCCTTGTTGATAAGGTGAACCCTAGATATGTAACTTTGTTTACAAATTTTAATTGATTTTTTCTGATTTGAAGCACATCACCCTTGGCCAGACAGCCGCCTCTTTGAAATTTCATGGCTACAGTATTTTTCTAATTAACTTTTAAGCCCTTTTTATCTATAAATGTAACTAGTCGATCCATAGCTTCTTTTACTGTGAAAAGGCTGCAACTAATGATTACAGCATCATCTTCGTACAGTACAATTTTGGCCCACTCCCGGGTCCAGCTCGTCCTTATCCGTTCTGGCGGTCCACCCAGAAGTACGAAAAACAGCAGTGGACTCAGTCCATCGCCTTGAAATGAATGTGGTTTAAATTACCTTGCCCCCAACACCGACCCTGCTGTCAATCAGCACCGTGTTTTGTTTTAAGATGTTGATGAGCAACCTCAGCATTGCTTCCGGCACGCCCACTTTAGCCAGTTCTTTAACTGTCTTATCCCTTGGCGCTGTGTCAAACGCCGCCTTTAAATCTACAAATACAGCATGTAGACAACTCCTACGGCCTGGACTGCGTATCTCAGATTGCTCCGAGCAGCTCCCCAATTGCTGAGTAAGTTGACTTTCCTTTCCTTAATCCGTGCTTTTTTTGATGGTGCCCTTCTTTCCTCCAGGACAGTCTCCAATCTCCCCGCTATTATTCCTGAGCATATCTTGTACGGGCAGATTTTATTGCTATTCTCTTCTAAGCTTCTGATTCCGTTTTTACGCCCTTTCTTTTGGGAATTACTATTAAGATCGCTTCACTCCAGGCCTGTAGAATTTCCTCAGTGTTTAAGCATTTATTGAATAGAGCTTGCCAGCATAATGCAACAACTAGGGTATCTTTCATGTGTTCATTCCTTATCAAATCATTTCCGTGCGTTTATTCCGTGGTGCTCTGTCGATTGTTTCCATCACCTTCCCGAGACTGATTGCCCTTATTATCCAGGCCCTAGCTTACTCTGTCGTCTAATCCTAGGGGTCTTCATATTCTAGCAGCGCATTCGGAGTTGTGTCCGACCGTAAGTAAAATCCTCCCGAAATGTTCTATTTTTTTTAGAATTTGCCCTCTTTAGAAATTGTCTGCCCGTCTCTACTAAACATTGCCTTCTCACCTTTCGCCTCAGCGATGCATGTGGCCATTCTTTAGCCTCCCTTATTGCTGCCCATTCTTTCTGTGCCCAGTACTTTTGCTTTTTTTTTCTTATACAATGCCTTAATCAACCGTTTAATCAGCGAAACCAATGACCGCATAACCGAAACGGGTTTTGCGTACTCCCGCGTCAACCTATTGGCCTGCTGGCTACACGTTAAAGTAAGGTCTTCCGCTTCTATTCTGCACTGGCAGCATCGTATAATTTAATAAGCCTAGCAGACTGCGTTCGTACATACTGCCCCGCTTGGGCTACCCGTACGCTCTCTACATGACCCCAGTGCATGGTACCCATAGAATCCCCGTATATCGAACTGCTCTCGCGCCCAGGTCTTCGTTAAAACGAGAATGTCTACCCTGTATACGTCGTCCCCGAGCAGTTCGAACACCTCTCTCCCTTCGCAGTCCCACATTACAATCTGAATACGCGCATACACTACTGGTTCTTACTGTATCTGCTGGTTCTCGCACGGAAAGGGCCTGTTCACTGTTGTTTTCAGTTGTCAGGTCGATTTGGAAAATAAGGAAGATGTCGTTGCACGATCTGCGCTTCTGTCCTGTCGTGTAGGTCTGGCGCTATCAGCGTCATTGGTCGTGGGTTGCAGCGTAGGCAATGTGACTAACGGGGCACCCATCAGTCCTCCAAGAATAATCGGAATAATTTCCTGAATGGTCCTAGCTACCGTTTGCGCGATGATATTTTTCAACATCGGCATAATCGTAGAAATCACCTGCACTATATAATTATATATATTTACACACCCTTTAGCAGGGGGGCTTTATTAGAACACATCAACTTGCTTGTACGTAGTTCGCGTTTCTGGTACTGCGCCAGGCAAACATTTTGTTAACAATTTCTTTCCGGGCAACAGCTTTAGCATGTATGTTGATCCCGGCTCTTGTGTTCGTCAAAATGAATCAAAGAATATGTTCGCTCGATCTGGGAATTTACAGATAGAGATGAACGTAGCCAGGGTATTACAGGAATATTTGATCAACGATATATGGAATTGTAGAGCTCGTTAAGGCAAATATTTTTTCCAATGGAACATGGTCTCTAAGAGGCCCTGTTTCGGAATGAGAGAATAAATAATAAAATAAAATAAAATTCTGCTTCTTTCGAAGAACTCATAAGGCCGGTCAGAAGATGCTACATGGTCGCTTAGAAGAGAATTTGCCAAAATGAAGTTATTTTATTAACCTTCACGCCCAATACCTTAAAATCATTACCTTACGATCTAAACTAACATATTCAGGCAAATGCGCATGACGATCATTTTGGTACCAAACTTATGGCAATGCGAGCTGTGGTTAAGGAGTAATTACGGTTTTTTGGTGGGATGTCCAGATTAAGTGCATGTAATTGCCATAAGTTTGGTACCAAATTGATCGTCATGAAATGCGCATTTGCCTGAATATGTTAGTTTAGAGCGCTGTAAGTGGTCGTAAGGTAATGATTTTGAGGTATTGGGCGTGAAGGTTAATAAAATAACTTCATTTTGGCGAATTCTCTTCTAAGCGACCATGTAGCATCTTCTGACCGGCCTTTTGAGTTCTCACGAACACGGCGGTGTGTTTAGCTTCTGTCTAGGAAACCTGGTTGTCTCGCAACAGCACATTCTATGCTCCTATGTCGGGCAAAAACACCAATGTCACAAATTGTAGTAATTTAACTCTCATTCCGAAACAGGGCCTCTTAGAGACCATGTTCCATTGGAAAAAAATATTTGCCTTAACGAGCTCTACAATTCCATATATGGTTGATCAAATATTCCTGTAATACCCTGTATATATATATATATATATATATATTGTGGCGGATAGAGCGCCTGTCATAGTTTTTATCTACTTGGGTGTCACCGGTTTGATCCCTGGTATTGATCGATGAGCAATGATTGAGCGATGCGTTACGAATAGTTGATAGAGAGTTGAGATATAGCATGCAGCTGAGAGTCAGCGGCCATGCTGCCACAAGCACTGTTGGACAAGCCCTAGATATCTCACTATCTCATGTCGGCCCTTTCTGAACGATCATTTTAAGGAAGTGTAGATTGGGCTGAAGTCGATAAAATAAATAAAGAAATAAACACAAATGTATATACAGAGTCTTCCAGAATTCGCCCAACTTTAAGGTCTAGTACAACTTATCGATTTTTTTGGAGGGGACAAGTGTCATCCGTACTGTTTCGTTTATTTGTGCTGTAAATGTCGTTCCCGTGTAATATTTTTTTTTCAATGTAACGAGGGGCAGATGTCCCTTTATTTAAAATGAGAACAAAATTTCCAAAAAAATAATCATATCTGCGTGTTTGGAAGAAAAGTTTGTATCTGTTGAATTGCGTTCTATGTTAGCTCGAAGCAGAACAAATGTTATATTGAAGACAATTCTTAAGAAATAAAACTCGTTGCAATCCTTATAGTTTGGCGTTAAAGGTAAATTACTGTTTTTTAGAAGAAATTCCTGCCTCTCGTTTCATAGGAAAATATTTTTTTTGCCGATTTGTACTATACGTCAAACCTTGTTGAATTTTGAAACATCCTATATATATATATATATATATATATATATATATATATATATATATATATATATATATATATATATATATATATATGTTTACTCTCTATATAAGGGTTGTTCAAATAAAAGGGTTCGAAATTACACTGTGGTTTTAATTGATACCTGGATCCCTGAACTTATGGCTGTGACAAAAACCGGCTCTCCACTATGTCCTTCAGTTCATCGACCGAGTTAAAGCGCCTCCATTGAGGTGTTTCGTTAGCCAACCAAGCAGATGAAAGTCGCAGCGCAACATCTCTTGACTGTATGGCGGGTGCTCAAGCTGCTCCTACTTGAACTTGACCGGTACACTCGGAGACGTGTGGACGCGCGTTATCGTGGAGCAGAATTACTCGCTTCGTGACCACCAGTCCAGGCCGTTTTCTCATGATAGAGTTGTATAGGCTACGAAGCGTCTCACAGTGCACGTCACTGTTAATATTTTCCGTGTTGGAGGAATCCGATGAATCAGGCCTCGGGCGACGAAAAACGGTGAGCATAACCCCGCCTGCTGAGGGCTAACCTTTAATTTTTCCTAGGGGGTGACGCATGTTTTCATTGCGTGCTGCCCCGCCCTGTTTCTGGCTGGTGAAGCGATGGCATCAACTTTCGTCACCGGTGGCGATTCATTCGAATTTCGCAACGGGAAAGCCGGAATGTCCTCCCACGCACTGCCGCGTCAATTGGTAGGGACACACAACTGCCTGGTTCTCTCTTTCGTCATGTGAACAACTACACTCCGGAAACTCCACTCGCGTTTCTAGATACCTCACTACGTTATCACAGAGCGGTACATTCAAAGTTCAATTTGTTTCAGCACATTCAGCCGTAAACGACGTTTCTTACCATTTCATTTAAAGGGATGTCCTACTTCTATATGTATATGTATATATATATATATGTATGGAAGTTGAAATATTAAAAATGAATATATATATATATATATATATATATATATATATATATATATATACAGGTAGTTCAATAAGTTCTTAGAATGTGCTTTTCAGAATTCGAATTTTGGCGCGCTTCCACCGCTATTAGGAACTGCAACTTTTCGACTGCCAGCAGTCAAAATATTATGGTGATTGGCCGTTGCGATTTCGTTTGATCGCTTTTCCCGTGCAACGTATCGGCGTGATTTTGAAAAATTGAGAAAAAGAGTTTCGAGTGGTTATCAAGCATTTTATTTCAAAGGTTGGAATGCGACCCAAGTGAAAACTGAGTTAGACGAGGTCTACGGTGACTCTGCGCCATGTTTTGCCACTGTTTCCAACTGGATTAATGAGTTACAAAGAGGTCGCAGGAGCACCGGGATGAACTACGTTCACAACGCCCAAAAACGGCAACTGATTAGGAAAACGTGGAAAAGGTGCGGAAAATCGTTGCCGCAGATAAGCGAGTGAACATTAGGGAGATAGCGGAGACCTTGGGGATCAGTTTGGGTAGTGTGCATTTCATCCTGCACGAAAACTTGAAGATGAAAGAGCTCAGAGAAAAATGGCTGCCGCATTTGCTCAACCAAGGCCAAAAAAAACGCGCCTGTTTTCGCTTCACAGCGAAATTTGGCCAAGATGTCGAACAATCCGTCGGATTTTTGGCGCAGATTCATGACCGCCGATGAAAGCTGGGTCCATCACTACACTCCCGAGACCCAAGAAGCATCTTGCCAATGGTGTGCACCTGATGAAGGACCTCCGAAGAGGGTGCGGACAACGGCATTGACCGGAAAGGTGATGGCTACAGTTTTTTAAGACCAACGTAGAATAATGCTGGTCGACTACCTTGAGAGCGGTAAAACGATCACAGGAGAATATTAGGCAAGACTGTTAGACTGCCTTTTGCAAGAACTCATCGTGAAACGGCCCGCGTTGCAGAAGAAGGTTGTCCTGTTTCACCAGGACAATGCTCCTGCACCCAAGTCCCGGCAAGCATCGGCAAAACTGGCCCAACTGAGGTTCGAACTTATTGAACAACCTTCCTATTCTCCAGACCTGGCCCCCTCTGATTATTTCCTCTTCGGACATTTGAAGAATAGTCTCGGTGGAAAGCGTTTTTCCAGCAATGAAGAGGTTAAGGCTGCTGCCAATGCCTATTTTCAGTCTAAAGACGCGGAATTCTACTTAAGAGGTATAAAAGCTCTGAAATCTTGGTGGGAAAAGTGTATTGAGCATCTCGGGGAGTATATCGAATAAGATAAATTTAAAAACATGATTTGGAAAATTATTGGTTTTCATTCTAAGAACTTATTGAACTTTCTGTATATATATATATATATATATTTATACATTTGCATTGAACTTGCCTAATGAGACAAGAGAATAATTTACTTCTCATGCTATTGCAATCGCCTTCAGATGATGAACTAAAGGACGCGCTTGCTTGCTACAGCTTCGAGGTAATGAGAACAATACGCATTACTAACTATGAAAATATGTACGCATTTCACGCAGTATATAGCTTGGTATGTTCTGTGGTATGTTTGATACGAATACAGCCGTAACAATGTGGAGTCATTACATGCGTATGCTTCATTATTCCGGAACACCAGCTTTAATTAACATGATAAATGTTGGAATGGAACTAGCTGTGAAGCGACCGAAATGGAGGAGGGCTCTTCTTAGAGAGGCCTAGAGCTTCAACGTGCAGTGGCTCCGACACTTTTCAAAGGATCGAAAGATGGTGCGTGCACTGTGTGCAACTTATGCATAGAGCTAGTTACCCACATGGCGACGTAGTGCGAATCCTACCATACGGTTTTGCTTCATAGTAAGTAGTTGTTGTAGTAGTACCAATAGTAACAGTGAATTATTGTTGTAAATGACTGTTGTTGTTGTTACAGTTATTATTGTAGTGGTAGGAATGGCATTATCATTGGCAGACATTGTTGTCAATTATGGCGAGCCTTCCTCGAGGAGGCCGTAGGCGAATCGAGCGAACTCGTCTAGCGGCTCCGGGTTGAGGGGTGGTCCATCATTTGCGGCCCCGCAAACGAAGCGGGATGAAAAACGAGGAAATTGCTCGAGATGTTCGGTTCGCCAACCAATTCACACGTTAGTGCACCAAGCTCTGTAAGAAGTGGCCACCGATTAGTCAACTGCTGTATCTCGAATACAAGGTAAATTGCTATAACAAGCGCGTACCACTGTTCCTGCTGCGCTCACACACAACCAAATACAGATACAGACGCTCAGTCATGCATTTATGTACATGTGTTAGCTGATCTTAGTGTGTGTATATATATATAAGGTGTTTCCAAAAGAGTTTTTAATCGATAGTAAGAATTGTAAAGCTTTTTAAAGCAAATATTTTTTTCAACGAAACATGGTCTCTAAGAAGTCTTGTTTCGTAATGAGAGTTAAATTACCATCATTTGTCACACTGGTGTTTTTGCCCGACATAGGAGCATAACATAACATGTGCTACTGCGAGACAACCAGTCCTCCTAGACAGAAACACACCGTCGTGTTCGTGAGTGAATCTCCTGCTTTTTCCGAAGAACATATAAGGCCGGTCAGAAGATGCAACGCGGTGGTTTAGAAGAGAATTCGCCAAAAATGAAGTTGTTTATCTTCACGCCAAATACCTCAAAAGCATTAGCCTACGACCACTCACGCTCAAACTACCGTATTCAGGCAAATACGCATTTCATGACGATCACTTTGGTACCCAATTAATGCCAATGCGAGCTGTTGCGGAGTAATTTAGATTTTTTGGCGGGCATGTCAAGATTAAGTGCATGTAAAATGACTGTGTGGCGATGTTGCGGCTATCGAGGGACATGTAGGCGGTAATGAACGTCGCCACGCAGTCATTTTACATGCACTTAATCTGAACATTCCGCCGAAAAATCTCGCATTGACATATATTTGGTACCACGGTAATCGTCATGAAATGCGCATTTGCCTGAATACGTTAGTTAGATCGCTGAGAGTGGTTGCAGGGTAATGATTTTGAGGCATTTGGCGTAAAAGCTAAAAATGAACTTCATTTTTTGCGAATGCTCTTTTAAGCGTCCATGTCGCATCTTCTGACCGGCCTTATATGTTTTTCGGAAGAAGCATAATTTTCTCACGAACACGACGGTGTGCTTAGTTTCTGCTTCTGTCTAGGAGGACTGGTTGTCTCGCAACAGCAAAGTTTTGCTTCTATGTCGGAAAAAACACCAGTGTCACAAATTGTAGTAATTTAACTCTATTTAAAAATATTTGCATTAACGAGCTCTACAAATGTTACTATCGATTAAAAATCGTTTGAATATATATATATATATATATATATATATATATATATATATATATATATATATATATATTCAATGTTTAATTATATCTGTTTTTTTTATGTTACGCGTGTATCTAAAACGAAGCTGCTCAGATATGCATGAATTACTCAGTAGAGGAGTAGTTTTCAGTGTTGTAGCGGTGATTTGTTCGTCCCGTCAAAATAGAAAGAGACAGAATTGCCGTCATGTTAGTTTGTCGAATGTGCCGAACTGTGATCGCAGTTCGGAGCGAACAAATCGATAATAATAATCAAATAATTTTTCGCGCAAAAACTTCGTCCCGTTGCATGTGCAAAATCATATGTATGTATACGTATACTCGTATATAGATAAATAGGTGCTGGCCGTGAATGAAAAACCACAACCACGAGACGCAGTATGCATGCGGTCTTTTATTTGCAAGGTTTTACGAACACGGCACTACCACAGTTTTTACTACCAGCACACTATGGCTACGACAATTTTAACTGCCGTCACTAGGTCGGTATGAAATTTCCCGCTTTCGAGTTTGAACTAGTTTGCCGAGGAGAGGCCGATACGTGCGCGCAAAGGCAGAGAGGCTCGCAAGGTGCAGCAAGAACGCGGTAGCTCAGCGCATATTAGCGCGTCGGCCGCCGTAACCGACGACAACAATGATGATGACAATAACTACAATGAGAACGACAACTACTACGATAACAACAGCAACAACAACAACTACTACTACTACTACAACTACGACAAGAACAACAACAGCAACAACAACAACAATAACTACTACTACAACTACGACAAGAACAACAACAGCAATAACTGCTACTACAACTACGACAAGAACAACAACAACCACAAAAACAATGACATTAACAACAACCAGACCGACAGTCTGGCATTCCAGGGAAGCCGATCTAAACCATACCCGTACTTCGGAGAAGCCTAACGCAAAATAGAGATGTATATATATAGAAAATATTGTGATGATTTATTTATCATTTACAATACATTTGCACACTCGGCGGTGCTCGCCTTAATCAAATATGGTGGTAAAAAGGTGTCACGTGAGGTTAAGAATCAGCTGTCCGCTAAAAATTCCACCTGGAAGTTCAGCACGCTCTAGCTTTTTTTTTTGTTTTTTTGTAGAGGTGGAAAATGCTTTACGCACACCCTCCGATGTTAATGAAGGGTAGTGTGGGACTAAACGCCGGGGAAGAGTATAATACTCGATCCAATCCGCTCGTTCTACCCACTAAAAACCACCTCTCCCACCCTCTTCTGGTTTGGAATTGTGAACCATTACATCGAGACCAGAAGAGGGGAGTCCCGTGCTGCGACCCTCTCCTTAGTCTACGACTATGTCCCGAGCAGAGAGTGGGTCCTGCTCGGGAGTGAACACTAGAGGCCTAGTGTTGAATCGCGATCTGCGGCGATCTTCCTGGCGACATTTTTCGCGCATAAGCCCGTCTAAGTATTGGGTCCCGGCGTGCCAGTCCGTTGTCGACTTGAGCATGTTGGCCACGATGGTCGTGGTCGGGTTACCTTTGTGGACATAGGAGGAGCCCGTGCGGTAGGCCGCAAGGGCCTCGCAGTCCTCTACGGTGTGCGCCGCGTCGTCGGGTGCGCCTGTGGTGCAGAGAACGCAGATATCTGTATTCGCCTTGCCTATCCGGAAAAGGTACGACCTGAATTGTCCATGCCCTGTGAACACTTGCACGGAGTGATATGTAAGTGCTCCTTTGAGCTTATACCAGGTTATGAGGTCTGTGATTAGGCTTCTTGTCCAGGCCCCTCTGGTATTCCCAGCTGGTGGGTTGGACCACGTGCCCGCCCATGTGACCAGGGAGTGCTCCCGTGCTTGGGTCTATGAAGTGTCGCCGTACTTCTTGCGCTTGCTTCTTTCTTCAGCAAGTATGTCCCAAGGGATCTGGCAGGCGAGCGTCAACAGGACGTCCGTCGAGACAGTCCGGTAGGCCCGCGTGACCCTGATGGCCATCGCTCTTTGGGAGCTTCGTATCATGCGCCGTGCCTTTGCGGTCCGCAGCGCCATACCAGCCCATATGGGCGCGGCATACAGAGCGATGGCCTCTGCCATGGCCGCTAGGAGCAGCCGCTTGGCGTGCGTTGCGCCCCCCTCGCGAGGAAGGATGCGTGCAAGGTTGGTGGAGACCTTCGCGACCTTCTGGATGATGCTCTGGATGTGTGGCAGGCCGGTGAGACCTGTGTCCAGCGTTACGCCTAAGTACTTTGCCTCCCGTTTGATAGTCAGGCGGTGTTCTGCAAGTTCTAACGATGCTTGCCTAGTACGACGGCGGCCGGTTAGGTAGATAACCTCGGTCTTCTGGGGGGCCAGCTCCAGGTAATTGTCGACCATCCACTTCTCTATTCTGAAAAGAGCCGTGTTCGCTCGCGCCTCGAGCACCGCCTCCGTTTTCGCGGTGACCACCAGCGCCAGATCGTCGGCGTAGGCGATTATGTCCACCCCGTCAGGCAGGTCGTCTAACCGCAGGATTCCGTCGTATGCTATATTCCAGAGGTCGGCCCGAGCACTGAGCCCTGCGGGACGCCCGCCGTGACAGGGTGGACCTCACCGTTGGCCGAAAGTGAACGCGCGTCAAGATACGAGGAAATAATCCGTCGCATGTAGGGGGATATGCCTCTCTGTTCAAGGGTGTCCATTATTATTTGCCAATTCGCTGTATTAAACGCGTTTTGCACGTCCAGCAGGATAAGTAAAACGTAATTGCGTGTCCTAAGTGTCCGTTGTTGTTCTGTGTAGGCTACCTGGAGCACTCGTTCGACGGCATCGAGGGTCGATCGGCTCTTGCGAAAGCCGCATTGGTAGCACGCTCTAGCTACAACGCCGTGGTTTAACATAATCACTAGTCACTCTGCACAGACAAAGTCTTCTACTTTTAATCGTAAACCGAACAATCTGTATGAGAAACATGTTTCTATTTTGGCCAAATAGGCGAAACCAAAGCACGCACAAGTTACTGACTACTGGTTTGATTTAAAACTTGTACAGATTATATTGGCAAAGAACAGACTAGCTAATAAGGTCAATAAATATAATAGTAAGTATGATAAGTTAAGAACGACAAAAAAACACACAAAAAATCTATGCGGAAAAGTTTAACACACGTACACACTCCGAGGGAGATGGAAAATCATGAACATGCTTTGCGACAGATTTATACAGAAAGTAACTAGCATTATATCGACTTGCCACAACAATACATTCACAACTGACCCTGTTGAGATAGCCGAAGTACTCAGCATACATTTTGCAACAATGAGTTTAAGAGTAGTGTACAATAACTATGGTGAAAATATAACTGAATACAATTATAAAATTAATCAATTGAATCCACATGACCAAGATATTCCCGCTAAAACATTTACATTCAAATAAATCAACTAAAGTCAAGTGAACTTCAAGCAAACCTGGGTGGCCGCCAAGCGCATATTTTCCGCAAGTTCATAAAGCAATACATATTCTACATATCAAATCTTTTGGCGGCCATATTGAACCAATGTCTTACACAAGGGGTATGCCCGGCAGAATTGAAATATGCATTAACCCCAACAATATTTAAGCAGGTAGAAGCAACTACCGACCTATAAGTTGCGTTCCATTTCTAGCGAAATTGCTTGAGTCATTTATCAATGATCAGATATATCCTGACAATAAATAGTTAATTAGTCGGATGCAATTTGGCTCCTGTAGTAAATGTAATACGAATTTAGCTCTTACTCATCTATAGGAATATACGACTAAATACTAAGACCTTTGTCAATATTGAAAAAGCATTTGACTCAATAGATAAACGCATCCTTATCAATATACTCACACAACTAAATTTCACTGAAGGTACGATTGCATTTTTCAATTCTTACTTAAGCGGCAGAGCACATATCACCAGAAACGGCGACAATTTATCATTGCCGTGCTTCCCGCACGTCGGTACATCACAAGGGACCAGCCTCTCACCAACACTATTTTAACTATATATTAACTCGCTTCTAAAGATTAGTGAACTAAATGCTATGGTTTTTGGCGATTACATCACTTTCCTTGCAAAATCGGACTAGCGATGTCGAGTATACAAACGGCAACTTAAACTTATCTCAAATTGGTACCAAAAAAACTGAGTTTTAATATTAAAACACAAATATGTTATTTTTTATCCCATGGCAAATATCTATAAATCGACCAATAACGACTAATACTACTAATATATAACAAACTTTTGAATATACAATAAATACTTAGCTGTAACTTTTGACTCCTCACTGACGTACTCAGATCACATAAATACTTTAGTTGCCAAACTTGAACAGATTGTGCTTCAACTAGGGAAGCTAAGCAATATCAGCGTATCCCTGTATGTGATAATGATTGTATACATATCGTTACTCCTCTGTTATATAACATATCGTTTCCCATTGTTCGGGTGGACGCTTAGAACGCTTACATATACCATACAGGCTGCGCAGAACAATGCTTTACGAGCCATTTTTGGCAGCAGGAGGGATGCAATCGTATCTACATTTTATGGTATTTACAAATTCTTCAAAAATACCAGCACTTTACAAATTTAAATTAGGCGTTCTTGCGTATAAAGTCTGCCGCGGCATGTTACCTTGAGATTTATCGTTCTATTTTTAATCCAACACGAAGAGAAATTGCAACAACTCACCTCTAAGAATCCCCAATACGTACCGAACTATAGCTTTAAATCGCCTGAAATGGCCATGGCCAAAATATGGAACGCTCTTGATAATGATAATGAATAAGGGAATGTACATCACTAAAGTTATTCAAGAAAAAATAGCATCATAAATTACTCCGCAAACAATGTCTCATTAGATAGGACATTTGAACGATATGCAGGTCATCATTACTAAATAGAGTATCTATAAACACTAATAATATTATAAATAGCTGGGATGACAAGCACTACGATGCATAAAACACGGTTTAAAATAAATTTACGTACGACTGAGGGAAAACATAAGAGAAGTTGGTAAGCCCCCTAATATGCCAACGCTCAGACAGTGTGAGACTCAGCCACCTAACGGCAAGTCTTGGCGCTTGACAAGAGTCGAGCCGAAGGATTAAGGCAATACCCACTAAAACCCTACATATATAGACGGCAGTGCCTACATATATGTATCCTCCGTAAGATGACCCTCCGGCCTGCGGGATCCTTAACGCAGAAGGGTAACTACACACAGGGGGCGGGGAAGTCTCGGAAATTTTCTATCTCTCTCTAAATCTATAGGTCCTGCTTGTCGAGTCGCGCCTTGGCAACAACTCTCGGACGCTTTCCACCATTTTCCTTCTTTCTGTCTCTTCCTTTCCTTTCATGATCTGTTGAATGGGCTTTGCAGCCGCGTCCCAGTTTTTGACCGACGAAAGCATGTACGTGACTAGCTCTCCCAGCGTGTTCTTTCTGGGCAAGCCTCGTCTGGTCTCTGTCCATGCGGCGCATCGCAATACTGTATGTTCCGGAGTGTCCACCTCGTCACAGTACAAGCATTGCGTTGTCTCAGCCTTTCCTATCCGCTTTAAAACCTGGAAATCGCCGTGACCCGTAAGGACTTGGGTCAGGTGGTAAGTGAGACGGCCCCCGGAACGATTCATCCATTGGCGGATGTTCGGAATGAGGTTCCTCACGAGCGCCCCTGGTTGCCCGTTCGGGATGCTATCCCACTCCTTCTGCCACCGATCGAGTGTCACCTCGCGTTCTTGTACGAGCTTCCTATCTGGGTTAACCCACAAGCGCCGACGTTCGGCTGCCTTTAGGTCCCAGGGCACTGTCTCCGCCAGCACGAGCGAGGCCGCCGTGCTGATGGTGCGATACCCCCGAATGATACGTTCCGCTGGACCTTCCTCAGAATCTTCTTTTGTAGCGCCTGTGTCCATTGTAGGCGACATCCAAACGGGCGAGCCAAAAAGGATGATCGACTCGGATACAAACATCAGAAGTCTCCGGACGCTATCTCTCGGGCAGCACGTGTTGGGCAATAGACGGGCGATGTCATTAGCCGCCTTTTGCGCCTTCCCAGCTGCAATCCTTACATAAGGAGTTTCTCGCAATCCTCGGTCTAAGTGTATGCCCAGGTATCTTGCCGTGTCCTTTAGCTCAATTTTTACGCCCGACAGCGTAAGCTTTAGAGGAGCACATTTCTTTTTCCCGATGAGTAGAATAACTTCACTCTTCTGTGGTGCGAGTGTTAGACCGGCACCTCTCATCCACTTATCGACATCCTCCAGCTCTATCTTAGTTCTGGCCCTGATTATCACAGCCAGATCATCCGCGTACGCAACCAATTCCATTCCCGGTGGAAGATGCTGGATGTTCAGAACGTCATCGTATGCCAGATTCCAGTGAAGAGGTCCAATGATTGAACCCTGCGGCACTCCGGCAGTCATCTCCACCTTGGTACGCCCGTTCTCTACCCGTCTATTGCTCAGGTAGTCGGAAACCAACCGCACCAGATATGGTGGGACATCCTTTTGCCGGAGCGTCTCGAGAACCACTTTCTATGGGATACTCTTAAGCGCATTTTTTACATCCAGCAACACCACTAGGAACAAATCCCTGGTTTTCCGAGTAGATTTCTTGATAAGTTCGGCATTTGCCACCACTTTGTGAATGGCCGACAGAACAGACCTATGCTTTCGGAATCCGAACTGCATTGTTGACAATAGTCCATTTTCCTCGGCAAAGGTCCTCAGCCGATCTTCCATAATGGCTTCTACACCTTTGGCTAAAGTGCCTAACAGGCAGATCGGGCGGTGTGTCCCGTTGCCTTTGGGTAGTAGTACTACCTCGGCGGCCTTCCAGCTCTCTGGAAGCTTACCCGTACGAAAGATCTTTGTGATGATCTTCGCCACAAGTGACGAATACTCTCTGAAGAGGCATTTCACTGCTTCTGGCGGTATTCCATCCAAGCCAGGCGCCTTTCCAAGCTTAATCCTGTCTGCCGCAGCTAAATTTTCGCCCGTGGTGACCTCGGGGACGTCGCCATCCGGTTAAATCCATTCTAGCGTTATCCAATTGCTTCATGCCGGACCAGCCGACTTCATCAAGATCACGATGCGCCGTTTAGCAATCAGATTCAATATGAGTGTCCGTTCTATGCGTCGGATTATCAACGAAGAACTGCGCTACAGGTCTTACACGTTCAAAGTAAGACAGATATTGTCTCAGGCCGCGAAAAACAAGAGGATGACTTACTGTCATCTCATCCTCACGTTTTTGAGACACGAAACGTGTTTTGCGAAAGGTGGTGGATAGATCGAAAACCATGGATTGATAGAGTGTCCAATGGAAGACAATATGTCTTTCAACAAAACGGCGCTCCCGCCCACATCAGCAACCTCGTCCAGAATTGGCTGCGGAGCAACATGACGGCGTTCTGGGACAAAACGATGTGGCCCCCTAGCAGTCCAGGCTTGAATCACCTAGACTTCTATGTATGGGGCGTTGTTGAGCAAGAGTCTAACAAGTGCATGCAAACACAGAATATAGCTGCCCCTGTTTATATGCATGGATACAACAACTTACAACAACATAGTAGTGCACGATATTAAGTTTGACACACTTCTGTCATTGTTGCCTCCGGACGACCACGAGATATATAAAAAGACAATTTTGTAAAAAAATATATATATAAATATATGTAACGATGACGTAGGCTGTGCATGAATATACGTGTATAATGAAAGAAAGAGAAAGCAAAAGAGATTTGTTCTTATTACGAAAACGTTTCTCTATTTCCTCTCTAGCACTCTCTCAAAAACATAGATTTATTATATACCGCACAAATGCCACGCTTTTTCGTGTCATTACTTTTACATAAATCGAAGTTGTAAGATGTGTCTAAGGAAATATTTGACTTAATAATCGCACCTATTTTTAGATTTAAAGAATGCTCGTTTGTTGTTGTTGTTATTGTTGTTGTTTTTGTTCACTAACCTCTGGTGAATCTCGGAGCTGTTGGCAGGTGAGCTCACTTGATGGGTTCGTGGGCGATGATCTGCGCTGCGCTGTGAAGCCGCGCTGTTGTTGTTGTTGTTGCTGTTGTTTGCTTGACACGTCGGCGCCTAACAAGCGTGACAGTCAATGCGTCCGGGTCGCTCTATTGCCCACTCACCACCGCCGACTCATCACTATCGCTACTACCGATGATAGCAATGCATAACAATGTGATTGGTCGCCTTCCCGTTTCAGCCAGAGGCTGGAAATGCTTCCCGTATTTTCCTCTTTCTTATTTTTCTTTTCCTTTATTTCTCCTTTTTTCCTCTTCTTCTTCTTCTTCTATTTCTTCTTTTTCTTTATTTTCCTCTTCCTCGTCTTCGTTTGTTTTCCGCTTCGCGAATACCATACGAGAAATTCGAGCAAGCCGAAACGGGCACCGGCTGGCCGTCAACCTTGGGGAATGGCGAAGTGGGTGTGTGCGTGGGGGAGGTTGGGGATAGGTGCAAGGGGAGACTCAATCGCTGACTCAGCTTGATGATGCAGCCGCCGCGAAACTGTGGTTTTCATCTCGGCCTGTTTCCAGACCATTGGCCATTGCACCTTCTAGTGAAGGGTCCATTTGCCCCGGTAGTAATAGTGGTAGTAGTAGTAATAGTATTATTGGTAGTAGTCCTAATAGTTGAGTGGTTGTTGTAGTAGCAAAAATAATTGTAGATATTCTGGTGGTGCAACCATGAAGAGTATTGTAGTCGTTGTAGATCGTCGCCGTAGTATTGACAGTGGGAATAGACTCAGTGTTGCCGATGATGATGATGATGACGCTGTCACTAAGATTGACTAATCAAAATTGGCTGTAACACTAGGTAATACGCCTCGAGAATGTTCATCTTGCTGAGTTAAGATGCCAGGATAGTGGGACGATCATTGTTGGATGTACAGTGTCGAGCGCGGTGGCGTGGTGTCATGCGTCTGCGCCTCGCGACCGGAGGAGACACATAGGTGCGCGGGTTCGAACCCCACCGTTGCACATTTGTATTTACGGGGTCTGTCTATGAAGCAATGCGAAAAGCAGTCCCATGGACGTTAATCTTGGCTGAGAGTCAGCCCTGAAAGGATTTTTTTGTTGGATGTACAGCAAAGCCTGCTGCAAGGACCGGCGATACTTTTGGGAAAGTCGTTGTTTCCTTGCTAAGTGTGGCACACGTACCTAAGCGTAACACACGTAAGTTAGTTTTTCAAGATAGCAAATCTTCAACTTGGTTTTTGTCGGTAAACCAAAAAATCTCCATTATCTCCTAATTACTTGTGCAACACATATGCAAGGAAAGACGAGGACCGTGCTAAAAGCAGGCCGTCCCCTGTACCTTAATGTCAAGTTTAGAATAAGAACGAGTTCATACTAGGTTTAGAAATGTGAGCCATGTCGTTCACTTGTATTTATCGTTTTTGCGTCTCATATTGACTATGTGAAGCTATTCACTAGAAGACTTTAGGTAAATGGCGCAATCATACTACAGAGTTTTTTTGCAGTGGACATTGTAGCAGCAGGACCTGCATTTTCGTTAGGCAGAACTTAATCTGCTCTGATATCGGTTCTGGCTGGCCGTCTACACGTATGTGTATTTCTCAGTCGACTAGCGAGCGTCGGTTAATTTGTATTTGGTACTTTACAGTCCCGTTCTTCGACCAAACTTTCAAAGCGTATGAATTAGTTGGTGTTCGAATTAGTACTTTTTGGCACCCTTTGTGTGGCCAGTGGCCTTTTTTAACTTATGATTGCCTCGATACGCATTCAGGGGAAGCACGTAACATCTTACAGCTGGTGCTATCAAGTCTCACTGCCGTTGTTGTTGTTGCTGTTGTTGATGTTGCTGTTGCGGTTGCTGTTGCGGTTGCCGTTGTTGTTGTTGTTGTTGTTGTTGCTGTTGCTGTTGTTGTTGATGTTGCTGTTGCGGTTGTTGTTGTTATTGTTATTGTTGTTATTGTTGTTGTTGTTGTTGTTGTTGTTTATTACTGTCGCATCTCCTTTCGTTTTTTACTCGTGCGTCATCGCTTCGGTGTACTCGTATGTGTGTTTGTACGTCTGTCATTCAATATTCCGAGTTTTGCAAGTCTCTGTAAAGCCTTTCCTATTCGGCGTAATGAGCCAGCATTCATCCATGGGTCGCGCAAACGCATGAAAGCGAGTAGGGCAAAGCCAGCGAGCAAGCGAGTGAGAGCGAGAGAGAGAGAGAGATAGAGAGTGCGCAAAGGAGAGACGGCTGGGTCAAGGCCAACGAATACGCACAGGTATCCCCGTCGCTACCTCGTCGGGCCTATTTTCCAAAGGTTGTACAGGTTTCCCTCCCCCTCACTCTTGATCTATCTTCCTCTCTCCCTCTCTCTCTCTCTCTCATGTCGAGTCTCCTAACTCGAAAGCTGACCACCTGCGAGTCTGACTATTAGACGATTTACGCCAGTGATGACGGAATGAGCTGGCATGGCGTAAGCCGCTGAAGCTGAGCTGAGCTGAGCCCAAAAACTCCGGTGCTACGGCGACCCCCTCGGCCATCGTCGCGATCTTCAGATCATCAGCGTCACAAGTCGTGACCGTACAGTGAGGCCGTCCGGTGGCCATCTGTCGTGAGTGAGGCCATCTGTGTCTTCGTCCAGCTAGCTGTGCGTCCATCAATGAAGCCGCACAGACAGACGGGGGGGGGGGCTGGTCATTGTGGCCAGTGCTCTGCCAGCCCATCTGCGGCGGCTGCGGTGGCAGCGGAGGCAGGGTCGTCCTGGCACACAGACTCAAATACTGCCACACCGCCCAGCAATCTCTCGAATTGAATGTCGTCGGCGGTGGCGGCGGCCGCCTATGTTCCACTCTGCACTCGTATTGCATCTTGATCTTGCATGATCTCTGATGGCCGGTCAACTCACCTGCACAGCAGAAATCATTTCTCTCGCAGTCGTCCGTATTCATCTCGCTCGTAGAGCAGCAACCGCCATGCTGTTGTTGCTGTTGTCAGCTGCTGTTGTTGCTGTTGTCAGCTGCTGTTGTTGCTGTTGCCAGCTGCTGTTGTTGCTGTTGCCATCTGCTGTTGTTGTTGCTCTTGCTGCTGCTGCTAGAGGGGCGGCACTGGTGGTGGTGGTGGTAGTGGCCTTTACGACTTATTTACTTTCCACTCGCCCACTCTTGGCGCATTTCATCTTCTTTAGCGTAGTTGATTTCGTTGGCATGATTAGCTTGCAACGCACAAACATGAGTGCGCATATATATATATATATATATATATATATATATATGTATATATATATATATATATATATATATATATATATATATATGCGGATGGATGTAACTGGAATTTTTATATGTTTTTCTTTGCCTACTACGCCTCAAAGAAATCTGCTGTGTTGGCAAATATTATTTTACAAACAGGGATATCTTTGAGAACTCAAAAGATCCTAGAATCTTCAAAAGCTTTGTAACGTGATCTCACTCGTTGTTTTTGCTTTAATTTTGTAAGTATATATATATATATATATATATATATCATTATTTATTTAAGTGTAGCAAAATATACATTTGTGATGTAAGAACATGTACACAGCCCGCTGGGGCATACCTCAAGGCGTAAGGTCCAGGTTTGGGCTGGTCCACCTAGCCAGGATACCTCTCACGGAAGCGGCCTTGACCAGTTTTGTCTTGAGCAACCCAGCCCCCCTCCCCCCAATGTCTCGAATGCAAGCGGTGGAATTTTGTAAGTACTTTATTTTGCTTTTTTGTCGACATGGACGGCGAAAAATTACGGACCGCAACTATATATGAGTTTAAAATGTTCCAACTGCTGCAGAAATTGTCCAAACTACCTGGAGCGTATTCAGACAGGACAGCATTTGAAAGACTTTATGCTACAACTGGTTCGCCGAATTTCGTTCCGGTAATTTAAGCTTTGTAGATGGTATTCGTTCTTGAATGCCGATTACGCTCGAGGAAAACCACTTGCGAAAAACTGTAAGACAGAATCCAAGAGTAACTACGCGTGAGTAGCCATAGATTTTGGGATGTGGCGTATTCTTATAAATAAACAAAAAAAAACACTATCGCCCATGGTTTCGTGTTAAAGTTGAACAATTGAGTACTTCGTGGTTAAGGCAAGCGCAACAAAGTAAGCGTCTAGCACTACGTCTAGTGAAATGCACTTATTGGATTGTTAGACATAATGTGGGGGTGTTTTTTCTTAGATTAAATTGTTACCTGTAGCAAAAAAACGCTCTTTTTCGACAATGTGAAACGTGCAAAATTCAGGCGCGCCCCAGACCAGCCTCCTTGGAAGACGCCAAAGATACAAGTCGATTCGCGCAACATTTTTCACTGTGTTGGCTGGTATAGGCTTGGCATCATCCGTCACGAGTTTCTTCCTAGTCTAGGCTAAACGATACACACGGGTGTCAATTGGGATCAGCTTGATAGTTTTTGCCGCCCTCCAAGGGAAGGGACACAGTTGCGTGAATAGATATATATATATATATATATATATATATATATATATATATATATATATATATATATATATATATATATATATAGGTAGTTCAATAAGTTCTTAGAATGAGCTTGTTAGAATTTGAATTTTGGCACGCTTTCACCGCTAATAGGAACTGCAACTTTTCGACTGCTAGCACTCAATATATTATGGTAATTGGCCGTTGCGATTTCGTTTGATAGCTTTTCCCGTGCAACGTATCGGCGTGATTTTTAAAAATGGAGAAAAAAAGTTTCGAGCGGTTATCAAGCATTTTTATTTCAAAGGTTGGAATGCGACCCAAGTAAAAATTGAGTTAGACGAGACGTACAGTGACTCTGCGCCATGTTTTGCCACTGTTTCCAACTGGATTAATGTGTTAAAAATAGGTCGCAGGAGCACCGAGGATGAACTACGTCCAGGAGGCCAAAAAACGGCAACTGATGAGGAAAACGTAGAGAAAGTGCGAAAAATTCTTGGCACATTTAAGCGAATGAACATTAAGGAAATAGCGGAGGCATTAGGGATTAGTTTAGGCAGTGTGCATTTTATCCTACACGAAAACTTGAAGATGAAAGAGCTTAGAGCAAAATGGCTGCCGCATTTGCTCAACCAAGGCCAAAAAGACGCGCCTGTTTTGGCTTTACAGCGAAATTTGGCCAAGATGTCGAACAATCTGTCGGATTTTTGGTGCAGATTCATGACCGTCGATGAAAGCCGGGTTCATCACTACACTCCCGAGACCCAAGAAGCATCTTGCCAATGGTGTGCACCTGATGAAGGACCTCCGAAGAGGGTGCGGACAACGGCATTGACCGGAAAGGTGATGGCTACAGTTTTTTAAGACCAACGTAGAATAATGCTGGTCGACTATCTTGAGAGCTGTAAAACGATCACAGGAGAATATTATGCAAGACTGTTGGACTGCCGTTAGCAAGAACTCATCGTGAAACGGCCCGCTTTGCAGAAGAAGGTTGTCTCGTTTCACCAGGGCAATGCTCCTGCACACAAGTCCCGGCAAGCATCGGCAAAACTGGCCCAACTGAGGTTCGAACTTATTGAACAACCCTCCTTTTCTCCAGACCTGGCCCCATCTGATTATTTCCTCTTCGGACATTTGAAGAATAGTCTCGGTGGAAAGCGTTTTTGGGAAAAGTGTATTGAGCTTCTCGGGGAGTATATCGAATAAGAAAAAATTAAAAACAAGATTTGGAAAATTCTTGGTTTTCATTCTAAGAACTTGTTGAACTACCTGTATATATATATATATATATATATATATATATATAGTAGGCTCCGGTAAAGACACTTGCTACTTGGCTTTACTGTGATTTTTGTAGTAATAATTGCACCATCCAGAGTGTTCGAACAATGTATAGCATACTCCTGGTCGTTTTTTCCCACAAGTGGCACTTTTTTTACGTTCACTAATCCTAAGGCAGTCGGAGGCCTAATTGCGGCCCAAGTCGGTGTCTTAAAGGCAGTCGGGAACAGGGCTTACCTGCAGCGCATCTTCTGAAGTATCACAGGTCGGCCCCCGTAGTAGTGCCGGAACGTCGGAAATCATATAGAAAGATGCAACACCAGCGTGTAAGTGAAAGGTTACAGAGTGCGACCAACGTGACGAACCGTTTGGCGATTTAATGAATGCGTTGGCCCACCCTGGCCTGTCATGCGCCTTGAATGAAGGCCGACGAGCACGTCACTCCGCTTTGAATGATATCTTTAGTCGTGCACTAATCTCAGTCAGCTTTCCGTGTGCACTGTCACATCCGGACCTCTCCAAGAGTGATGAAAGTAGACCTGGCGGTCTGACTCTGACACTTTTTGAGCGTGGCCGTATGCTTGTTTTGGGCGCAACTGTTGACGACTCCTTCGATGGTGGGTGGAGGTGCGGAACGAGCAAGTCATGCCTCCAGGTTAACAGAAGCAAGAAAATGCAGAAAATACATCAATCTAGCTTTGATTATACGCCCAAATTTTGTCCGTTGTTGTTTGAGACTCCACTCAGCGCGTGCATAGACTCTTTAACCTTTGGACGGGAGACATGAGACATCTGAATTCTTAAATCTGAGGCTTTCGCTTGACATTCAACGAGGTAAAGCAGTGTCTGTTTGAAACACTTTGTTATTATAAATATAAATATAAGAATAAATATAAATATAAGTATAAATATATAAATATAAATATAAATATAAATATAATATAAATATAAATATAAATATAAATATAAATATAAATATAAATATAATATAAATATAAATATATATAATATAATATAATATAACTATAATATAATAAATATAATATAATATATATATATATATATATATATATATATTTTTTTTTTTTTTTTTTTTTTCAGATACTTATATACATATATTTTACATAAATATGTATGCATTTTTGGTACGTTTGATCAAGAATACCTTACTTTTATATAAATTAGCCAAGCTACCGATTTCTAGCCACGAATGAAATATCTTACGATTGCGGATTATCTCCAAATCTACGGGTCGGTTGAGTCGGATATGACCGGATAAGCTATAACAAGATTATATCGTAAAAGCTATAACAAGCTGTAAATAGCATAGCCTTGCGCCGCCAGAAAAGTTATACGAGACTCTCTATGCACAAATATGTCAACCTTAAATATGGAAAATCAGACTACGCTTCGATACTAAATTCAAAGCTATTTTCATTGACCGGACATAATTGTTTGCTTTTATGAGAAAACATGGCATAGTTCATACCTTTATTTAAAACAAATACTATATTTGTTAGCTGCTGCACGTTGTGCCAAAATGTTAGCGCTTGCTCAGTTTTGATGAAAAGAATGCTAGGTGCCTTGCCATAATAAATACATTTAAACTGTCTCGACAACATTAAGCAACAAGTTGCTTTAGTGCTCTTCGCTTAAGAAATCTCACAGGAGAATCACCCCAGCTTGCTTTAAACTATTCAGAAGCACTTCTTAAAAGGACTTCGCTGAAAATAATCCATACATTAGAATGTCGTGCAACTCGCCCCAATGTTTGATCAATTAGCATGTCAGAATTTGCGGACACTACTTAGGCTCCAGCGCGTTTCTATGGTTGATAATTGATTTACACCTGACTTAATTATTTAAAAAGTCGCTCACAGAACAGATAGAAACAACTCAATTACATCGTAAATCACGTTTACCAAGCCTTTACCAACCATTTTATAGCATACATTATATTTCGCCCGTCAAAGGGCCGCAATCGTGATTCGACATGTCAACAAACCCATCGTTATAACCCATCGGGGGCATAGGTGTCCTGTACTATGTGAATTTTACGCACGCAGGACACCCTGAAGAGTGCTTGTACTCATGCCGTTTAAGGTATTGCTAGGCAAGCACATGCGAGCGGCCACAACTTTCTATCCTGTTATCTAACATTTTCTGGTGCACAGAATTGTGTTATTTGTCATTTAGCCATATATGATATGTGACAATGCATGGTTTTATGGAAGTGCCATACATCTCCAAGCTTGGAGAGATGGAAAGGAGTCTGCGCTTCATGAATTTGTGAGTTCCACACTAGTCAGTGACGCATGCGTATAAGGCTTAAGGCCGTCACGCGTACAGAGTAGATAAGCAGCTTTATTGCCGGGCAAATCATGTTTGCACATTCTATGACTAGGTCAGTTTCATTTCAGCCAATAAGGCGCAACTTAGACCCTATATGACGAATCGAATTCTAGAGATATTATGTGTAACATACGATACATTAGGTATCTCAATTTGGTAGCGCCGTGTTCTTTAATTTAAAAAAATGCATCTACAAGAACACATTTACAAAACAATTAGGTTTTTTACGATCAGGAACAAATAAATACGACTATCTGGCAGCGAATATTTCTACTACTTACGCGTCCAATGCGATGGCTCAATAACCGAGCAGTATTTGCTACCGTAGTGCAGATGTTTATGTGACAGTTTGACCACGGGTAGGTCGGTTTTATACGGTACATACTGATGAGATCATATATCTCGTAGCTTGGACTAAACGTATGACAATCGACGAAATCGCAGGCTGGAACAGCTCTCGCTCGCATAGCAGGGGCTAGTCGCAGAGCCGGTGGAGACGCTGAGGATTGTCGAGTAGAGCTCCAAGGACGTACCACGTCAGCGCTGCTCGCGCCGGTCACCTGCGATGACGCGGACATCGTCGTACTGATTAAAACCTGGATCAACCGTCCCATCCGAGTCACTAGTTTCTACTCCTAATCCAGCGATAACACCCCTTGCTGCTTTCATATGAAAGATTCGGAACATGTGCTATTAAACTCTAGTGATATCTCGAGTTGCAAGAGTGGGAACTGTTGAAGGAAGCAGAACTTGGGCTGCATAAATTGCTTTGTCCTCACGGAGAAACCCATATCCGAGGCAATCCTTTACGTGCATTACTTTACGTGCATGTTTGCACCAAACGACACTGTCCCGCAAAAAGTCCGATTACTTACTATAGACTGGAATAAAGTAATTGCAAGAGAGAGTAAGCAATTTCTTGACGGGTGCACGAGGACAGAGATTTGGAGCCACATTCAAGTCTGCAAACAGCTGGTGTCACGCAAGGGAGTAGTCTACGCCCTCTTCTATTTTCGGTCATCCTAATATTGTTTTCTGAATGAATGTGTGTATCCAGAAGACTAGCTAAGTGTATTGTAAGTAGATGACTATGGGCCTAACTACGTTGATTTGCAACAAATCGCGGTCAGGCTTAACGAGGTTGTCTCCGAACTTGGTCTCATTATGAATTTGACGAAGACGTAGGTGAAAAATTTTGTCAGGGAAACAGAGTATGAAACAAATGAAGGCATTGGTCTGGACGGCATCTCTCTTTCTTATCTGAATATTTTCTGTTATTTGACACCTTTTTTATTATTTAAACACATTCGGTAATTTTGGCGCATCTCTCCGAGGAGACATTCGAGAAACTCGCGCGATCGCTGTGTACACTGCTTTTTAATATCTCGCTATTCAACAAAGACCTCCGACCGCAGTTTGGGCTGCTGGCAACAGCCACGTACCATTAGCACCTGCGAAAATCGGCGTCGTTCTTTAACAGGAGCCCACCTAAGGATGGAATTAAATTTCTCCAGCAGCCTTGTCGTACTTTACTAATGTCGCTTCGATGTGGATTCCATTGTGACAGGTACCATGCCGCCCGACGCTTACTCCCGTCCTGCCCTTATTGAAAAGATTGGCTCGTGAAGAGCATTCTGGTACCCTACGATCGCTGTCAGCCACTGTCCCCGATTCCTTCGAAAAAGATAAAATAGCCGACAAATTTGCTAAGCTTTTCCCGACTCATGACTCGTTTGAGAGGCTTGCTTAGGATAATACACCCCATGTAGTAGAAGATACATTCCCCATAGTCCAGTTTTTCGAGGTTCGCAAAGCGGCCAACATAAAAAAAAAAGCCTCAGGCCCTGACTGCAGTCAAGGTCCTGTTTAAAGAGCATCCAGCAGCATTCGCGGAAACTCCTGCCACTGCGATGAGAATAAGATAGCTCTTACCAACATGGAAACAAGAAGAAGTCGTTCTTATCCCTAAAGCAAATGGAGGATACCGGCCAAGCTGTTTACTAAGCGCCTTAGCCAAGGGTACGAAGCCATCATCGATGATAGGCTCAGGCTGTTTGTAGAGATGTGCGGACTCCTGTCACCGGCATAATTTGGCTTCCAAAAACTCAGATCGGTCCTAACGGCAATCCACAGAGGCTACTTATGGTCATCCTCTTGAATGTGAGGAATGCTTCAACAGCCTAACATGGAAGACCACCTTGACCGTGCTTGTTTGTAAAAAATGTTCCGCCATACCAAATAAAAAGTATCTTAAAGAGAGGTCCGCTTCTTATATTAAGGCAGCAGGACTGGCACTTGCCCCAGAAAAAAAGTGAACTAATCCTCCCAACTAACAAGAAGACAGTTTGGCCGTTGCACATACAGATCGCAGGACAAACGATTCAGTTTGTGACAGAAGCCCGCTGCGTTAGGGTCAAGCTGGACAAGTTCTCGACGGGCTTATGCCACATAGAGAAAGCTGTGAAAAAAAGCATCCAAACGCTAGGATATTGCCGAATATATATATGGACCGTGGGCTCCTGCAAAAAAACTACTACGATAGCGGTAGCGGACATCGCACTCGTCGGGGCTGCCGTGTAAAACAAAGAAAGCAAAGCTGATGCTGCGCAGTTTGCAGCGGGTCGCGGCTTTTAGGATAATACAACGATACAGAACAAGCAGTACAAACCTCAATGCGCCTGAGAGACAGCGCCAGTGGGATATTGGCACACCCACAAAGAGCGGGAGAGAAATGCCACTATAAAAGACTGGCAGACCGAGTGAGACGTCATTTCCTTTGGTGCTCCCGGAAAGTGCTTCAGCAAACTGCTGCCAGATAAACATCCATGTATACAAAGATCGGTCACATGACAACTTCCAAAAACACCTCTACCGAATAGGGAAGACTCCATCAGAAACA
This sequence comes from Dermanyssus gallinae, assembly GCA_003439945.1. Classification (NCBI taxonomy): domain Eukaryota; kingdom Metazoa; phylum Arthropoda; class Arachnida; order Mesostigmata; family Dermanyssidae; genus Dermanyssus; species Dermanyssus gallinae. The sequence goes on from QVRM01001414.1 coordinate 50,242, forward strand.
TGCCATTTCTGTAATGAACCCCTGGAAGACACTCCACAACGCACACTTCTCAAGTGCCAGGCCTGGGATGAGGCCAGAACCTTAGCGATTAGACAGATTTGCAAAATATGGTCCAGGGCGGGAAAAGTCATCCCCAAGTTCCAGACCCCTACGAAAAGATATAAAATAACTTGTGGAGTACATTATGGGGTCGACCTAAACATGGGTATTAGATATGGAAAGTTGGAGCAAAAGTAGAACAGGAGATGCTAAAAGCAAAGTATAGAAAATTTACGAAGAGACAAAATAGTTTTGAGGCCGACGTGGCTGAAGAAACACTGAATCAAACGGGTTTGCAGGGGCTGGAGCAAAGCACGTGCGACAAGTGGTAGACCCCAGCGAGCGACCCCGGTCAAATCATCCGATAGGATCGAATGCTAGATGAACCAAGTTGTACGTGCGATAAAGTTCGGCGTACTTGCGCCGTTTGTCGCTTTGACGACGTGGCCAGGATAAGGTTGACCAACAACTAAGGGCGTGAGTTAGCCAGTCACAGTTATACACAGTTGCGGTCATCCTTGCTGACCGCAAAGCTCGTGCGAAGTTATCGTCGACGGTTCCTGGGCTCACAACCCGCGTTTCGTGCCCAGGACAGCCCAAGTCGTGCGACGGCTTCTTTTGGTCCTCTCGCAGTTTCAGGTCGGTGGCCTACTCTATGGGGATTCTGACTCTAACTTTCACAGGGACGCGCGTGCACGTTTCGTCTGATAAGTATGGTACTTACCGCGACGGAGGGTAAAACATGAGGTCAGACCGTTGCGCTGGGTCGGAAAACAACGGTATCAATCCAGCCTTTTCGGGGTAGTTTGCTGCCTCCGTAATGAGGACCTGAGAGAGTTTCTCATATGCCTTTGTGGACCATTGCTTCTGGCACGCTGAGTTCTCTAGTGCCTGACGGAAAAAAAGGGTCAACTTGGCGGAGAAATGATCGCGGCCTGCTTGAGGTTCTCGATGGCCGTCTTCGAAGTGTGCTGAAACGCGCATGTATCAAAACGACAGAACGAACCGTGTCAGACAAAGTGGTGAAAAACACCATGACATCCGTGCTACCCTTCTTCAAAAGGAAAAGGAGTAAACTTTTTAGAAACATTTCTTTTTGATATATATATATACAGGGTGTTTGAATTGTAAGAATTGTAGAGCTCGTTAAAGCAACTATTTTTTGTGCAATGGAACATGATCTCAAAGAAGTCTCGTAATGGAATTAGAGTTAAATTACTACAATTTGTGACACTGGTGTTTTTGCACCAGTAACATAGGGGCAAACATTTCATTTTTAGCTTTCACCCCAAATACCTCAAAATCATTACCCTGCAACCACTTACAGCGCTCTAACTAACATATTCAGGCGAACGCGCATGACGATCACTTTGGTACCAAATCTATGTCAATGCGAGTTGTGCGGAGTATTTAAGGTTTTTCGGCGGGCATGTCAAGATGAAGTGAATGTAAGATGACTGTGTGGCGATGTTGCGGCTATCGAGGGACACGTAGACGGTAATGAACGTTGCCACACAGTCATTTTACTTACACTTAATCTCGACATGCCCACCGAAAAATCTTAATTTTTCCGCAACCACACCTCGCACTGACATACATTTGGTACCAAAGTGATCGCGAAATGCCTGAATATGATAGTTTGAGCAATGTGAGTGGTTGTAGGGTAATTATTTTGCGGTATTTGGCGTAAAAGCTAATAAATAACTTCATTTTTTAAAATTCTCTTCTAAGCGACCCTGTATTAAAAAACATCAGTGTCACAAATTGTAGTAATTTAACTCTCATTTCGAACAAGACTTTTTAGAGACCACGTTCCATTAAAAAAATTGCTTTAACGAGTACTACATATCTTACTATCGATTATCAAAAAATTTCCAAACACCATGTATATATATATATATATATATATAAGACCGATCTCTCTCTCTCTCTATATATATATATATATATATCAGTCATTCATTTCGTTTACATATATGTAAATATAGGACCAAAACATTCAACTGTTTAAGTAAAAATTAACTTTTGCCGTATATTTGTTTTTCTTTACTAGAATTAATGACGAGGTCATTTGATACAACTCTGTTTAATTGGACGCGGTACGAATACTACCATGCCCAAGTAAGCAAAGCGCAGTCCGCACTATGTCAACACGAATACCTACCTGTTACGTCGTAGGTAGTTGTCCTGGCTGACATTACTGCTTCTATATACAAATATATATCTTTTGACAATTGTGCAAGAGGTTTTATAACCCATATATTGAAGCATAAATGGGACGTACATAGTATGCATTATCATAATTTGTATGAATGTACAATTAGATACTTATGCATAATACAAAAAACTATTAGATTTTGTGCGCTGCTGTAGAAGATTCATACTCGAACGCACTTATCTGCTTCTCGACAAATGGCTTTGCCTAAGTCGATTTTGATTGCTGCTCGCGCGCTATGCCCGTAGAAGGGCCGTGGGATGAAGGCGACACCGTCCAGCGATAATTCCCTGTCGGCACTCAATTCCACTTTGCGCGGACTAGATATTCACCGTATTTTCGAATGTGTACCCTCTTCTGCAAGCAGTTCTCGTGTATGCATGATAGCCATGTTTGCTACCAGCGTAGCGTGTCTACCTCTGTGTGCTTCGTAGGATGCCTTTCATAGGGGACCACAGTAATCTACGCAATAGGGCAATCGTTTGACCATGGATGCCTATTTCTGTCCATAATAGATCAGCTCCGCATGCAGGTCACCAGATGAGAGCAGAATTATATATATATATATATATATATATATATATATATATATATATATATATATATACATATATACATATATATATGTATATGTAGCCAAGTTTGGTGACCAACTTAGTCCGGCACACCCGCCCTCTCTGGAATGTCCCAGGGGGATCTACCCTTCGTCTGTGTTCGATTCTCGTTGTATATTTCGTTGAATATAAACAAATATTTGCTACCCAGTGCCAAGGAACTTGAGTATGCAGATGACCTGAAAGTTTGCCTTCCTGTATTTTCCGAAGACTCCTGCTCTGGGCTACAATTAGCAGTCACCGGCGTTGTCCGCTGGTTTTCCAAAAGGGGCATGCTTCCCTTAACGAACAAATGATTTCTGCTAAAGCAAGATGCACTTAACTTTGACTATAATATAAATGACAATATGCTACGTATTCCTACTTATACCCGCCCCCGTACAAAGCACTTGTCCTTCTCAAACTCACTAACTGCTCTCTTGTTTAGAAGCTGCAACTAGCAAAAGGTATTAAACTATTTTTGTACTGAATTGCATTCAACTAACGTCTCCGTACGACCCCTCGCAATATCAAGTGGTTCGACTTACTTTCAGGCGAGCATTGAGGTCTGCTGGCTTTCCGTGTATACTAGAACCTCCGGGCCTATCCAGAGACGACGGAAAAAGGCCTGACGGCCTTACTTTAACCCCCTTTGAGCGTGGCCGCATGCTTGTTTGGGACGCAACTGTAACCGACTCATTAGCCCCTTCGATGGTCGGTGCAGGGGCGGACCAGGCAGGTCATGCGTCCAGGTTAGCAGAGGCTAACAAATGTAGAAAATACTCTGGCGTTGGCTATCCGCACCAATTTTGTCCGTTGGCTTTTGAAACAATGGGAGGCCCAGGACCGCTTACACTGAAGTTGATTCAGCGCGTGGGCAGAAACCTTAACCTTTCCACGGGAGACTCGAGAGCATCGGAGTTTTTGCGTCAGAGACTGTCTCTCGACATTCAACGAGGAAACGCAGCATCTGTTCGGGGCACTTTGTTGAACTGGGCTAACCCTGGGTTAGAGAAACCGTGACTACACGTTCGCGTGGAGACAATTGTTCACTCCAAAGTGCTAACATAAAAAGTTATATAACTAGATCAATCAAATAAATATATAGTGGTTCGACTAATCCTCCCTTCAGCCCTTTATGCCATAAGTGTGACATTGTGTTATATATATATATACATATACAGGGTCTATTATAACAATATGTAAACATTTTAGCCTTGAAATAGAAGACTGTGTATGTAAACATTGTGGCACATGTAATATTGACCGATACCACATACTGCAATGCAAGGAAATAGAAGCTGGTTCATTGCATGCGGTAGTGAAAGATGTTATTAGCCGATATGAATTTTAGGTAGCATCTACCAATTTCTGGGGAAATAAACCTGTATGTATATTATATTAAGGTTTGGTAGGACTCGGCAAGAATTTTTTTTTCCCAATGAAAGGAGGGGGCGGAAACGTCTTGTCTAGAAGGAAAGATGAAAACGATAAAAGTAGCTATTTAGCTTTTTTTTCTACATAGTTGTGCAACATTTCCGTTTGCGGATGAACCAGTCAACCGATCACACCGGCGTGTTCGGCAAAATTCTGCAGAATCTAACGGAGTCTAGCAAAAGACGAATAGCGGGATTAAGGAAAGTCATAAAAAGTCGATATGTTGTTATGTCTTACGTTGAAGATTATACGTGCATAACCGTAAAAATTTGCCATTACGACCTAAAATACTATTCTCGTATAATACTAAATTTAATCTAATTTTCGTACCAAAGTGACGGTGTTGCGTTACGTAGTTGCATATATATATATATATATATATATATATACATGTTTGAGAGATTTAGAGGTTCCCCAATAGTCATTGTGACATGAGCTAATATTCGATTAACAACAAGAATCGCACCGGTAATCACCTTGCATGTCAATTTCTGTAGATATTTCGTTGGATATTAAAATACCTTTACAGGGTTCCTTGGTTAATCACGAGGTATTCGATGATGACCTGAACATTTATGGGGAAATCAGTAAAGTACATGAGACTACAATGCCTTTATCGCCCAAAGTATAACATAATTAATATGGTGTTGGTCTGATCCTAGCAAAGTGCTAGTATAACAATAAAAATGCAAGTTTTTAAATATAGAGCTAGAAAATAACGTATATTCTTCAAACAGGATGCAATTTTGATAATCATTTTCTTACAAGGGTCTGCAGAGTTTAAGTTTAGGTGACATGTTTGGGAGACAGCAAATCCGTGTGACCCATCTCGTCACAATATGAGACACCATTACATTTAGCATGAATTGTCCTGTATATGATAGATACTAACAACCGAGTGTGACGTCAAAATTATTCTAGTGCGGTGACCTTTTGCAAAAAGCTGTAACAGTCTCTTACTACCATGAAAACATCTTGGCTCGCGCAGCTCATCAGATGCAGGATGGTCTTGAAAAGACGGAACGGTTCTCGAAAGCTGTTCTCTATTCATCTATTTATTGATGGACTTCACAAAATCTCCGCAGGGACTTATCTATGCAGGTGTACTTGTTTTGACCATCCTTCTGTCCCTAACTATTTTTTTAGTAAGCCAATTAGAACTAGAAAAAGATTCAATAATAACCTTTACACTACACACACATGTGATCGATGGTCCCTTGTATGGACAACGTTAAAGTTTGCGCGCTTGCTATGCGCGATGTACCTGGCTTCTATTTTTAGCTGTTTAGTGATGTTGACCACGAGAATAATAATAATAATAATAATGATAACACGACTAATGCCTATTGACGTGAATATACCTTAGTGAATAGATGCTTCGTCATTAGTACATTGAAATGCTTAGTGGAATTAGAATCCACGTTTTGATATGTACATGTTTCACCTATTAGGCCCGATTCAAGTTTGAATATACTTCTATTAATTCTGCAAAGCAGTTTTGGCATAATATAATAATTTCTTATCGCGAGGCAGACGAGCAAAAAAATCCTTTCGGGGCTGACTCTCAGCCAAGAAGATTTAACATCCATGGGACTGCGTTTCGCATTGCTTTACAGACGGACGACCCCCATAAATACAAATGTGAGGCAACGGTGGGACTCGAACCCGCGCACCTCCTATGTGTTTCCTCTTTCGGTCGCGAGACGCAGACGCATGCACCCACCACGCCACCGGGCTCGACGAGGCAGGCAAGCAAAGTCAACTAAAAACGTTATATTTTTTTACACTAGGATGATTGAATTCACTCGGCCATTTTACAATATGTATACTACAGTGGTCATGTAGTCAGGATTCCCATGTAGTCAGGAGGCAGACAAACAAAGTCAACTAAAACGTTATATATTTTTTTACACTAGAATGGTTGAATTCACTCGGCCGTCTTACAATATATTGTATACTACAGTTCCCATGTAGTCAGGATTTGCAGCATGGTCATCGAATTTCAGAGAGTTAATTTCCTACACACCGAAAATAGTTTGTTCAGCAATGTTTGTGTAAAACGATGACCGGGATGCATTTAACATGTAGTCTTACAAATAGATACTCGATTGCAGACTCGATGAAGACTGAAAAATTTGTTTGCCGAAAGAGCCTTCTTAGTAGAATTTCGGAGAGAGAATTAATTAACTACTCTACTATTAATTGGTTCAATAGCTTCATCTTCATTAAAAACGATCATAAATCAGAGTAGAGCACAATCCGCTAGAATAAGTGCTTAAAATTAACCTTGACTTGAAGAGGCTTTTAAGAGAGCCATATAAGTCGTATTATATAGCTCTCTCATGCATCTATTTGTTACGCCGAAAGCCTTTTTATATATTACCTGCGCTGCTAATATTAAAGTTTTATACCAAGGTGAGGGATCCAGTGAATGCTGTTGACATTAACCTGAGGCTATTTAAGACGTCTTTCGGAGAACAAGGTGATACTTTAACATGCCCTGAATGTAGAAACAAGACAATTAAAAACCGCCGGCAGCTAACTTGGACATCAAGAATGAACGTCTGTCCCGCCTTGTATTTACAAACTGCGCGAGACTATGGTCAGTGCGAGGGCGGCCCATACAGACTCAGAATGAAAAGTCTAAAGTGGGAACTGAAATTATCCAAACAACCTCGTGAATGATTGCTGGTCATATAGAGCACTACGACATATATACAGCTACGAATTCTAGGAAAGGTGGGCGTCCATGAGCCATTCGAGATATGAAAACGGTCCGAACTCACGCGTCTAGCGATTCTGCCCTGTTCCTTTCGTTACATTCCGTCGGGTAAAAAGTCTTACAAAAACAGCATCCGCGAATTCTTTAATACTTAAGCGCACCTTCAGCACCGATCTCGCAACATCGTTCTGTGTTCGAGATTAAACCGATTCAGGAGATGACGTAATCAATTAATGCAATTCAGTCTAGCGCACCGCATAGCAGAACCTTACCGAGTCTTGGTGTCAGCATCACGGTTTCAGCACTCAAGTTTCGTTTCGGACGAATAGCAAGGACAGTGCGTGCGTACGCGTTTTTACGCCACCTTTTCGATTCGTATCGAGTCTACCCTTCTCGAGAAGAGAAAGATATTGGCCGTCATCTCCAAAAAAAGTTGATGTGGCGAAAATCAGGTTCGGGTTGAAAACTCAGGCGGACAAATAAATGGCAGCCACAAAGGCCAAAAAGCCGAAGAACATCGGACGCATCGTTGACACAGGCTGGATGGCTGTTCCAAAGTCGGTTGGGTTGGGCGCGTCGTGCAGGGATGGTGGAATTGGCACCCTTTAGGCAAGCCTATCGTTGTTAGCAAGTTTTTGCGCTGCTGATATTTAGGGGTGACAAGACGGGAAAAGGAAAAGAGGAATAGCCTATAGCTATAGAAGGACGGAAGAGGCAGGGGAACGAAAGAGAGAGAAGATTTAGCGTCGCGCATTCCTGCATTCCTGACCTCTCAGCGTGGCGGAGGGTCGAACGAACGGCTTTAGGGCTTCGAATACGCCGGAATTCGCTGTCGAATGTTACAAATCGACCCCCGATAATTCGCGTACCCCCCCCCCCCCGCCCCCCACACACACACACCCTCCTGTCTAAGCCTCTCAGTTCCAGCCCACGGCCCCAACAAGCGATTATTCTTACGCGAGGAAACGAAAGGAAGAGGGAAACAACGACGGCAACGACGACAACAACAATAATAACGACGCAGGTGTTTTGGCATTTTTACAACGCGGCAGTGGTGTCTGCTCTCACAACATGGATAGCGGTACTCCGTCACCTCTTCGAGGGCTTTGCAATAGTTTGCAAACGAATATTCTGCGATCTGGGCTCAAGTGTCCTGGGGGTTTTGGACAGAACACCGTAGGTCGGAAACGTTTAGAACCAGACCACGACAAACATGGAGGGGTAGCGAAAAAGAGAAAACGGGACAGAGAGTAAAGGGAATTAGAGAACCTTTGTCATTGATGTCGTTGCTGTCCTCGTTACACTATTTTACTAACTGAAGTCTTCTGGAAAAGTTTTGCCGAACCTATCTACGATTTCCTCAGGCTCCTTGTCTCTCTGTCTCTCCTACTTTTAGGTCATTGGGGTCAAGTAGGCAGAAACGTTTCAAGCTGTATATAATAAGATATTAAATTGGCGCGCGTTCTGTATATTCGTCGGCTATCTTGTTTTGCCGTTTGGGTTGAGGTCTCATTGTTATCAGTGTTGCCTAATTTGTGGTTTCTACGCGCTCATTTCTCTAACTTGTTGGTGAATTAAAGAACTTAGATTGCCGCAGCACAGACAATTCGCATTCGCAGTGCTATTGCGCTCTGCCTAGTTATGATTCCATTACAAACTTCGCTGCAAGCATTAATTATGAAATCAACAACAGAGTATTTGTTATCGTATAGAAACCACGATAATATTTAGGATATCTATGCCCAAATTATTGATATGAACACAAATCAAATCGTGATAAACCATAAATAATTTATAAAACAGTAATCGAAAACAAAGACATATAGGACTTTGTTATTTGTAAATACAATTTTGTTCACGACGACGATGATTTAAAGTGGACGGTAAATTTAGTATTGACAAATAAATCATGATTATAAATGCACATAGTGCAATTTGTCATATACAGACAGAAACAGAGAAGTAAATCAGAAATTATGCCGTGTGCAAGTAATGAATAAATGTACATTACATACAACATGTAAATTCAAGCAAAGGTTATATTGAAATATCACACCTAGATATTTATAAGTGAAAGTGTCCTCAATATAAGAGAAATGGCAGTCGGCAAGTGGAATTATTCACACCGGGGCTTATGAATAGGATTATAAGTACGAGTAATTATGACTAGTGCTAGGCAGGTTGCGTTGTATACATAATGAATTAGATGCTAAATTTGGCGTAGTGCAGTCGGGAGATTTTTTATTAAATGTTTTTTGAGACTTGTTTTATTTCCAATATTTGTATTCTTTGAACATCGATCCAAAAACCTGGACGGCTCGATTTTGGCTTGATTCTTAATGCCTTGATGAAGTAATTTATTGATTATTTTTTATTAAAGATTTATTTTTTACACTATTAGAAGGTTTTTTTTTTCATTTAAGGAATACCACAGCAGACTAATGTTTATTCAATATGTGATTTCAGATAATCTCTAATCGCTAACGAAGCCTCTGCGATTCGTCTACCTTGTCAAAATCCATAATTATTTTTACTTGATTCTCGGTGAATTGCGTAATCTGAGTAATAAGTACTTTTTGAATATGTTGCTGATAAAGCCCGATTGGGCGTAGGTTGTCATGAATAATCACAATTTTTGTACAAAGGAGTGACAAGTGCTGCAAAAAAAATCCAAGCTATCTTTGTTCAAAACATAGGTAATACTGGTTTTAAACGTGGGTCATTTTTTCAGGTACTCTAGAAGACATGCAAAGATATCAAAATGAAACTTTACGGGTATACCTGGTGTTTCATCATTACCTACCACTTCAAAAATAAGTAGATCGTTAAATACTAATTAGTTAAAAGCCTCGTAGTTTTGTATCCACTTGAATATCAAGCAAACACGTCAACCAATATATGGATCCATCTATCAACATCCACGAGTACGTTAACTACAAACGTCCGTCGGAACGTATAAGAGAAAATCTCGTCTGTAACAGTTCATCTTTAACCTAGCTGCGAAGCGGCTGGTTTGACCGGCCATCAATGATAAAATGGAACAGGCGGCTTGTTTGCTTCCGCTATGTTTTGTTTTTTTTGTACGCACCCGTAATATATGCAATGAAACCATACAAAAAAATCACCAGCGATTTGAGTTGGTCTTAGCCTACCCGCGTTTATTTTTGCGACACCATTTTAATTAAAATGACGCTCAGAGAGCTGATTCAAGTACGTATGTGTCAAGTTTTTGTAATATCGTACAAACCGCGATCGGGCTTGTTGGTAAGCTGCGGTCAATTGTAGACGTGTAACAAGCCTAGATAGCCTGATATACATGCTATGCACTTTCTGCCTTACAGTATGGGCAGTAGTCGCTATACTGAAAGCGCTATGGAGCCGCGATTGTTATCGAATAGCAGTAAGTTAGCGACGTTGTAGAACTATTATTAAAAAGACGCAGTCGTCCTGATTTATTGTAGTTCGAGCGCACTACTTGATCCCTCATTCCAATGGCAGAACTGCCGGTGAGTTGATGAAGATAAACCGCTAACTAAACCCTCCGATATTACGACAAGCACTTCAACTTACTCAGCACGAACAGAGAAGATCAGTCTCATTAAATAAGGTATTCGGGGGGCAATTTAGATTTAATGCACATGGAAAGCGATACGAAAAGCCACTGTACACAATACATGGTTTAATGAACAACGTAGAAGCCCTAAAATGCACTATTTGTAGTCGCACAGACCTTAGCTCGAGCCGACTACAACGAATCGCTTGTACTAACACAAAATATTCAGCAGAATAAGAAACAAGCCGTTTAGTTCACAAAGTTTATAGGCCTAGAGAGAATTTAGTAAATCGTAACATGGCATTTGTAATGGGCCTCTATGTCGAGGGGCCTGCTTTTTGCAATGATAGATAAATATTTTTATGGCCGAGTAACAGGTCTAATATATGCCAAACCAAATAGCATGGTCACCATTACTTTATATGCTTGAAAGAAAATTGGTACGAAATCGACAAGTGCGTATGCAAACATTGTAGAGAGTACAATATCGGACGCTACCACATACTCAACTGCTCGTTTTTTTAAACATCGCTACTAGAGACACCGATTTTGTTAGCCTAGAAAATAATAAAAATGTTAACTCCCAATCTATAGTATATATATATATATATATATATATATATATATATATATATTTATATACGTGTGTGTGTTCAGGAATGTATAAAGTGTACAAACGTTTTACCGTCACAGCTCGACTTACTATAGATAGCGACCCTATTGCGGACATTTGTTAGGTCCCGCAGGGAGCTGACTGTTATACTTAAGTTGGACTTCAGAAACGCTGTCACAGATGCTTTCGGACCGAAAGCATCAAAACAATTGTAATTTTATCGCTGAACCATGATTTTACATTTTCCAGAGATCGCATTATTATGGACATGTCCCCTCAATTATATATATATAGGCCTGTATCTAAAAGCGGTGCTATTGATCACAACTACCGGCCGGTGGCTCAACTGTTCATGGAATGTATTTTTATAGAGAAGATGGTTGGTGATCGCATTGGAAACTTTTTATTGTGTAACCAATTGATTGACATAACTCAGCGTAGGTTCGTCAGGAGCCGTTCCATAGGAACACAACTTATATCTATGATCCACAATGGGAGCCTACATAAATTTATTTTTCAAAGGCATTGATAGCTGAATCATACAACGATATTACAAAAATTAGAAAGTACTGACTCTAATTCCACAACTTGTCAATAGGCTTCAGCACATTTTACGGGGCAAACATTTACCGCCAAAGCCTGTAACGTGGAAAGTGATTCCCTCCCTTGCACCTTAGGGATGCCGCAAGGATCGTGCATTGGGCCCTTGCTCTTCAAAATATACATAGAAAGGTGTCACTCGTCTTTTATTTGCGGGCGATTAAAAAAATCTTAACAATCCACAACCCCACAAGTAGTATTCAACTAGCAATCCAAAATATTGAAAGCTGGTGTTGTGAGAATGGGATGCAAATATCTGTGCCTAAATGTGCCGTGGTGTCACCAGATGACCGTTTGCCGGTATATACACTCGGTAACGACGCTTTATCGGTTGTTGAACCTTTTCGTGTACTTCTAGTGAGTGTAGCCCATAAACTAAGCTTCTTTCAACATATTACTTCCCCGTCACTTCAGCTTCACAATTATGTAATACCATATTTAAATGTTTTATTTTAAAAATTACAAAGTTTAATGCGAATCTGTACAAAAGTCTAGTCCCACCGAACCTGGGTGCCTTTATTGCAACCAGGTTGGGCTTTTTATATGGTAAGATGGTCTGCCGCGCATTCCGTACCGTGTCGACTGAGGCACTACTTGTCGTGTCCAAGATGCTGCCATGGGATTTGCTGGCCGAGGGAGCGAGCAGAACGAGCGCTGGACGGTGATCTAGACCCCACACGGGCTAGATTAGCTACTTTGGACTCTTGGCAGAAAGAATGGGTGAGGGCAGCAGCTCCTGGGGGGGTCACCAAGGGGGGCTGGACCAAAAGTCTGATCCCGGACCTACGGCAATGGTACGACTGCAGACACGGCGAGCTATCTTATTATGCGTCCCAGGTGCTGACCGGCCACGGTCAGTTCCAGACGTATATGGTTAAGATTAACAAAGTTCAAGTCGACTCCTGCGTACTATGCGACTCGGGGGAACCGGATGATGTAGAGCACACTGTTCTGCATTGTGGGGCCCTCCGGGAAGCGCGGGACGCGGGGGCGGCCGCTGTGCGAGGCCGACCAGTCAACGAGGTCGTCACCCATATGATGACTTCAGCGGCGGCCTGGAAAGAAGGTATTGCCCACTTTGATGCGATCATGTCCACAAAGGTGGTCGAAGAGACTGCCAGGAGAGCTCGTCTTAACGTCCACTCAGGCTCCGGTCGAGAGGGGGAATCTGTAGACGGGAGGCGGGTGGGTAATAGGCAGGCGGACCAGGCTAGGCAAATACAGCAAAGGATTCCCCAGATGATGACTCTCGACGCACCCACAGGCGGGCGGGCTGCGGAAGGTATCAACGGCCTTCTTGAAGTCGCCGCCCCGCACCAAAGCGGGCTAGCGCGACTGTAGGAAGGCTGGAGTAGGGAGGAGAGGCAAACTGGCCACTCCCATGGATACGAAGCGATGCCTAGCAGTTACCGTTCCCTGGGGGTGGGGGGGAGGCGGGTGTTAGTGGGTTTGTGAGTCCCACACTAGTCACTGGCTGTGGTGGCGCATGTACATCACGATTCCCGTAATCCCCCATATTAATGCTGAGAGGTTTCAGCATATAAAAAAAAAAAAATATGGTAAGATATATAAATGTCATTGAGGATGTACAGGACCAGACAAGTGTCAAACAGATTAAATACTCATTGTGAAAACGTATTTCTCGTGCCAATGCAAGGGCTACATAAACGAGGTGATCTGTCACTGCATAAAAAGGGCGCGCTGTCCCGGGACTGATCCCAGAGAATGTTTAACTTTGTAGCTGATGCCCTAAAAACTGGAATAAATGTTAGATCACTAAAGGTTGCGTACTCGGTGAACAACGCATTCTCTTGGAGAGTTTCACAAATTCTGCGAAATCGATAAATCTGATATATAATGTAATTATATTCGGATGGCAATGTTTTGTTTAAAAAACAACAGTGTATATTTACGCATATATGACTCTTGCTAATAAAGATGCTTTTGAATTGATCAACGACTCTATTGGGAGAGTCCCTTGACTGACTGAATTCAGAGTTGTGCCTGAGCGACGGGGCTTGTCACGGAAGGACGGAAAACAGCCTGACCGTATGACGATGATGGCCTTCGAGTCAAGGGTGTCTATTATATAATATGTAACTGTGTTAGACTCACTTACACTCTGTGCAGTCCAAAGCAACGCATGAAAAGAGGAAATGTCGCGGGTATTCAAATGTTGGCACGCCTACAGCTTCGCACCGTTTCTTTTGAGACGCTATGGTCCGGAGGCCCATTGACGGAAATATCGCTGAATTGCATCTGTACTAAGCTGATGGAAATAAGATATCAAGAAAGCTTCTTCGGCAGAGGATCTTAATGGTGACCCTGGCTGGCGATATATACGCGTAAGTGCTACGCACGAGTGTTTATATATATATATATATATATATAACTTTGTAGCATTGCCTGCCTACAATTTCGAAATGCAAATGTCGACCGTAGCGCCGGGCAGTGACAGTCTGTGAAATGGAAAAATAAAAATTATGTGAAATAGTTTCGAATTGCATTTGTAGCAAGTCGTGCTACTGTGACGTTTTAGACCCTCCAGTGATTCTGCAGCAGAACGAGTACCATGCTGTGACTCAACATTTTTTTGAAGGGTTCATTGCGGCGGAAATACAAGCCAAAATGTGTGCAGTTTACGGAACTTGCCTTCTCGTTAAACGACGTAGTATGGGCACCAAATATGCACCACGTTCTGAACGGCAAAAAATAGCTTCGAATAAGAGAACAAATGTAAGGCTTACCGCCGATTGAAGCTAAGCGAAATAGCGGAAGAGACGATAGAGAGAAATATATATATATATATATATATATATATATATTTATATATATATATATATATATATATATATATATATATATATATATATATATATATATATAGATTTATTAAGAAAGCAAATGGAGCTACAATTGTCTCCCGCAAACGTGTGCACTAGGATATTACTCTATCTCGTATAGAGTGGGTTGGGACCACTTCAGCAGCGTGCCCCGGACGGACGCCGCGTTTCCGCGTTGGACGTCGAGGTCAAGGCGCTGTCTCAAGAAAGCCGCAGATCTCTTGTCTCCAGTTGCGAGGTTCAGCTGCTCACCGACTCTGTGAAGGAGTTTGCGAGTGAGGTTGCCTGGACCGCCCAAGGTCTCGAACGCTAGCGGTTGAAACTCATGTGGGTAACCTATTGAGGCGTATTTTGCGAGCTTCTTCGCCTCGGCTAGATTACCAGCGTGGCCTGCTGAGATCGCCCCGCCACCGACCATTGAAGGTGCTAATGAGTCAGTAACTGTGGCGTCCCAGACAAGCATCCTGCCTCTGCTGAAGGGGGTTAGAGTCATCCCGTCAGGGCGTTTGCCGTTGTCGGCGGAGAGACCCTGGGGCTCTAGGATACAGGGAAATCCGCTAGATCGGAGCGCTCGGCTAACAGTGTCGTTAATGCTGGCATGTCTGGCCCGCCGCCCGGCACTCATGATGCACGATAACCCATAATGGGCTAACTTGTCAACAGGTTGACCACATTTGCATTGGTGGGAGGACACAAGATCACAGCCGAGCCGAAGTCCTGCCCCAGTTCTAGTCGTCTCATCGTCCAAAAGGGTGCCCAGTGGGGCGCTTGGAAGCGCATGCAACCAGGCCCCGGATCCCTTAGCGGCGACCGCCCGGAGACGAGCCTTTGCAGAGTCGTCCATGGCGCCCGTGAGTAAGCCGCAATACACTTTTTCGTGTAACAACGCGCTCCAGTCGTGTTGGCTCCGTGGGTTATCCGGGGCACCACTGCAAATTGTCTCCAGCTCCTCTTGTAGGCGTCTTGTATGGTCGTTGTACTAAACAGCGCCGGCCTCGTCTAGAAGTGCGATGGCGTTGTTCTCGGATCGGAGAAGGGAGGAGACTATAGCTGGCCCAGCCGAGATGAGTGGATCCGGAATCCCCAGGCCTCCCTTGGAGATGGGTAGTTGCGCCTGCTTTCGAGCGGGAGGTGCCAGCGATAGATTAAGGAGAGACTCGAGGGTGTTCAGCGTTAACTCGTTCAATGGACGAAAGTCGTCCAATCGCCCTGTCAGATCAGCTCCTCGGAGAAGGTGGGTGACCTTGGTGGCTGAAAACGACGAGCGAAGTAAAAAGAGAGCGCGATGAGCGCCGAGCGGGGTGAGGTTATTAGCGACGTCCTTTAAAACATTTTGCCATTTTTCGAGAGCGCGTGTGAGCCCCTGTGGTCGCAGGGGGACTCCCAGAAGCTCTAGGTCGTCGTCGAGGGTGATCTTACAGCCCGGCAATAAAGCTTCAAGGGGACGGAGGTCGGGCGCCTGCGCACTATCACCCGTAACGAAAAAAAAATATATATATATACTTCGTTTTTGAACGAGGCTGTCTTTTTCTGACGGCAAGTTTATCTAAATTCAGTAATTCCCTATTGAGATAATTACACATTTTCAACTATATATATATATATATATATATATATATATATATATATATATATATATATATATATATATATATATATATATATATATATATATATATATATATATATATATATATATATATACAGGTAGTTCAATAAGTTCTTAGAATGAGCTTTTTACAATTCCAATTTTGGCGCGCTTCTACCGCTATTAGGAACTGCAACTTTTTGACTGCTAGCACTCAAAATATTATGGTGATTGGCCGTTGCGATTTCGTTTGATAGCTTTTCCCGTGCAACGTATCGGCGTGATTTTTAAAAAGGAAGAAAATAGAGTTTCGAGTGGTTACCAGGCATTTTTATTTCAAAGGTTGGAATGCGACCCAAGTAAAAAATGGGTTGGACGAGACGTACGGTGACTCTGTGCCATGTTTTGCCACTGTTTCCAACTGGATTAATGAACTACGTCCAGGAGGCCAAAAAACGGCAACTGATGAGGAAAACATAGAGAAAGTGCGAAACATCGTCGGCACAAATAAGCGAATGAACATTAAGGAGATAGCGGAGGCATTAGGAATTAGTTTAGGTAGTGTGCATTTTATCCTATACGAAAACTTGAAGATGAAAGAGCTCAGAGAAAAATGGCTGCCGCATTTGCTCAACCAAGGCCAAAAAAACGCGCCTGTTTTCGCTTCACAGCGAAATTTGGCCAAGATGTCGAACAATCCGTCGGATTTTTGGCGCAGATTCATGACCGTCGATGAAAGCTGGGTCCATCACTACACTCCCGAGACCCAAGGAGCATCTTGCCAATGGTGTGCACCTGATGAAGGACCTTCGAAGAGGGTGCGGACAACGGCATTGACCGGAAAGGTGACGGCTACAGTTTTTTAAGACCAACGTAGAATAATGCTGGTCGACTACCTTGAGAGCGGTAAAACGATCACAGGAGAATATTATGCAAGACTGTTGGACTGCCTTTAGCAAGAACTCATCGTGAAACGGCCCGCTTTGCAGAAGAAGGTTGTCCTGTTTCACCAGGACAATGCTCCTGCACACAAGTCCCGCCAAGCATCGGCAAAACTGGCCCAACTGAGGTTCGAACTTATTGAACAACCTTCCTATTCTCCAGAATTGGCCCCCTCTGATTATTTCCTCTTCAAACATTTGAAGAATAGTCTCGGTGGAAAGCGTTTTTCCAGCAATGAAGAGGTTAAGGCTGCTGTCAATGCCTATTTTTAGTCTAAAGACGCGGAATTTTACTTAAGAGGTATAAAAGCTCTGAAATCTTGGTGGGAAAAGTGTATTGAGCATCTCGGGGAGTATATCGAATAAGATAAATTTAAAAACATGATTTGGAAAATTCTTGGTTTTCATTCTAAGAACTTATCGAACTACCTGTATATATATATATATATATATATATATATATATATATCTATATATATATATATATATATATATATATATATATATATATATACTATATTATATATATATATATATATATATATATATATACATATTTATATTTATATATATATATATATATATACAGGGTCATTCAGGGAGTATTGTACTTCTTTCGAGGTGTGATAGAGCTCGGCAAGAAAATAATTTTTCCCTATGGAGGGAGGACGCGGAAACGTCTTGTTTAGGAGTGAGGATGAAATTTATAAAAGTCGTTAATCTGCCTTTTTTTTCTCCTACATAGTTGTGCGAAATCTACGTTTGCGGAAGAACCAGTTAACGCATGAAGGAACCGATTATACCGGCGTGTTCGGAGAAAATTCTGCGCAACGGAAGACACTTCGCTAGCTTGCGTAGCAAAACGCCAATATACAGGTTCAGAAAAGTCATAAAAAGTCGATATGTTGTTATGTCTTACGTTAACGCCTTTTAGTGAAAAATCGTAAATTTTTTCCATTACGACTAAAACTGTATGTCCAAAAGACCACTCTCACGCAATGGCAAATTTAATGCCCACCACTTTCATATCAAAGTGATGATGCTGCGTTGCGTAGTTGTCAAGTCACTAAGCGTTTTCGATAGCCATATCGAAAGCGAAGACATGCATATTTGCATAGGGCGTATGAGAAAGTTAGGTACATATTTTAAGGTTTAGTAGTACTCAGCAAGAGAATAATTTTTCCTAGTGGAAGGAGGGAGCGGAAACGCCTTGGCAAATTTTTATGGTTCTGAACGTGAAAACTTGCACGTAAAACATAACAACTATGACTGTCGAAAACGCTTAGTTACTTGACAACTACGTAACGCAGCACCATCAGCTTGGTACGAAAATGATGGGCAATAAATTTGCTATTGCGTGGGAGTGGTCTTTTGAACGTACATTTTTGGTCGCAATAGACAAATTTTACGATTTTTTATGAAAAAGCGTTAACGTAAAATATCGACTTTTCATGACTTTCTTTAATCTGGGTATTCGCTTTTTGCTACGCAAGCTCCGTGAAGCGTGTTATGCAGAATTTTCCTCCGAACACGCCGGTGTAATCGGTTCCTTTATGCGTTGACTGGTTCTCCCGCAAACGTAGATTTCGCACAACTATGTAGGAGAAAAAAAGCTGAATAATAATATATATTATAAACTTCACTCTCTCTCTCTCCTAAACAAGAGGTTTCCGCGTCCTCCCTCCATAGGGAAAAATTATTCTCTTGCCGAGCTCTAACAAACCTCGAAAGAAGTACAATACTCCCTGAATGACCCTGTATATATTTATATATATATATATATATATATATATATATTTTTTTTTTTTTTTAAATATATATATATTTATTGTTTTTTTATTTTTAATTTTAATATATCTTTTTTGAACGGGGCTGTTTTTTGAACGGCAAGTGTATCTAAATTCAGTAATTTCTTGTTGAGCTTTAAAGTTCTATAATTACACATTTTTAACAATTGTACACATAAATAGTGTTTTGCGAAAAAGGCTATCGGCCGTGTCTATATACATATAGTATATACATTTTTTATGGAGCCGTCTTCTCCGGACGGCGAATATGTTTAAATTCAGTAATTTCTCATTGAGCTTGGAATTTTCATAATGACGCAACTGTAACCATTGAGGGCATTTTGCAGAAAAGGCAATCGCCCGTGTCTGCATATATATATATATATATATATATATATATATATACACATATTTATAAATAGATTGGGTGTGTGACGTTCGCTTGTTACGCAGCACGACTTCAGTGAGGTGCGCACGTTGAGCTCAATCGGCAAAAAGAAAAGTCGCATTGTCCCGTGACGGTAATGACGGCAGCGATGACGACAGTGCGCCCAGTCAGTAGCAGCTAGGACGGTGTGGACGGGGCAACAATGCCGCCTGCTACCGTCAAGCGACTGCCACTACGTCGTGGGCTAGCCAACCCACAACAATGAATCGTTAATTGTTTTACCCGCCGTTTGTAGTTCCGTAGACTATCACTTTTGTCTTCCGCTTTTCCCCTTCTTCCTCTCTCTTTCTCTCTCTTACATTATCTCGCTTTATCAACCTCTCTTTCTGAATCTATATAACCCTCTTTCTCTTTCTCCTATTCTCTCGGTGTCTCACTCTTCTTTCTATTCCTTTCTTGGGATTCCTTCTTTCTATTGCTTTCTTCTTATTCCTTCTTTGTGTTGTTCACGCTCTCTTCACGCATAGCACGACATTTATCAGCAGCAGCAGCAGCAGAAGAAGATATGCGCGGTATCGCCGTTACGGCACGTGGTAAATGCCGCCACCGCCGCCCCTGCTGCTGCGGGCGGCTGCTCAATCGTTTCCATGGGCAAACGCGCAGCTGCAGCAGTTAGCTGCCTGTAGTAGGTGGTAGCACGGGCAGCCAGCCACGAGCTGGCTAGTGGTGATGGCCTACTAATCTCGTGACGCACGACTACGACTTGAGTAGCCTACGACGACGTGCACGCTCTCTCATTAGGTCGGGGTTGCGCTAAAGAATTCGGCAAGCAATTCGGTTGTTCGGGTGCTAACGACACGACAGCTAAACTTAGTTGTTAGCCTGGCTCGCCAGCATGGGCTCGTTGTACCCGCATAAGTGCACACACACAAAGGTAGGTAGATCCACACACAGATACCGTGGTGGTTATGGCGATGGTAGTTAACACCGAGATCAGTGTCTTGTTCAGACGACGACGACAACGATGACGCCACCGCCGCTGAACAACACAGAGAGCACAGACGCTTTCTCGGAGGGCTGCGGCACTCAACGCACGACGACAGACTGACTAGCAATAGCTTTAACAGCAACAGCAGCAGCAGAACTGCGCATGCGCTCGTGATGAATGCGCGTGTGCCCAGGCCCACGCTGGGCTCATTGAGAATAGATAGATGATTAACCATATAGCGCTGAGTGTCAGCGGCCATGCTGCTGACTGTTAGGGAAACCCTAGATATCTTAACATGCCCGGCGATCGGTGCATTGAAGATACACAAACCTCAGGTTAAGTTCCAAGTCCGTAGGGAACGGAGGAAAGTATAGAATTAAAAACAACCTCCCTAAAAAATGTTTTAATTCTAGGCCCACGCACGTTTTCTCTTATTTTTCCACATCATCATCATTGCTTTTAGTTCTTCTTGTTCATTCTCCTCTCCGTCTTTCTCTCCACATCATTATGATCATTGCTTTTAATTCTTCTTATTCCTTCTCCTCTCCGTCTTTTTCTTCTTCTTCTTCGTGTGGTCATTTTTATCTTGCTCGGGACGATATCATTTACCTGTTTGTTTGCCATAAACAGCTGTAGCAGTAGCAGCAACAGTTGTTGTTATACGATGAGCTGCAGTGCACAGAATCAGTATCAACAGCATTATTGGTGGTGGTGGTTTCTGACACAGCAGTCATAGCACGCCAAGCATGCGTCACGATGTCCCCGTGCTCAAAGGGGCCATGGGGCGTACGGCACCACGCTTTGAATGAATGTCATCACCACCATCATCACTACCACTACCACCAGCACCATCTATCTGGCTGGTTGGCATACGAACATATTTGGCAACCATGACCATAACCCAGTCATTTAGACAGTTAATCAGACTGACCAAGTCAGTTGGCCAATAGGTTAATCAGTCCCAGGCCTCAGCCAATTGCTGTCGTCATTGCTCGGTTGCTTTGTTGTTGGCATTGTTGTGGTTGTTGTTGCTGCTGCTGTTGTGGTTGTTGTTGTTGTTGCTGCTGCTGTTGCTGCTGCTGCTGCTGTTGTGGTTGTTGTTGTCGTCGGATCGTTTAATTCGATCTGATCAAAAGCATCTAGGAGTGCCCGTTGCCCGACTGTCAAAATGACCGTTTGGCCGCCGCGGGTTTGCCCGCTGTTTTAGCGGGCATTGGCGCGCGTTTCAAACGACCACAAAGAGCAGCATCGGGCTACGAACGGGCGCGTGCATGGTGGTTGGTACAGGCGTAGTAGATGGCTGACTACGAAGAAAATATAACACATAAAAACTCATGGTGACAGTGGGTGGCGATGGTGGCAACGGCGGCGCCGAAAAGTCTGAACTATATCGCAAGCTACTGCGCGAGTTGTTTGAGTGTCCACTCGCTTCCTCCATCATGATCTCTATTTGGTAGCCTGCCTATCTATTCACCTGACCTGGTGGTAAACGCGCTGCCGGTGACATTTATCTTACTACCCAGCAAAAGCACGAGCACACGTTCGTACAGAAGTACAGATAACTACCGGCCTGCCTCTCCTCTCTTTTCCTTTTCTCTGATTTGCTCTGTTCCTCTCAGTATCCTTCCCGATCTCTGACCACTGATGGCCACTGTCCGGCCTGCTGTCCGGCCCTCGACACTACCTACGCATACACATATTACCTACACATAGGACAATACAACAGGAATTGTAATAACGTAGTAGTAGTGGTAGTAGTAGTAGTAGTATCAGTTTGAGTGGTTACCGTCCGTCTCCGTTTCAGTATTAATAGTTAGCATAATCGTTCACACGGTCGTTGTCGCCCTCAGTCAGTCATTCAGTCAGTCAAGCATACGAGAACGATACTGATGATAATTATGCTGTTGTGATGTTGATGATGGTGAAGGTCGTGGTGGTTATGCCGCTGCTGTGGCCACGGCTCTGTAGCAGAAATGTCATGGGCCTCTATGTATGCGTCACATGCGTGCGTATGGGCGTATATAGCACGTGTGTGGTTATATATATATATATATATATATATATATATATATATATATATATATATATATATATATATATATATATATATATATATGGGCGTAAAAACAATAAGCATAGGTATAAAAACATACGTAGGCAGATGATTAGATATATCTCTAGATAAGACGAACGCCCAGGTGGTGGCGAGGAGGTGGTACGGGGGCAGAAGGGTAGAGAAAGAACGAAAACAAGATGTTCCTGCCTGGCCTCCCCCTATATATATGCCGGCGTGTTGGGCTTTGTCGGTATTCCACTCACCAGCACCAGGTGCAACTGCATCAGCAGAAGCAACAGGTGAATCTTTACTAGTATTACTATTACTACTACTACTACTAATATGACGATGGTGTCTGCTACTCTTACTCCAACTACTGCTAGGACAGGATTACAGCCCCGTATTACAACCGATCAGTAATAGGATAGTGAAAATAGCAACAGTGCTTTAAAGTGGCCGTGTACATCGGTAATATCGCTGCCGCTGCTCCTGTTGTTGCTGTTGTTGATGCTGCAAAAGTTGCTGAGTCTGTAGTCCTTATTATTTTACAGCAGACGGCAGCCACCGTAGGATTCGAGTGGGCTCTAACTTGTCGTTGTTGTTGTTGTTGCTGTTGTTGTTCTCGTCGCTGCTGTCTGTTGTTTCGTTGTGTAGTTCCGATAGAAGCAGACTACCCACGCATTCTCGCGGACCTTCTCTTTTCGTGCGCTCGCTTGCGTCCAACGTAGTGCCGTAATGGATCTCGACTACTGCGACATCGACAAGGTCACCGATCCCGAGGTGAGTCAAGCGACAAAGCAACAGTGCTAGCGCATCGGATTAAGTCTCTATCGCAGTTGCTCACTCTGTGCCGCTTTTTGCCCTCATTTGTATCTCTACGCGTGGGCTGCGTGGGTGGGCGACCCTGAGCCTACTTCGAGGCTGATTCGTTTTTCCCCTTTTACCCGACGGATTTGTTCGCCTCCCCTGACATCCGCTCTGTTCGAGCTTAGATCGAGCAACAATGATGAAATTGTTGGTTGATTGCAAACCTATTAGTGCCATCGATAAATGGCTGTGAATGGGTTGATCTGGCGAGCGAACGCTGGGTGGATAGGAGGACACTATTTACTCGTAGGGTAAACGAAGAGAATAGACTTTGAGCAGATATAGGGAGTGCTTCGTAGACACAATGGCACTAGCAATTGTGTCGAACTTCTGAGTCACAGCCAATAATTGAGTGATGTGTTTCCTTTTTCGCCATGCCATTCACGTATGACGAACTTCAATTTGTAGATCCACTAGTGTATTGCGTGCCCACCTACACAACTAGTCTAGTTGAGCTATTGCTTGTCCTGGTAACAAACGCGGCGATTGTGAGGGCAAGCAAATAGAAGAGCTCTACACAAGTCTATAGATGCCTGCACGTTTAGTGTTCGTTCATCGATAAAGACAAATTTATCATAGCATTACGTGTATCGCTACGAATGAGTGTTCTCAAATAAGCGTAAATAGCACGACCCAGTCATCCCGATAAGGAGGATACGACTCTCTAGCCTGGTGATCTTCGTCAGTTCAAATATGTCACAAGTTTAAACAGAAGAACATACTTGAGCACACCATTTGAATATGCACGGAATATGCATGCCGTAATAGTAGTGCCAACAGCGATATCTACATAGAAAGAGGTCGTGTTTGGCATGTGAATTCAACGCAAGAGTGGAGTTTGTCACCTTAGAAGCAAGCACTGGTTAGTGGGATTAGTTAATACAACAGCATCGGACTGGCACCGGTGAAAGCTAACGCATTCAGCCTAAAATTGATGGGCGAATTTTAGTTTGTTATTACAGTAAAATTATTTCTACGATTGTATTCGGTGCAACAAGTACACTAGATTGGCGTAGCTTAGATGAGCTATTACCTCTAGAAAATGGAAACGGCGTGATGTGTTCTTCTCGAAATGGTTCGGTGCGGTTACCTAGACCTAGTTTTCAGGCCGTTATCGACCACGAGCCAATTGTGGTCGAAGGTGTAGAGGAAGCTTCAACAGTTGCTGTGGCAGGCTAATTCCGTAGCTGAAAGTACCAACATCATTTTCAGTGCTAGCAGGTCCAGAGAGTGCGCTGACGTGCCAATACGTTATGACCGGTACTTGCGTTCGTCTGCAGGTCCGCAAGGTTGTGCTCGCACATCGCAACAGCCGAACTCCGGATCCTTCGCTGGAGGTGGACGGTAACCTCTTCGCGAGGAGAATGTCTTCCGATTTCCGTTCCGAGGCGGAAAAGGCTGGTACGTGGCTTGCCGCCGAAAATGGTAAGCCTGCCGAAGAGTCGAAGGACAACAAAAAGCCGTCAGCCAACAAGTGAACGGAAGAAGCACCTCTGTGGGGTTGTACTCCCGCCCCCCCCCTCCGTCTCCCATATTTCCAATATTGGGGGTGAAGTCAATCTTACAACGACCGAACTAAATGGACACCATGGCATAACCCAATACCACCACCACCACCACCATTTACCCAGCAACACCGCCGCCGCCGCCTTATTAAAAGCCTAAGAGTCATGTCACTTTGCTTTTTGATCGTGAAATCTTGTCAGAATGAAGGCTCAATCGAACACTTAATTGGTAGAGCGATTCTGGCACGAGGGTCGTCAGTGGAGTACGTTGGCTGATAGGATGAGAGTCTCAGACGACCCGATATGACCACGCCGACGTCGGTGCTGCGAACTGCGGCCGTACCAGAGGCAGCAGTACCTCGTTCTGGCTAACTGTAAATCAAGTCGTAGATGCAATGTATAAACTAGTTTTGCTACTACAATCAAGCTCGCACAATAAATGACTTAATAAATGTGATTCATTTGGTGCAGGTTGGTTTCCTTCGTCATCATCATTATATATATATATATATATATATATATATATATATATATCGTGCGTACTAGAACCTCCAGGTCTATCCAGAGATGACGGAAAAAAGGCCTGACGGTCTTACTCTAACCCCTTTGAGCGTGGTCGCATGCTTGTATGGGACGCAACTGTAACCGACTCATTAGCCCCTTCGATGGTCGGTGCAGGTGCGGACCAGGCAGGCCATGCGTCTAGGTTAGCAGAGGCTAACAAATATAGAAAATACTCAGGCGTTAGTTATCCGCACCAATTTTGTCCGTTGGCCTTTGAAACAATGGGAGGACCAGGCCCGCTTTCATTGAAGTTGATTCAGCGCGTGGGTAGAAGCCTTAACCTCTCCACGGGAGACTCAAGGGCATCGGAATTTTTGCGTCAGAGGCTGTCGCTTGACATCCAACGAGGAAACGCAGCATCTGTTCGGGACACATTGTTGAACTAGGCTAATCTCGGGTTAGATAACCCGTAACCACACGTTAACGCAGAGACATTTGTTCACTCCAAAGTGCTAATATAAAATTTCACTATACTACCTTACGAAAGGTTTTATATGTATATATATACGGTTATGTAGGATAGAAGCGGCCGTTAAGCAAAGCGGGCATAAACCGCGTCGGTAGGCCGCAGGGGCACAGCAAGCTAAAGAGATGGTGCCTAATAAAAAATGGCGCCACCACAATACCGACGACGCGGGAAGTCACTGGATGCGCAGGCAGTCTAAGAAATTTACGAAGACATGAGAATAAATGAGGCAATATCATTGGCATGAAGCAAGCAGTGAACGTGCCTTGTTTGAGCGAAAGACGGGCGAACTCATAACGGCCACCGTCCGGTCGTGGGGGTGGCAAACACTACAGGTCAGCATTCCACAAGGCTACACAGTGAGGCAACTTTTAGAGCCGTTTCTAGAAGCATCACCGTAGATTTCTGTACAAAATGTTAACGCACGAACGTCAACGTACATAAAAAAACAATAAAATTAGTTAAAGCTAACTTGAAATTTCCTTGACTTAACATGAAATAGTATATATATTCTAAAACATAAATGACCGCCTCTCTCGATTGACATGTCAAGAGCAGCTGACAACAGTATACGTATCAATGTTATACGCATACTTAATATGAGCGAAATAAGTAAGATGATGATATCAGTTAAAACAGTTTATAGTGTTTTAATATATTTGATTTACGTGCGTTCGATAGTCGATTGACTGTATGTAGACACTTTTAGACAATAACAAGCGTTAGTTCTTAGTGGCTAAGGGCAGACACCGCGTTATTTAATTCAGTCGCCCGTTTGCATAACGTAAGAAGCTTTTGGTATTACGATAGCGTGAAAAATAGCTGCCAGCATTCCTCTCGCAACGGAAAACCTGTCTCGCAGTAACCTGGGCTCATCTCATGTATGTGGTTGAATGGATGTGGTATATCAATGACCGCGTAATCCGCCTTTATGTATAGAAAGGCCCTGTGCATATAAGTCAGGAACGATGTCCTCATTATTGCATGCACTACCAAGTTTAGGACGCCCTTTTTTTTTTAAGGCAAGAACGCATGTTGCAGCGAAAGAGCGTTCAAAACCCGCCAGAAACATTCTAATCCAGGGATGGTAAGCGACGCAGTCCAACGTATTAAAGGTAGATTAGAATTCGCGGTAAGTACAATAAGCCAGTCAGCCTGAGAAAAGGGAATCAAAATCTCCTCACAGTCTTCGTTTGCCTTCACAAAAGTCCGCACTTGTCTTTGTTCGAGAGAAGTAAACTACGAACACACCTAGATCTCAGGAGTTAAATACTCTGTAACGATTTTGCACCAGCGTAACTCTGGCTCTCTCTTTAATGTGGTATTACGATAGGCAGTGGCGTGTGCAGCAAACGACAACACCACTTTATTTAGTTTATGGTGGTTGATGAGCCTCCAAAAGGCTGCAGCCATCTCTCTCAGCCATCTGCAGCCAGCAGATGCCCATTTAACCATCTGCCAGGTAAACAACTTTTTATCAAGTTCCATCTTCCATGTTCCACCACCACGGTCTCGCCATAACAAACCATTGACGCTTTAACCAATTAGACCCGACATCATTGAGATATACACTTTATATCAGTGGGAGGTGGAGAATGCGAAAAAGAGTCAAGCGGAAGCGGAGACAAATCTGCGGTGATAAGGCTTCCCACAAGGTAATAACTGAATTACGTTGGATAATACGAATGCGATACC
Organism: Dermanyssus gallinae; assembly: GCA_003439945.1. Taxonomy (NCBI): domain Eukaryota; kingdom Metazoa; phylum Arthropoda; class Arachnida; order Mesostigmata; family Dermanyssidae; genus Dermanyssus; species Dermanyssus gallinae. The sequence goes on from QVRM01001414.1 coordinate 77,702, forward strand.
GATAGCATAGAGGATTCGTGATTTGCTAAGCAGCGTTTAAGCTTTTAAACGCGAAAGCAAAAGTATCCCATTTCTTCGCTTCTTCGGCAGCCGTTCCGCTGGGCGTCAGAACCTTAACCCATTCAGACCAGCCGCCTCTCGAGTATGATCGGTCTCGATCGACACTCGTGATTGTTTGCATTTTAATACTGTTTGTTTTCATTCTAATCTAAACGAACGACGCTAGCTGATTATCGGCGATTAAGAGTACAAACGCAGTACGTGGCGTATGCAACAGGGCCACCGATTAAAAAGTGGAAAGATCGAGTTCGAATCCCGGCTGTGTATATTGCTTTTTCTTCTGAGTGCAACAGTTATTCATACAGCCGACACCACAAAACGTCATGGCCCCCGGGCCGCAACCCCTCTAATTGTTGCCCCGCGCTCTCTGGACATCACTAGACTGCGCAAAGTTGCAGCATCTGGAGATGGAGCACCGAGCAGTGCAGTGCCCAGTGTCCATCGAATAACCTGAAGGCTGCCCATGAGAGACCCGCTCCACCCCGACGACGGAAAGTAACACGCGTTTAGGCGTAAAGAGGACAAAAACGTTACCTAAGACTGTACAACAGGCTGCTCAAGACAAAGCGGTTAACAAGGACGATGATAACGGCGGATTCACAGTTCACACTTCCCGTAAAGAGATTCACTTGACGGAACGGGAGCTGAAGCAGTTGGACAAGCTTGAAGACGATAATAACGCAGGTACTATAGGTACCCTTAAAAGCGTATTTTGCAGGCAATCCACCGAAGGTAACACGCCCGTTAACTTCGAAGAAGAGTTACTGCTAACTTTACACAATTCACACATTGTCCCCAGAAAGTAGGATTTATGGTGACATGTCAACTATAGAAGAATCTTGTAAACAAGTTCCTATACCGGCTATTGGTATTGCTATTGGCTGCTGCAGTTAGAGGTATGATCAGTCTATCATCCGTCAATCAGTTTACCTAAGCCTAGAAACCCACCGAAGTAGAAATGAATGTCGCGGCAACAACGAGCTGTGACGTTTAGGAAGTCTCGAGTCATTTTACCACAGCGCCGGGTCAACACTAAGACCCAGAAGACGCTCACAGACCTATCGTCATTGTCTGGTATTCTATCAGTAGACTGATGTCCGGAGCTAGCTAAGGCGATCGAAACAATTACTGAGGTTCTTCATCTACTACTTGCTGTACTACCGCTTGTCGAGAAGCTCAAACATACCTCATCATAATGGAAGATCACACCTACCTGTCTTCCGGGAGCTCCAACTCCAACAACGACGACGACACTGCTGGCACGATCTAACATCGTAGACGCCGAACCTAGCTTGAAAGTTCTACGCCGATCCCTTCATAAATCAAACTCCAATGCATTAGCTTTAAAGTTAGTACGTATCACACCAAAATCTACTAGACATATTTTAGCCATGAACATACTAAGGTGCTCGATAACGTGCACACTCAGAGCAGTTTTTCACGCTTGGTTGTCATTATTTTTCTTCGTATAGGTCACCTTTCGCCTCCCAGCTAATATAAATATTAACCATTATTTAGCGAAATAGACGAATCGCCGGGATTACGAGTGCAGCACCAGACGACATAACCTGACGGCCCAGAGAACCACTCAAAGAATCGTGCTAACTCACGTTGACTCCGATGTTGCTCGAATAGTCCTATCCAAGTTATCCGAAGAAAACAGCACCAATGCTGCTAGATTCCTAATTTTTACAGACACGTATTTATCTGGCGAAGATACCGCCAATGCACTGAGAGCGGAACACCCGCCTGCATCAGCCGAATCTATATGACCTAAACCCCCAACAACAGATTTCGGATCCACGAGCAGGAAAGCTATCTTTGCTACAACTCGATTCTTTCTAAGAAGTTCCTCAGCAGGATTGGACTTTATCCGTCAGAGACTACTAGCCGACTTGCTGTCCCCAAACCTCGGAGAGACAGCAAATAAGCTGGCAATATTCATAGCTAAGGTTGTTGATATATTGCGCTTTGTTCAACTAGCAATAATTTTTGGCACCACATTGCATTAAACAAAAAGTGCCGCTCAATACGACCGATAGCATGCTCATCATGCCTGCGCAGGACTGCTTCGAAGGTCAGCATCAAAGATAACACAGGACCGCTCACACACCGAATTGAGAACCGACAATTGGGATTCTTGGTCAAAGCCAGGGTGGAAATAGCAGTTTACACAACTCGCTCTTTCCTGGCCTCTAGGACTTGTTCCACATAGATGCTCAAGCTAGATTTTTTAAATTCTTTCAACATGGTAAGAAGATACCATTTGCTAATCACAGTTAAGAACTCGAACCCAACACGTGCACCATTATGTCGAGTCTTCATATAGACGTCCAACTTGCCTTGTAATGTCTGACTTAATAATATCGTTCGAGACAGGCATACAAGGAGATTCCCTTGCCCCACCTCTGTTTTGCCTGGTAGTTAACGATCTGACCAAATCGCTCGAAAGCCCGCTTAACATGTAGTACTTGGACGATGGGGTACTGACAGGCAACGCCTCCACAATCGTTAGTAATTTGCCGAAAATGGTCGATTTCGAGATAGTTAGCGGCTTGGCTCTGAACCTGTCTAAATGCGAACTGTTTATTGTGGAACCCTAACGCAGATTCAGCAATCTTCAAGATCACGCACTGGTCACCGGGCTACAAGCTACTCAGCGCGAACGAAGTAGAGTTCCCCCGTGTTGCAGATGTGGCTAAGTAAATAAAGTATCGCTTTAGAGCGCCTTCCCCTGATAGGATACTATAGTGGTCTTTGCCCGCAAAGATGCTCTTAATCAGCCATATGCCTGACTCATATTTTGAGGGGTATAGACCTTACTGGCAAAACAGACGAGGTGAATGGTCTCAAAGTGAATGGTCGGCCCTGCTAGCCTATCAAAATGCTCGTTTACTTTACTGATCAAGCTGACAATGACTCTACTAGGGCTCGGCTTAGGGCAATCTCTGCAAAACATGCAAGCGAGGGCAAAAATCAAAATATTGCTTCTCACCGAGATTAAGGGTGGAAGCAGTTAAATATTTTATATTTGAAACAATTATGAATGTATTAAATGCTATTTGTGCATAAGCAGCGAAACATCCAAAAGAAGAAGCATTCACTTTTTTGTGGTCTAATTGTTAAATCTTACTTAGATCGTTTTCAGTTGTCTTTATTTTTAAAATATGGATAAATTGAATTGTATAAAATCTTGATAACATTAAAATTTAATTGCATATCCAGACACTTGTCAGAAATTTGTATTGGGCATATAGCAATATCTAATTGCTCAAGGCTTACCACTATTCAGCCTGCGGTTTATAAGACTTTGGATAATATAGAACAAATAGTGTTCTCCAGGAAACATAGATACTGAGTTGGTGATTTTTATGTAGCATTGCTTTGTTGACAGAATGTTCACGATGCGTGCTGCTTCCAAAGCTGTTTAGATCTTAAGCGGACTCGTACTCTAGGAGGTCTGTTTTCCATACGTTGCAGCTTCTAGAAGGGCTACAAGGCATGCTACAACTTTTGAAACTCTTTGAATGATATATATATATATATATATATATATATATATATATATTGTTTTTCGCAAACATGTGACTAAACTCCGGTTAGGGAACTATAGACTAGCAGTAGTACAACTATGAAAAAAGAAATAAGGTCTGCAGACAGCAGCTACAAACATGTTGGTGCCCTGCCCAGGCGAAGTTCTACAGCGACCCCCAGGCAGTCATCGTCTAGAGGGTCCGAGTAAAGGCTAATACACATGTCCTAGTCGAGTCTAGCAAAAGCTTAAACCTGTACCGTGCCAGAAAGTTTAGTTTACGTAGCATCAATGTATATTGCCCTCCCATCCGCAATAGACGGATTGATGTCACTACTACAGGTCCCGCGCTTGTGACGGCATCAGAGAATGCCAAGTTGAGCAAAAGTGAAGCGTAACACAGGATGTGTGATCGATTGACTCCAACAGGTCAGCATGTTCCGTCACGTCCACGACATACAGTAGCTAAGTTACCAGCGAGCTCGAGCGCCAGAATCTTAGCAAATAACAAACCTCCAACGTGGTTCCAATTCTGTTCTTTATTAACGCAATTTGATGGTAAATAAGCCGTCCGGGCGCCATACGTTTAGCGGACTTTCATAAAGTTGACTAGGTCTTAAGTACATAAGCAGAAATAAAAAGAGCCTAAAAAGTTGCCCTACTGTGACGCAGATTAAGAAAAACTGCATTAATCCGAGCAAAGTAGATGTGGGGGATTTTTGGTCGGTATGATGGTAGCGGTCTGGCACTTACTCAAAAACTGCTGCGTAAACTTTAACATGTAGGCTATTTCGGGGCCCAAACCTAGCGGGTGGTCTCCAAGGGCCTTAGATGTCGAAGTCTTGTCGCTCCAATCAATCTAGATTTATCTGTCTAATACAGTGTAGGTCAGCTGCTTAACCCTTTGAGAAGCTGTTCACTGGACGTTAAAAATCTGGCTTGAGACTCTGTGACCTTGATTCGAGCTATTGTAGGTCACTTGAAAAAGGGGTATGTTCTCCTAATAAACCTGAGTCGGAACAAAAAGTGTTAGTTGAATTAATTTGCCTAGCCGCCTCAGACACGTTACGATATGATAGTCTTGTTAGCACTTTTTTGGGTCCGCTTATTTTTGGTTCTCCTTATTTTTTCCCATTCTGGACTCCGTCTTATATATATATATATATATATATATTTATAGGGTGCAACAGACATTTTTCAGAAGCGATATAAAAAAAATTGTAGAGCTCGTTAAAGCAAATATTTTTTCCAATGGAACATTGTGTCTGAGAAGTCTTGTTTCGGAGTGAGAGTGAAATTACTTTAAGGCTGTCGCGCACCACGTGGTCGGTAGTGAACGTCGCCACACAGTAATTTATGCATGCACTTAATCTCGACATCCTGCCGAAAAATCTTAATTACTCCGCAACCACAGCCCGCATTGTCATAGATTTAGTACCAAAATAATCGTTATTTAATGTGCGTTTGGGAGTGTTAAGAACCGTCATGACCTGAATGTGCTAGTTTTGAGCGCTGTGAGTGGTCGTAGGATAATGATTTTGAGGTATTTGGTGAGAAAGCAAGATAACCTCATTTTTGAGAAATCTTTTCTAAACGACCATGTCGCATCTTCTTGCCGACGTTATATGTTCTTTGGAGGAAGCAAAATCTTCTGAAGGACACGACGGTGCCTTAGTTTCTGTATAGAAGGACTGGTTGTTTTGCAATTGCACATTTTGTGCTTTTTTGTCGGGCAACAATACCACTGCCACAAATGGTAGTCATTTCACCCTCACTCCCAAAATATGACTTCTCAGAGACAATGTTCTGTTGGGAAAAATGATTGCTTATATATGTATATATATTAATATTATTGTTCGATTTTTTTTATTACATGTTAAACAATGTTACATGGTCTCTGGAAAGTCTTTTTTTCGGATTGGGAGCGATTTTACTAAAATCAATGACACTGATGCTGTTGTCCGATATAGGAGCACAAAATGTGCTATTGCGAGACAACCAGTCTTTCTGTCCAGAAATTAAGTACATCGTCTTGTTTGTGAGAAAGAAAAAAATCAAAGACTGATGTTAAATTTCACGTCAAATACTTTAAAACCTTATGACAACTTACAGCGTTCATTTATACATTGTGCATTTCAGATTTAATTATTTTGGTACTAAATATATGGCGATCCGATCCGTGGCTATGGAGTAGTTAGGGTTTTTGGGGTATTTTGATTTAAGGGTATTCTGAGATTGAGAGTATGCATAAGTGTCCTACTCCATTAGATAAATAACTCTTGGTCATTTATGCATGCATTTAATCAGACTGTTATTTTTAAGTGACTTAACTAATGGCAAATGCTTTTCTGAACGAGCACGCCGCATTTTCTGGTCGGCATGATATGTCCTTTAGAAGAAGCAGCATTTTCTTACGAACACGACGATGATTTTAGTTTCTGTATACGAGGATTGGTGCTGCGATGTTGGGCAACAGCACCAGTGTCATATATTTTAGTAGTATCACTCTCACTCCGAAACAAAAAAACTTTTTAGAGACTAATATATATATATATATATATATATATATATATATATATATATATATATATATATATATATGGCTACCTTTCGGTATGCGCTCTGCCAACGCACCTTTGCTGACAACGCCAGCCCGCACCTATTATAGGTAGAAATATTCCAAATCTTTCTTTGAATTCTGTATAGGCATTTCTAAATAAGCTTTCTTTTTATTATAACTAAAACATATGTATATGCATAGATGTGCCACTCTAGAGAGAAATGCAGCATGTGGAGCAAGGCGAAGTTCAGTCAAAACCAAAGCTGTTTCATCCATCCAATCTGTATCAAGCGAGCGCGGCGTGATCAGATCAGATCAGATAAGGTCAATAGATAGAAAGATAGGTAGATAGATAGACAGACAGACAGATCACTTCTTCTTGGATGCCCTGTCCTCGATGAACTCGGTGAGCGCTTCGGGAATGATGTGCTCACTCGATTCTTCGAAATCATCCATGTCTTTTTTGCTCCGCTGTCGGTCCGTTTTGAGATAGGCCGACTTGACCGTCTCCTCAAAGTCTCCCCACTTCCCTAACCGGTTATCGATGGCTCTTGTCGGCACCTTCAGATTCTGGCCCTTTTTCTGCTTGGCTTCTTTCGAGCCTGCGCCTTTAACGGTTGTCGCTCCGGGCGCGGCCTGTTGTTGCTGCTGTTGCTGCTTGTCGACGGACGGATTAAAAGGGGTCAGCGGCACGCCACTCAGTGCCTTGAAGAAGGCACACAACGGACACTTGATTATGTCTGTCGGCCAGCCGGGCGCAGCATTCTTTGGAGGTCCTTCTTGGCCCTTGAAGCTTCTTGGCATCGCGGACAGTTGGGTCAAGAGAGAGAAACACACGCACCCAGCTAGCTAGCTGTTCCACCAGCAGCCGGCTCAACAACAAAATCGGTTTGGGCGCACCGATGTTTACGTACGTGCCACTGGACGGCCTTGCTCGACGTTTCGGCCAAAGCGTTGTCGTTGGCAAAGAACGACCAACTATCTTCTTAACGCGCAGCCAGGGTAAGTGGCTGCATATATAGGCAACAGACAACAGAAACCGTACCACCACCAGACTGTCGTAGCACACAGATGACAACTAGAACGACAACGTAGGCAAGGTGACCATTTTCCTTTTCCCGTTGCGACACAATGCACACACGGAGAGCTATCAGGGGCTCGAACCTCAATGCATGTACGAACCATATTCATTGTTGGTGATGCCCGACCAACAGTATTGCAAGCAGATGTCGCTCATTTGGAAGTCGGGTTTGCCACACCATAAAACAGCCGCAACATTTACTTGCCCGTTTATCGATCCGATGGCAAAGCGATATGCCTGTTAGTAGTTTGTCAGCGACAGACAGTGAACTAGGCGCGTTGTTATAGCGTCGCTAAGCGGAACGTCTCCACTACGCGAAATCAGTAAATTTGTTATTGCATATACCAAAAATTGCATGCCCCATCTTTTCCAGTTTGGGAGAGTGGCAGGGATCAGCCCTGCGGAAGCGCAATGGCAAGGTTTCCTTCTAGGATCTCTGCCTTTCTAGATCACGGAGGCCCCGGAACCAGGTAAGTATAGCGTGCATATAATTTAACAAATTCATTTTCTATTGTCAGCTATGCCTTGAGGCATTTTACCCAGTTGCCACTCTCAGGGGTCGTCGTATGAAAAACATAGCGCCCTCATACCTTGTAGCTCTACTAAATACAAATGTGCAACGGTGGGGATCGAACCCGTGCACCTATGTGTCTCGTCTGGTCGCGAGGCGCACGCGAATACACCACGCCACCAGGCTCGACCGCTTCTTACACCTAGTCACCACCAAGGGTTGAAACGTTTTTACAAGCCCTAATATAGAGGATTTTTCCTGACCGAGTGGAGGCTCTAGCCTACACGGGCGACCTAGCGATTATAGTAACCGCCCGCACAAAGGTTGCCTCCGAGGAGAAGACCACGCCGTCGAAATATTAAAAAGGTACGTATAATGTTCCCCATAAGCATACACATATAAACATAGAATAAAGATTGGCAAAGTGCAATTTTTTTATTCTTTTCTGGCTTAGGTTAAGTCTTGGGTGTAACTAGGTGCTCAGGTTTCCGGTTCTATAAAAAAAAAAAAAAAAAATATATATATATATATATATATATATATTATACTATTAGTTACAGCTTGCCACGCAAGAATTCAGAACGGTTTCGATCGCTGTCCTCGCAGCGCGTATTATATTGAGGCAGCGGCGACGGCTGTTCAAATAGACGGTTTTTGTGTCCATTAAATTAATCTTACGATGTCTGCGGTACAACATATTAACTTTGCGACGCAGCCGCATATATATATATATATATATATATATATATATATATATATATATATATATATATATGTATATATACGAGGGCGGATCGGCAAGTTCTAGTACAAGGGACTGAAAATAGAGGAGCAACAAATCTAAATCAAGTTTTCTGTTAGAAACTAAATAATATATTCAAGTGGTGGAAATGTTATGATGATCTAGTAGTGTCCCAAAATACTCTTTGAACGTAGTAATGTCGATTTTGACGCCACTAACACAGAAAACTTTAAAAAGGTAATGACATCTTGCTCAACAATCCCAAATTACTATCAGGAAGATAGCTGAAAAATGCGTGATATCTTATGAATCTGTTGTAACAGTTTTGACGGATATTCTATTCGTCAGAAGACTGGCTGCAAAATTCGTTCCAAAAATGCTGAATTTCCAGCAAATAAAGGCCCGTTGAAAGATGCTCGAATTGAACCTTCAAGCGAAGACCCTAAAATTATTTATTGAATAAGGTTATTTTTAATTACAGACCATAGTTCGTACCCTACGGGCTTGAAACTCACCGTGAAGCATCTCTTCAATGCACCGACACCCGAACATGTTGAAATATATAGGGTTTGCCCAACAGTCATTGTGGCAGCATGGCCGCTGATTCTCAACGAAATGGTTTGTCACCTATTCTCATTGAGCACCGCTTAAAGAAAATTCGATCAACAACAGAGATCGAGCTGGCGACACCGCGCTGGACGACAACCATGACTAGCGCACTAGTCCCCTGGACCACACCGCCGGAGGACCCTGGATTGCTTCAGAAAAAAGGTTACAGGAAACTAATCATGATTTTTGTTTACGATATTAAGACTAGAGCCCAATCCCCCCAGTAGTGCTTCAAATGAAAAGGTCGCACTAAGCAGATCTATTACTAAGATTTTTTCAATTGTTTTCTGATTACAGAAGAATTGTCTTCCACAAATGGTTATCGCTTCGTTCGACGGCCAATAAAGAATACTACCGCGGGATTTTAAGAAAAACGTCTAATGCAGGAGGCTTGAACTCTAAGAGTTGTTTGCCCTGAATCTCTCAATTTCGTTGAGATGACCGACTGACTTCATTTCTACCTCGATCTCTGCTGTGTTGACTAGTGTGCGCATATTTTTGAAGATGGCATATAATGTGGATCTTGCAACATGTGTTATCCCGACAGAAGTGTACCTTTCCTTTTGCTTTTATCGAGAAGATTTTACGCCATCATAATGGCACCGCACCCGTCCTTGGGTGATGTCGACTCTGCATGATTTCTTTCTGCAGCATGCCCCTATTACCTTCCTTATCGTGGGTACTCCCCAAATTTACAATGTTATATGGTTCTGGGAGCCAGTGCTATGTCTCTTTTCTAGCATTCTGGAGAGAGCTGTTAAGAAGTTTTCGCCAGCCAGACAGCCCCCACCACTAGCATGCTTGTCGATGTAGAAATTGTCTCAGCGTCATACTCTTGCTCAAGTTTGATGACCTCTGAGCTCTTAAGCTTAAGCTGGGAGCCCGTAGACAGACCGTCGTTTCCGCTATTGGGAATTGTCTTGTGAATTTAATAAGCCTTCCTTTAATTGTCATATTCAGAACGTTTTTTATCGTGATCAGTAATTCACCGGATGAGGTAATACTGTCGATAGTGAGATCAGCTCTCTTGTACATAGACAGTGGCCACTCCTCGTTGATGATATCTATTTTCCTCCTTTTGATGAGGCCTTCGAGTAGTTTAGAGCGAATAGTTTCGTTTCGACTATTTGCTATTCGGGTTGTCGTGTCCTGACCATCTCAATCTGTGTTTCTCACTTTTTCTGGCAAGCTTTGCATCGCAAGTCTATTGAAGGTGGGGGTACTCAGTGTAGACCGGCGCCCTTTTCCGGGCGGCGAGACACTGTATCTAAAACGAGAATGCAACTTTCTTCCGTTTCTTGTTAGCTATTTTTCTAAGGTATTTAGTGCGTGGTGCGAACTTACTGGCCTGCTTCTGGAGGATGGCGCGTTCTGCCTCCGTTTCTTTTTTGGATTTCTTAAGTTTCCATACGTCATATGATAAGTGAGTGCTTATGCTTTAGAGCCTTAGGGTTTTTTTGTGACTGCATCTTGTCCTTTGGAGTTTGACTTTTCTTGTTTGCAGTAGGCTACTTCTCCTCAGAGGACTTCCTGCTGGTCGTGTGAACTTGGTTGCCTGCCTCAAGCCTTCTGAAGAGGTTGCCACTAGCTTTTTTCGTTGTCTTCTTGCGCTTTCCGCATTGCTGAGATACTTGTCGACTATGCTGTCGAGATCTTCTACATTATGCACTCGGCGGCAATACGCGCTCAAAGTCAACATCAGGGTCCGTAGCAGGCTGGTTCTCCGGCTTTATTTGAAGTTTTAAGACATGCAATATGCACAAGCAGAGCTGGCAACCGTCAGTTACTAGTCTGGGGCTTTCACACACTAAAACTCGTCTTCCTTTGCACCTCCTCGAGATTCAGAATTGTGTGGCACTACTTTGAGATTATGAAGATCTCTTACCTCGACCTTATAGACCTCTTGGTAGGCTTGTTCCAGGAATCGGGGGAGCGCCGATATCTGTCGCTTCTTAGTGAACCCTCCCTCGGCCACTCCTCTCAACCTCAAGTTCAAGGCTATTCGACTTTATTCCAAACTTGTCTTCTTCCTCATGAGAGTGTTTAGGTAAGCCACTTCCCAGGACCATGCAGCAAGGGGTCTCCATCATGTGAGCTACAATGTCGGTGGTGTGACGGCTGGCAAGCGCAAGCTCTGATGACTCTGGCGACGCTTTGTTAGGGCGCTATTAAGATTACATTGAGCCACAGTGTGGTCGACGTCATCACGCTGGCCTGACGCGCATGAGACGCATGTGTCTGCGGCCGCCATGCCAATCCTGACCACGTAGCGCTGGAACTGTCCGTGGCCCGTAAGGATCTGGGTGGCGCACTATGTTAGAGATCCTTGTCAGGGCCCGTCGCACCAGTGCTGTACGCTATCTGCGCTTGCCATCCGCGTTCAGGGGGTACTCATCCGGGGCTCGCTTGGTCCCCTAAACGGGTCAATGCCTGTTTTTTTACTACTAATAAAAATATAGAATATTTTCTCTAATCTAACACAGAAGTCGGATCTGAGCAGCCATCTTCAAATGGTTCCCGGAACTAGACAGCCAGTAGATTGTTTTCCAAAATTCCTTATATTTCCCATGCCATCGGGGAGTCCCACACTACCTACGCGCTTCTACACGCCCGGACAGTGATATCTGCGCTAGGTGTGCATAAAGCACTTTTCCCCAATCTAAAAAAAATATATATTTTACCTCGTTGGATGGCCCGGTCGCACCCATGTGCAGGGCTTCAGGCGTGTTCCAAGTGGCTCTTCATGCGGCCCGAAGTGAACTATAGCGCACTATGAAAAAAGAACTGACTATGAGGGCAAATGGCTTTTTTACCCAGTCTAGTGTTAATGAAAAAATAATTAAAAAGGCTTTTCCAGTTAAATGCAAGGCACAAATATCTGCTCAAGAGTTGGAGTAAAATGTTTAATATCTTTTGTTCTGGTGTGTATGATCAATTGACGGGTAGAGAGTTAGAGCTCATGTTCAGTAGAACGTGAATACGCGCTAACCATGACATACGATGACGCGGTATCTTTAGACTGTGGTCGAAAAGTTGCTATCATCTGCGCGTTTTGCGCCGGAGATATTTGCGCTTAGATTGCAAATTTTCTTGGTTTCGGCTATCCGAGAGTTCAGCAAATCGCAGCCAATTGCGCGGTTGCAGAAGAAACAACTTAGTTCCTACATAGTAAAAAGGAAATTTATGACTGAATGTGCACAGTAAGGGCTCAGAAACTAGTCGACACAGTTCAACTATGAATCTCAAGTAATCATTCTCTTCCGATCATGCGCGTGAATTTGACTCAGAAATAACAGCCATGCGCATAAAATCACTCGCAAGCAGCATAACGTGTTTTCATTACAAGTGTAGAGGTACGAAGAAAGAGTAATCAGGATTTTTCAAGAGGTCTCATCACACGATTGACGCAAGAACAGATAGATGCAGCAGCAAAGGAAAGTCGTATTTCTGCAACTAATATGAAATCATTGATTAAGCATTTATTACTACTTCTTCTTGCTTTGCTTGCAGAGTAAATCTCAGCAGAAATAATGTCCCAACATTAACTGGTTGTCACGTGTTGCACTACTAGAATCGTCACGTCATCAAAGTTAGTTCTGGTACAACAAAGCATCCACCCTACGCATTTGACGCGCTCGCGTGGTTTCTAATGGTAAACGGGCGGTCAGTTTCGGGGCTGGCGGACTGTTTCAGATATGACCTTTCTTTTTTCTCGATTTGCGGTCTTCGACAAACTCGGTGAGAGCCTCGGGAATGACGTGTTCGCTTGACTCGTCAAAATCATCAGCGTCCCTCATGCGAGCCCTCTCCGTCGTCAGGTAGCACGACTTAACGGTCTCGTCGAAGTCGCCCCACTTACCCATGCGGTTGTCGACAGCGCGGGACGGCAGGCCGCCCACCTTTACTGACTCCGATCTTGCACGCCCGCCTTTGACTGTATGCGTCGACGTGCGTGGAGCGGCCACGGCCACGGGCGCGGCATTCACTTGTTTCTTCACTACGGGTTTTCCACTTAGCACCGTTAAAAACGCGCACAGCGGACAGCGAATTGGTATTGCTGAGGGCTCCGCCGTGGCCTGTGCAATTCCGGATACTGGTGATGTCGAGGATTTAGCCATCGTAGTTAGGGGTGGTCGTATCAACCGCTGCCACCGGACAGTGCAATGCAGTTCGTCGGCAAGGCTAGCTGAATAAGATCGTTGTCACCGTCAAGAAGCCGCCATACGAATTTAAATTTCTAGTGAAGCACGACGCGTCGACTACGATCCGCGAACACATTAGCATACGATCGACTTACGTGTATGTAAAGAATCGTACGTCATTCTTCTAGGACGTCTGACGACGATCTGAACCTTTGACGTTTTCTCCACTCTTGTTTTGAATACTTCTGATGTGCTCGGATCAGATCGAAATGTGAAAGAGCAAAATCAGAATTATAAGGAAGTAAGTGCGCTATTACTTACTATGAATTACGACTTTACACCCGGCATAAACCCTTCAGCTTTTGCCCCTGTGTAATTCACCTCGGTAGGACCGTGGCCATTTACTTAAAGGTTAGTTCGGGGGTGCTAGGCATAATGAAACTCACTATACCTGCTCATACAACCACACATACTAGCGAATACACCATAAGAAATCCAGCGACATGTAGCATATCGCCACTGATAGATGCAAACTGTGATAGAGTACTATGCATATACACCCTTTTTGACGATAATTTGCGTTCGCTTAGATATCACTGCCTTCCTGCTTTAGAGGATGCAAACTACCCTCATTGCGGTAATAAAGCTAAAATCCGAATGTTCTCGTAATCGTGTCATGTTCTTTAGAGTGGCGCTTATGTGATAAAACATCCACGGCTGCTAATGCTACTGCTCCCTCTAAGAACAATACGCGCTGCACCTCTAGTAAAGCACCCCCTACCCTGGCCGCACCCTCGCCAACCTCACCCGCACAATGAATCCTGCAATATGTTTCTTTCTTAGTGGTCTAACTCTACGTTATCTGCCCAGAAAAAAAAATTAAGCGGAAAAGTTCAGGAAACAATTTTCCTAGCTAATCTGGAAAATCCTACCCATTAACTGCCGTGCGCGTTTTCGGCGTCGAGCAACAATACATGAGCGCACGTATGTTCAGGCCATATATGGAGCAGAGGCTAAATGCGTGGTGAAACTTTGTTCTAGCTGGCACCAATTGATTTAAAACTAACTACAGCGCACGGCTGTACGGGAGTGGGGGAGACCAGTTCAGATCGTCAGGGAGCAGCAGAGTGTTTAATGCGCAAAGGTGCCCGCGTGTAGTCCTCTATAGCAAACGTGTCTGCTGCGAAAATAAATGTCCGGGAAGCGTCAAGCATGTCGTCCTCACCCAGCGCTTGACCACGACTTGTCTAGCTGGGAGGGCGGGGCACCGCTGCAGCTCGGAATCTGAACCGAAGCTCGGGAACCGGCCTCAGGTCGGAAGACCTGCGAGTTCATTCTGGGATGCATTTGTAGCACGCCCGCTACAATTAAACTGCAGTGTCTACGTAGTTCAGTTTGTCTGTGTTGAGCCGTGATCTTTGACCTCTTCGAGTGCGGTAACGACAGCGCTCGAGCGATGGCGATTTTAGGAGTAATCCCAATGACTCAAATAAAACTAAAGACCTTGTTAGTTGGTGTCGAAATAATCATGAGTATAATAGTGGCTCCTTGTAGTAATATATGTGGCGTCGGTATCTACGTATCATACGCGTGTCATAATAAATTAGAGGAAATGTCCTTGGGAGGCTTTGCACCTCGCTGCAGTCTGGAAGTAGCCCTCGGGATGGCTGGTGTGGTTCCGCATGTGTGGTCTGCCATAACTGTAGCTGGTTGATGCCTGGGTTCCGTGATGCGTAGGACCGCCAGGAGATGCTCTTTTACTGATAGCGACTTGCAGAGCCTGGCCTAGTTTACTTGACCCGATACAGTCTAATACTGTATGTATGCAAATCTACATCGCTTTAAACGGTCGTCATGCGTACAATTTCGGTTTGTGTTTAGCTCCGTAGAGCCGGGTTGAACTACGGTTCAACCTCTTCGCCCTACAGTGACACGGCTACACATCGTATGTCATGCCGTTGCCTCCTGACACCCTAAGTTCGCTTACGTATAAAACTCTTAGGCTGAAACTTCACGGAGCCTGATACACACACTTTTCCATCATATCCAGAAAGGCAAAAAAGGTTCATGAACACCGCCTCAGAGACGGCAGTCAAGAAGGCGCTGGGTTTGGCGGCAAGATCGTTTTTCAAGAACAAGCCAAAGCAAGCTGGAGGAGATTCGTCGAGAGCAGTGATACGCCAGAGTAAGTCAAGGTTTATGTTAAACTGGTCATCTACAATACTATCGATAACACTGGTATTACAATAAAAACTAAATTGGCACAATACAATCGAATGTGTGGACTCGTGTGCGTGTAAAAGCATATGAAGCTGTTTAATGTTTTATCTAGTTTTCTTTTTCTTTCTAGCTCTAAACAAAGCACACCTTTCCAACAGGATGACGAGAAAACAGCAAAACACGAGTAAAAGAGTAACAGAACGCTTGACGGCGTACATAACGACTGTACAATGTGCAAGGAAAACACAAAGTCTACAACAACAATCATGGTATGGCTCCAGTTCAATAATAATTACTACCTGCCAGACTTAGGGAAAAAGACACAGGGGTGCCCGTTGTTATGCTGAAACTTGCAGTTTTTTTCAGTCAGAAGTCCTGGTCTGAAAAACAGTCTGCAATCAGTCAATGTATTTTAAGAGTCGGTAAGCACTTTCTCTGTTGACACTGTTCAGGATTTCGAGCAGTCGCCTCGTTATACCGCCATTATAAAAACGCTAACAGTTGGATGTGCTTAGAGAAGATGGAGAACTAGGTAAAAATGCCGCTCAGGATAATGTTCCGGACTACCAATCCCGGCCAGCATTGAACGACCACGATATCGCTCTCGTGTTGCTTCATAAAACGGACTCCAATACATGCACAAATGTACAACGCTAGGGATCGATCCCGTGCACTCCTGTGTCGTCCCCGGTCGCAAGGCGCACGCGAATGCACCACAGCACCAAGCTCGACCGTACTACTAATCAAGAGATATTTGTAATTTTCGACCGATATGTGAAATACTATAATACATTTACAAATATTAGACCAGTCATGATCGTTGTGTAAGGGTCTTAAGTAGACACTTAGCTGTCTATTACGCCGGCGAATTATTGCCGTTAACGGACTACAGGTTAGAACTCGTTTAATGGACACAAAACATTTCTCGATTTTGCGTAGGTCTTTTTGATATCAGATTAACAAATTTAAGTCACCATCTGATACTCATTTAATAATAACAATATTAAACTATATATATATATATATATATATATATATATATATATATATATATATATATATATATATATATATATACATACATATATACATATATATATATATATATAAATATATGTATATATATATATACAGGTAGTTCCATAAGTTCTTAGAATGAGCTTTTTAGAATTCGAATTTTGGCGCGCTTCCACCGCTATTAGGAACTGCAACTTTTCGAGTGCTAGCACTCAAAATATTATGGTGATTGGTCGTTGCGATTTCGTTTGATAGCTTTTCCCGTGCAACGTATCGGCGTGATTTTTAAAAATGAAGAAAAAAGACTTTTGAGTGGTTATCAAGCATTTTTATTTCAAAGGTTGGGATGCGACCCAAGTAAAAATTGGATTGGACGAGACGTACGGTGACTCTGCGCCATGTTTTGCTACTGTTTCCAACTGGATTAATGTGTTAAAAAGAGGTCGCAGGAGCACCGAGAATGAACTACGTCCAGGAGGCCAAAAAAACAGCAACGGATGAGAAAAACGTGGAAAAACTGCGGAAAATCTTTGCCGCAGATAAGCGAGTGAACATTAGGGAGATAGCGGAGGCCTTGGGGATCAGTTTGGATGTGTGCATTTTATCCTGCACGAGAACTTGACGATGAAAAAGCTCAGAGAAAAATGGCTGCCGCATTTGCTCAACCAAGGCCAAAAAAACGCGCCTGTTTTCGCTTCACAGCGAAATTTGGCCAAGATGTCGGACAATCCGTCAGATTTTTGGCGCAGATTCATGACCGTCGATGAAAGCTGGGTCCATCGCTACACTCCCGAGACCCAAGAAGCATCTTGCGAATGGTGTGCACCTGATGGAGGACCTCCGAAGAGGGTGCGGACAACGGCATTGACCGGAAAGGTGATGGCTACAGTTTTTTAAGACCAACGTAGAATAATGCTGGTCGACTACCTTGAGAGCGGTAAAACGATCACAAGAGAATATTATGCAAGACTGTTGGACTGCCTTTAGCAAGAACTCATCGTAAAACGGCCCGCTTTGCAGAAGAAGGTTGTCCTGTTTCACCAGGACAATGGTCCTGCACACAAGTCCCGGCAAGCATCGGCAAAACTGGCCCAACTGAGGTTCGAACTTATTAAACAACCTTTCTATTCTCCAGACCTGGCCCCCTCTGATTATTTCCTTTTCGAACATTTAAAGAATAGTCTCGGTGGAAAGCGTTTTTCCAGCAATGAAGAGGTTAAGGCTGCTGTCAATGCCTATTTTCAGTCTAAAGACGCGGAATTCTACTTAAGAGGTATAAAAGCTCTGAAATCTTGGTGGCAAAAGTGTATTGAGCATCTCGGGGAGTATACCGAATAAGATAAATTTAAAAACATGATTTGGAAAATTCTTGGTTTTCATTCTAAGAACTTATGGAACTACCTGTATATGCATATACCCATCGATCAATAGTCGCACTGCCTTGTTTTGCGTCGGTAGAGATGTATACTTGTTTGTTGTACAGATGTGTTGCATTTTGATTAGATAATTAAAATCTCCTATTAGAGTTGTTGTGTCTCACGCGGTGAAAATGATCAGATGGAAATGACGGGGATGTGATAACCAACAACGTTTAATTTTTATCTAAATGTTTTATTTTTAGAGACGAGGATTGCTTTGTCATCTAACTCGAGTAATTTTCATCTCTTACAATTATTTAGTGTTTTCCGTACTTGATTATCCTTTCTTCTGTCGAAGTGTGCTGTGTATTTAAGAATTATTTTGGCACGCAGTACTTTTGATTTGGATTGAAACAACAAAAACAAAGGCGTTAGGAGTATCTTTTCTCGTGTTTGCAGAGACTTCAGAAGAGTGCACAGATACGTATTTTTATACAGTTCCACGGGAATCTAAAAACCACAATTGATGTTATAGAAAACGCTGCCTCCGCGTTCACAATTCTGCGCGAAGGCAGGTGTGCAGGCTGAACTCCGTTTATTGCTTGTTCTAGGTTTGCGTCGCGTTTGTGTTTCTCTCTATCTCTCGATTTGATTTGCGTGCTTTTCCTTTTTAATTTGTAACATAATTAGTGAGATGCTGTTTTTATATCTAAAAATAACGTGTGCTCTAATTTACTCCTGTTTGTCAATATTCTGCACCTCTTCAGAAAATTTGGTAGGTAGCACATTGCCAAACAAAATAGAGCAATAACCCTCACAAAGAACTGTCGTCATTTTCTGACATTGCGTGAGATGATTGGCGGGATAAATTAAAATAATGGCCGGCTGACTAGCACGGATAGTGTGGGCACTACAGCGCAACATATACTCACTTCCGATGCAATTTTTCTTAAGATTTGTCAACGTGTGCTAACTTATAGTGCATCGCGGTGTTTTAACTGATTCTCTCAATAAATACTAAACATTTAGCAGACGCGACAATCAATTGTCTCTATCTGGGAGCATATTTTCAGACGCGGCTTGAGATAACCTCGTTATTATATGACGACAAATCTGAAAAAATGCAAGGGCATAATTGCATTCCGATTGTTGCATATTAAAGGTTTCTACTACTATGTCTGTCATTGAGATAGCCTTGGCGTTGACAGGTAATTTTATTAATTGAAGACAATTAGGAAAAACTTAGATTGTCTAATTACATCTATATATGGCAACCTATCCAGACTTAACGACGGAAGTCAACGACTCATATACAACAATATTTTTAAGGTTAATTTGCAAAGGCATAAACTTACCGAATGGGATGACCATCAAAAAGACCGATTTTCATTTAGGGTGAAGATTATAAGACCGATTTTCATTTAGGGTGAAAATTATAACGGCCATATCTATGTCCTTTAAAAACAGGCAGAGTTTTAAAAACTTCAGTTTATACCTGTGCTGTTGTGATCGCTGTAATTTCAAAGAAGGAAGATGTGGTTTTACCCGTTTAGATATTTGTAGCTTAATTAACTACATAACGATGGCACCTTCTAAGTAAGAATTGACAGGAGCATTTTTATTTCCTTTGTCACGATAACTTGTATCCCGTCTTTCCGATACTATTTTTATTCTGTACATTGGCAAGTCTGCCTAACATAAGCTACGCGCTATTCTCCACCTTATTTTAAACCGATTTGAAGCCAGTTCAGGCTGCCTTTCTTTAACCTGCGTATGGTGTCTCACAGATTCCCTTGAGAACAAGTACCCTACAAGACGTTCATTCGGTCATATATAGCGTCGTTAAGGCGATGGTAAAAGTGGGGCCACTCACCACGCGTCGACTACAGATAGTAGAGAGATACCTATTGGTTGCCAGCGATGACAATAGGGCAGACACATCGTTGCGGCTCAAGCCATCTATCGATAATATACAGCGTGCGAACAGCACTGCGATACTGGGCACTCCACGAAGCGAAATTCAGCAGGGACAAGCACTTAGTACGTATTTAGTTAGAAACAGCTGTCACCCCCGATTGCAATAATTTGACAATAAATAAATGATGTATAGCTTTTTTTAAATATTTATTTATTATTTTTTTTTAAGAAGACTAACTGGAAAATGCGGTTGCACACACGGACACCACTGCAGGGGAGTCCCTGCAAGTGTGGGCCGGTAGTGTGGGGCTTCAACCCACTAAAAACCAGTCATGTCCCCGTCCCCCAACTGACCGGGAACTGCTTGCGCATGCATCAAACAGTCAGAGGGGGCGAGTCTTCTTACTCCTGGCGAAAGTTGTCCCCGGGAGCTGCAGGGAATTGCAAAAGTAGCAGCTTGTTGGCCGATGTCTTAGCTTGTAAAATCTTGTTAAAAACCGCTGTTGTCAAGTTCCAGTGTTCCAGGGATTCTGTCAACTTCAGAACGACGTCGCGTAGATTAAAAATGTGCGTATTCATTAAAGTCCTCAAGGGGTGACGCTGTTCCGCCCATGCGGGACACGCCAGAGCTGTGTGGTCTGGAGTGTCCTCGAGTCCATTGCCGCAGTGGACGCACATAAGACTGGGGGCCTTCCCGATCCTGAATAGGTACGACTGAAAGTCGCCGTGCCCCGTCAACATCTGGGTGGTGTAGAAGGTGAGGTCCCCACCGGGCCGGTACAGCCAGTCCTTGATGTTAGGGACCAGCTTGCGGAGACTGGCACCTGGGTCCCCCTCCGCCAGGCCATCCCACTCCTCCTGCCATAGCTGCAGTGTGTGTTGCCGTGCCTCTTCCTTCTTAAGGCTCTGGTCGCCCCACAGGCGGCGGCGCTCTTCTGCCTTCAGGTCCCATGGGATAGTGCCCGCGAGCACGAGCGCCGCCGCTGTGCTAACCGTGCGGTACGGCATGGTGACCCTAAGGGCTCCGACGCGTTGAGCCCGCCGTAAGCAAGTTCTATTTGCCTTAGTCTTCAGAGCGTTGGTAGGCCAGGCCGGAGCCCCGTATATGGCGACTGACTCGGCCACGGACATAATAATCCTTTTTCTTGTTTGTTTAGGGCCGTATGCGTTTGGCATGAGGCGCGCGAAACTATTGGCAATCTTCAATGCCCTTTGACGAATGAATGACGCCCACCGTAGGTGTTTAGTACCCCGGAGGCCCCGGTCCAGGAAGACCCCGAGGTACTTTGTAGTATTGACTACAGCAATCTCCTGGTCCTCCAGGACAAGGCGCGGCGGGGGCAAGCCCCTCCGACCCACCAGGAGAATAGCTTCGCTTTTAGCGGGGGCCAGGGTAAGCCCCGTTATTTGCACCCAGTGCGCTATGTCGAAGAGGGATTCATTCGCACGCGCCTCAAGCTGGCCCATTGTCCGGGCCTGGACGGTGAGGACCAGGTCGTCAGCGTAGGCGAGGAGTTCGACTCCGGGTGGGAGATCCCCCAGCCGCAGCACGTCATCGTACGTGATGTTCCATAGCAGGGGGCCTAGTATTGAGCCCTGCGGAACCCCTGCGGTCATGTCAGAAGTTTGGTCGTGATGTATAGCTTACCATCATAGTTTAAAGCCCGCACAATCCAATGACCGCAGATGTGCGGTTACAGTTCCGCAATATCCCCACCACGACTCTACTAAGCCGCGAGCTCTGCACAGTCCTTTAAACTGGACTCGGGACTCTACAAACCCAACGATGCACTTATTGAGAACACTGCAAACTGTGTTGCTTGTCGGACAGCTACAAATAGTTACAAATCTCAGTTATTCTCCATCGTTCTCGGAGCAGACATGTCAATGAACGATGTCAATGAACGATAATACCACCAGAAAGCATAGCATAGATTCGAGATGCCCATCGTTCTCGTTTAGTTAAGTCTAAACTGGCTAAATGCGATCTTTCGGCTTCCGCGTCAAGACTCCTCTCCCAAGCAAAGATTGCCGCTTCCATGAAGGTTGTCTGTGCAGCTGTACGAAGCTTTTCTTGTTGTTCCAGCGCCAACCCTCAAGAGCCTTTCCGCAAAATGCCGAGGCCTCTAGTCCTCGGTTGCAGTCGCCAGTGAGGTCATGTGGCCTCCTCATTAATGTTCGACTCCCGGGGTTTGCCGTGCGGACCTTTGATCGAGCCAATCTCCTACATTTAGAAGAACAGGGACGGGAGTTTCTGTCCTATAGTAATTGGTAACACACTGCGCTGCCTGGGTAACCGCCTGGATCAACTAAACTAGGCCTTGGGGTGAAGTGTCCCGGTGAGGCCACCGCTCACACAGCCAGCGCATTTCTAAACTTCAATTTAAGCTTGAGAGTGCCCCCCTCCGCTAAACCAAAATTTGAGAACGCATTCGGTCCCCTTAAACCAAACCTCTCATTCGAGGGGTTCGGACAAAGTTTCACCAAATGTGTACGTCGCCAATATGCCTCTACTGGAACTCGAGGGCCTCAAGGGGGTGTCAAAATGTGTAAACATTAAAGTGACACGTTTAAGCCAGTAATCTTAATCATCACCTTAGCACTAGAACGGCACCTTAGGGGCTCGCTAGCAACAGTCTTGAAGAACACCAACATAAATTATCCGCACTCAAGCCATATGTCAGAAAGCGTCAAACATGCGTCGTCTCTGATCGCAAATGGTCTCGAGGCTGTCTTAAGTCAAGATAAAGTTTGATCTAAAACATCCTCTTAACGCTAAGTGTCTTAAAGATAACGAGATGGATCTCTTAAAAGCACGTTCGATAATAGAGAACACGGAAGCAACTTTGACAGAAGAGCGCAAACGCCTAAATATATGGTTCATCTAGCGTTTCGCTTGCTGCGAGTGTGTTTATCGACCAAAATCGCTCATCCTCCTGCGGTGCACGCGGAGGGGTTCGTTCAAGGTTCTACCAAAAGTGCACGTTGCCCACATGGCTCTACTGGGACTCCAGGGTCTCAAGGGGGTGTCAATTTGTGTAGAGATTAAAGTGACCCGTATGGGGCAGTAATCTTACTCATGACTTTAGTTTATGGTTATCAGCAAGACTACAAGAAACACTCATTTTAATTTTGCATAGTGCGGTAATTTAAACTAATAAAAAAAGAACTACATCCTGCACTAAATAAAAAAGAAGGTTTTACAGTGGGCTGAAACCTCTCAGTGCGAGCCCTCTATATGTGTGATTCTCCTTGGTACGACCGAGTAGGCTAGTACTTAAAGGTCTGATTACAGGGGGTTCTGGACGTAATCGAACCTTTGTTGAGAGTGCTGACTTGTAGGAAACATAAACCATAATTTCGTCTCTACCTTTTTAGCCACCTATAGCGTCCGCCTATTATTGGACTTCGTTAGGCTTTCTCCAGCGGAGTAATGTGACAGCAGAGTTCAATTAAGTTTAAAAATAATTACTTATGAAGGCTTTGATCATTTGCATAACAACGCTAGATTTAAAACGAGAAAAGAAGTAGCCATCATGGATTATAGTGCCGGCTTAGTGTGTGTTGGTCCTCACGATGCCCTCAACATGTCAAAATATGCGAACCACAGGGTATAGAACATGCGGTACGATTTTCGACTCTTACTCTCTAGAACACTAAATTGTTTGATTCCATGGCCCAGTTCTCTAATATTTTTTTCTAGCCCGGTTTTATGGCGGAACAAAACAATATGCTAAATTACGCACGCTAAAAAAACCATCGCTCCTCTTATTCATAAGACATGTAGCGCCAGAAGATGCTGATTTCTCGCACTGGCTTTCTTCTTAGGAGAGATAGCATATACGAAGCCTTGCGTGGTTGTTTTTCTCACGTACTGCTACGTAATTATAGTATTAATTATATTAAGAACTTAAATTACTTGCTCAGTTGGTAATCTTTATTTTGCCATAAACCGTTAGCTGACTTATTTTGGTAATCTGTAATATAGTTGGGCAAAACACTTGGGGAAGTTGCAACGGACGTTTCTGGATTAATCGTCTGCCGTGTTCTACATTAGACGGCGTTCTACATTATTTTTCGTCATTGTCTTGAGTTCTTTACGCACACTCCAGTCCGTACGAATCGACTCGGAGTTTTGCCTAAATCACAGAAAGTACCGTGCTTTACAAATCACTTGTAATTAACTGTCAATTTAATTCTTCGGCAATGGCGGTAATTGCCCCCCCTCTTTTGTTTAACACCGTGTGCAATTTATTTGGCTTTGGTTACTTTCAACCATAACAATCACTTGGATATGCAAGGAAAATAGTATGTTCTCGTATTAGGTTAGATCGATCATCAGTCATTACCGGGGTTAACCTAATGGTCTCACCGCTTTCAGAAACCGTGCCGATCTCCTATGAATCTTAAGACTTGGGGACATCAGAGGTGCCACGCGTACGATACACACAAACGCCGCTAACCCGGGATGAATTTCTGATACATAACGAACATATTTAGGCAGCTCTTTTCGGGTACTGGACGCTTTCCGTACAAGTTTGCTTTGCCACTAAATGGACATTCATCTAATAAAATTTGAAGCGAACCAGCAGGAACAGTGGGGCGGAACAGCTCACAATCCGGACCATGCATGGAACTCGCTCTCTGTCGCTCTCGCACAACGGGAGAAGTTATCTCCCGACTGGACAAGGTCTCTCTCGCAAACAGCAGTGTAGGCCGTATTATGAACGCCTGCTCTGGTGTCACGCGCTATGTATGCTGTTGCTGCCGGCTAAGGTACGTTTGTGATTAATGACCAACTGCCATTCTATAGGAACAGGTTGTTGAAACTAGTGTTTACTTTAAATGCAATGCACCCCGTTACGGCCTACGGTAGTCGTTCTAAAGGATCTACTAAGTCGAAGATCTGTCTTTGCTGCTTTTTTCAGAAGAGTCTCTCGCGTGATTATATTATGTATATTGTGGTATTTAATGCAATCTATAAGATTTACGCGGTAGACGAGCTTACCACAGATCAACCAATGTACAGGTTCCGAAAACTGCCTAGTTTTCTTTGTAGTTTCGGTTGCATATATACGGTGATACCTCGGAAATGACCCAATAATTCGACTTTGATTGTATTGAAACTTCGCTTGTGCATAATCTTATGATAATTTCGAGGTAAATTGCGTAAACAACTTTTCGCCGAACCCCTCAGTTGCGACTGAAAGCGGCCGACTTCCCGAAATTTCCTCATAGTTGCTCTAATCATCTGAACTTAATACCTAAACTTCGCATTTTTGGTTGGTAAAACTTGGAGGTTTAAATACCCTAGACACAAAAATCAGGCGAGCAATGATACCATTGTACTGAATAAATGTAATTTGGCCCATTGTCGCTGAACTACTGTTCAGTTTGCCTTGCTTTATGGGAAGGCGCAGAGTCCCGTTGAATAGTGAAATGCTATTACCGAAATGGGCCTTCACCCAACACTTCCTACAAACCTCCAGTACCAGTTAGCAGTAAGGGAAGGCATTGAGTTTTGTTTTATGCAAGACAAAACTTTCCCCATAACTCCCCCATGAAAGAAGTTCAACCCGAAACAGTTATCTTCTGCTCAAACCATAACAGTTTAGTCTGTTTACAGCTTGTCTTACAGTGTTGAGGGTCTCATCACTAAAAATCACATAAGAAGACATAATGCTATCCCCTAGAACATAAATGTTAAGCTTATAGTTTTATGTTAATAATAAAGTTACAATTGCCTCCGGTGTTCGTATTTGGGCCGGTCTGTGCTCACTACCTAGCCCTCAATAGCCCAGTAGCATGTACAAGTCGGGTTCCTTATTTCTTCAGCCTGTTATAATTATAAGTTGTTTATTTGATTCAAAGGAGAGCTATAGTTTATGCAGTTAATACTTCATTAACAAAACACGCGTCGTTTTCATAAAATTGTGAGCTTGATTTGTTGGCTCGTTTGCGATGCCGAAAACACACTAGAAGCACTAAAGAAAAGTCCGCCTTCAGTCCGAGATTCGCGTATCTCCTCCGATAAATCGCATCAAACGTCCCATTTCTCGCCGTACCGATAAGTCGGAATTATCGGAGAAACGCAGCTGTGGCAGGGTAGCCTACCCGATGTTCGAGGGCTACGCTGGATAGCCGCTAGCAAATTGGTTTCTAAGTAGTCCTTTGATAGGCCGATGGCCACGTTAACGTACAAACATCTGCTCGTAAGCCTGCGCCGCTGCACGTCTCAGACCCGTTTCGCATCCGTTAACGAGCAATCCTTTTCGCACCATCCTGATTCATCATGGCGACTTATCATTGGAACAGAACCTTCCGCAAGTGAGCAAATCTTTATATGAATATATATATATATATATATATATAACGAGGGGTAGGGGTGAGCCTAGGCGGGTACACGTTAAGGTCCTACAATTTTAGGGAGATACCAAAAAATTGAATATATATCCTTCTTTGTTATAATAGATTTTGATATTCCAAACGCTGAGATTTTTTCGTATCAAGTTATTCTAAAATGAAGGAAGTAGGTGAAAATCCTGGTAAAATATTCGATAAAGTTCAAACAACTTAATGCAGGTTACGTCTTCTATATATATATATATATATATATATATATATAAACACGCACGCCTCAGGGCTTCCTTGCGAATAGACAAAATAGAAAGCAATAAACACTGCCGAAGGGAGTTTTTATTAAAAATAGATAATGACCATGTGGTCGCGCCCGGAATCAGAAAAAAGGGAAGTTTCTTCCTAATGAACGCCAACGGGGTTGCGGTTAACATGCTCCTCCCCAACACCTGCCTTTTGACGGGACACCGCATGAAATGAAAGCGGCCAAGGACTACGAGTATATACTAAAAAATAAGGTATTCGCTGTGGGGGAGAAACTGACCACCGATAAGGCACCAGGCCCTGATCGCATTCCGGTTTCAGCCACGAAAATAAGCTTAAAAGCATTGCTGTATGTGGTAGCCGCACGGATACTCTAAAAACTTTTCGGGCTGACCCTCAGCCAAGATTTAACGTCCACGGTACTGTTTTTCGCATTGCTTGATAGACGGGCTCTTATAAAGACAAATGTGCAACGATGGGGTTCGAACCCGCACACTTATGTGTCTCCTGGCTTAAAATAAAACCGATCTTGGGCCTCTATAGATACATCTGCCTACCCGCACGCTAGCCAAAGGTATCAAAAAAATTAAAGGAGTCCTCGTAATAGGGCCAAGAAAGTACCCTCTCTTAAAACGTGAAGACACGACATCCGCAATTTTAGAATGCACTTAGGTAGTAGATTAGAGGGCGCACTCTACATACGTCTGGCAGAAAAATGCCACAAGAATCTCCGGCAAGATAGCCCGGTTATTGTAAAAAAATTGTGGTACAAGTAAATACAACGCTTTATGCTGTCGATCGTCTAGTTTATAGTCTCATTTGCAGCTCTTTGAGACCTTTAATTGCACTGTCTACAACCAGCAACAGGGCGACGCTGCTCAAAAGGCCTGGCCGTTCCGAGTATCACAATGATCTATAGAGGAATTAGCACGGAGGCTGTCCTCGTTCTAGCTGCCGCAGTTCCCTGGGCTGTAAAAGCGCAATCAGTTAGCAGCGCTGCTTGCATGAAGACTCAATAAAAAATAAATAGGAAGTTACGAATAGAATACCCAACATTTGGCAGATAGATTGAGACTACATTTCTCACGGAGCACCCGGAGATGTTCCACAGGATGGAGAATATCCTGCGTGCCAATAATAGCCAAAACAGTCTACACATGACAAGGTATCACGAGGGGTCTTGGGACAGCAGCTAGGATCTTAAACAACTCTTGTTTTTTAACCGCTTAAAGCTATGCATATGTAGTTCCCGATGAGGCTCTGACTGTTTTTCAGTAGATTGAAGCCCCAAATTACCGGCCCACACTAGCTAACGAGCTTCCTGCAGTGGTGCCCATTTGTATGTACCGCATTTCCAGTGAGTTCCCTGTTAAACAGAAAAAAGTATCTACAAATAATTGATAATAATAAAAAAAACAAAGAGAAACCATCATTATCTACTAGGAAGCATATGTCGACAATGTTTATGACAGAATAATAATCAGACGCTACTGTGCCGAGCTCAAAATAAATGTAATTTCGCTCCTGTTCACCAACAGACTAACAACACCCGGCGGCATCTCTATTTAATTGCACAAGTAAAAATGCTATCGAAAATAAAGTTAGCTGTTATTTATGTATATAGACAGGCCATGTTGGAAAAAGGGACCCTATATATATATATATATATATATATATATATATATATATATATATATATATATATATATGGCTATTCGCAAGTTCTGCTTACTTTCGGTTATTTTTCCATCTTAAAGAGACTAGTATTGTACGCTACGGTCTGAGCCGGTTAAGTGGCAAGCGGCTCGACGTTTCCAACTCCACCTCTCAGTACAGGCCGCCAGTTGACCAACGCAAAACTCCTGTCCGTCCCATGCCGTCCCGCCCTGTGGCCTTTAAGTCAAGGCGTTGTTGTTGTTGTGCAATACGCCGCTTGTGGCATGCATGCGGACTCTCATGACAAAACCACGTATACCGATGGCCAACACCGGTGGTAGTCACCCACACGCCCGGCGTGGAGAATGTCGACGACGGCTCATTTCGTCTAACTTTTCCGATTTCCGATCCGAACACGATCTAGGTTTGCGAGAGTATCGCGCTATTCCATTCAAGCGATCTTCTAGCGTTACGAAGCGAATAGAACGACTATGAAGACGTAACTCTGCCAACCCGCCTACCTGTCTCCTCGTCGAGAATAAGGTTCTACTTTTGGAGGGTGCAGGCGATCGCCCTCCTGGGCCCCGTTGTTTGCGACCGGCGGCTCGGACCAACCATGGATTCTTCTACGCTGGTCGATCGGCTGGCATGTAAGCCCACTAGCTAGTATTCTCTGCCTAAAACACGTATAGTCCGGCAAACATTTGCAGCCGCTTTTAGATACGACCGAGCTCACTCGAACGAGCTTGCTCGGGTAGAAAATAGCTGAGAAACTGAGGCGCATGCTGGAAAGTGCGGTTTCCAGCCTATAGTGAAATGTGTCTGCAAAGCACGCAAACTTATCCTACTATACTACAATACAATGAAGGCTACGGACGCCGTTTTTTTTCGGGGTACATTGCTATTCCTCACTTGAACAGCATTCGAAGAGGGTGTTCTATTGCTAAGCTAGTTTTCGGGGCCTGAAGCTGTGTACATGTTTCGTTCTTGTCTTTTTGTGCTCTCGTTTCTTGTAATGGATAGATAGAACAACCATTTGAGCATGGTAGCTTTACGGCAGCGGTTACGCGAATCGGCTGTTTAGCCGAAGCTAGACGCGATTTAACAACTATTTCCATGTGCGTCGTTTTATCGCATACGCTTTTCTGCTCGATCCAATGGCCAGTTGTAATGTAACAAAATAATGTTACAAATGTCTACTTATTTCTCGGAAGGCACCGTAAGAGTCACTTTACATTTAAACAATAAAAGCACATCTCTAAGAACAAAATAATCTGTAATTTATGGTAATAATAAATTATAAACTTCTTGATATCAATAAAACGCAATGGTGCTAAATAAATGGAATGTTTTAATGCCATCGGGGAATCGGTTTTGTTATTTAATAGATATATATCTTGAAGACACATCCTAACATTTGTTATTTTTTAGTATTTAGGGTGATATGTGTCTAGGATATTGGAATGCACACATCGAAGCTGAAGAGAAGACAGAGCGGGCAGAAGATTGACACAACTAACAACATCGAGCGGGGTCCAAATATTGATTTTACACCCGCGAGTTGAACGGAGATATATGTACACGCAGGGGGATATACAGCCGTGCGTAGACTATGTACTGACGAAAAGTAAAATAAATACCTGAGTAGAGAAAATCAGGATACATGAGAAGAAAGCATACCATTTTGGATGTAATCATAATTGGGCAAAAGTGAGCGAGAGGTGGAAGAGTAGTTATACAAAGGAAGTGTCCGGATAAACGCAAATGGGCTCAGGCCACAGAGTACATATAACGGCTCTGGGTTGCAAGTGGGGAGACGTTAGTAGACGACATGCAGATGACGCATATGACAATCGTTGTAAAATAGGAGTTCAAAATTGAGATAAACGAGGATGGTGGAGTGATTAGATAAATAGGGCAATATTGAAGTGAAAAGCGTCAAGTAGGAACCACACAAAAGTAATAGGAATGGACGCAGATAAGGCCGAAAAGAAAATAGCTCAAATGTTATTACAAAGAATAAATCCCAAGTGTTAATACAATATAAAATAAAAAAGGCGAGGCAACAAGAGCGTCAAGATCGGTACGATGAGGCGCAAAAAGGAAAGTGCATCACTAATTCGATCCGCGAACAGCATGGCCCTGTGCCCTGCTTATCGCGTGAAGGTAAAGAAGACAAGAGAAGCGAACGAACACACAGCAAAGGATGGCAAACCAAACGGTTTAAAAAAAATGAACAAGAAACAGCTATTGAAGAGGAGATAGCCTAAAACGGAAACTCCAGCAATGGCAGGACGACAAAATAACCGCACAGGTGTTTTATTATTCCGGCGAAAGATGGCCTCGGGGACTGGACTGTGGCCGGAGGGAAACAAAATACACAATGATGATCCGCATACTCCAAATTAACCCGAAGCACTACTGAGCGGCGCACAACATGTTGAAGGAAACCGCAAGACAACAAGGCGTCGACTTCGGTCTGCTCGGAAACCAATGCGGTCATCACGTGCAGACTACTGTACTAAAAAGCAGATACAAAGCTGGATACGGCGCTGTGGATAAGATAAGCGGCGCGCAGGAGCACGCTGGAACTAGTGGGGCAAGAAGATTTGGGTTTTGGATAGGCAAAGGTGAGAAGGATTGCGCTAATTTGCAACTGTTAGTTTTCACTAAATAGGTGTCTCGGCCCTTTGGCCCGACTGGCAAGGTACTAGGGAGCACGCAGTGGATAATTCGGTAACGCTGAGCTATGAAAACCTACCTTTATATTATTATATATATAACAAGAAGAGAACAGTAAGCATAGAACAGAATAATTTTGAGACAAATATCGTCACATAAAAGTGTCGGAAGTACGCATTTATCAGAACCTCTATGGATGTTCAACTTTTTGTATTTAAGACCTTAGCGGGCCTAAGTAAAATTACTGACAAAGTTAAATGCTGAGGTATGCAAGTGCCTCAGAGTAGCTATGGGAAACCCACGCACTAGTGAGTTTCTCCGGGAAAGGCTGTCAATGGATATACAATGTGGTAACGGCCACGGAGGTGCTTGGCACCTTGCTCAAGTGGTCGACGCCAGGTCTGGATTAGGGCTGATGTTGTCACGTTTACCGGGGACAATTGTTTACACCCCATTACAAGTTAAGTTTTGTACCCTCCGAGGCCACGTAACTGGGACGCCAAGACGCAAGTCGACGATGGCAGATAAGACGCCTGGAAAATACGAAGCTGCAGAAAATTGTAGGCGAGTGGGCGCCCCTCATTCCTTTTCATTCCTAAACCTGCTAAAGGGGTAAACCCATCGAGTTACCGCCCTATCTGTTTCCTTGACACAATGGGGAATGTACTGGAGATTATGCTTTAGGTTTCCCATTATAAATTACTATGCGTTCTTGACTTTTACTAAACGCATCTCTGCTGGGGACATTTACAATGACCCAAAATGTCAATCGATCAGCGTCTCAACAATAAGGAAAAAGATGCAACTAGACTTTATACGCCAATACAGACCCCTGGCACCGGAAAA
The DNA here is from genome assembly GCA_003439945.1 of Dermanyssus gallinae. Lineage (NCBI taxonomy): Eukaryota > Metazoa > Arthropoda > Arachnida > Mesostigmata > Dermanyssidae > Dermanyssus > Dermanyssus gallinae. The sequence continues at coordinate 109,256 of QVRM01001414.1, forward strand.
GTACAAGCGAGGAAAGCACAATAGAGTGCCGCATATGAGTGACTGGATTAAAACACTTCTTAATGTCGATCGTCATTTTGGTTGTAATGTGTTGTTTTTAGGAGATATAGCAGATGTTCTTGAATGTTTGCTACAATGGAAGGGAAGCGCTACGTATTTTTACCTGTGTAGAGACTATCTTACCGAGTGTTTGTTGTTTTTGATAAACGTCGCATTGTAGCGAAGTGGACGTATATATGAATTTTGCCTATTCGTACACAATAAGATGTTGCCCTGGTGACATTCTGTTCTATTTCTAGTCTGCAATTGAAAAAAATATTTGTATTAAACTATTCGCGCCAATCGCAAATTGTTCTGTTTTTAGTTTCAGTAAGCGTGAAAAGTGACATTACCCACGTATAACGTATCTGTCGGCATCTTCAAATCAATTTTGCCTTGACATGTAATTAAAGCTTCTTTGCTGTACTAATAGTATACTACAGGTTCTGTTTTTTCTTACACAAGTTTACCTTTTATTTTTCTAAATATGAACTTCATACCTATAAAAAATCCTAACGATATGTTAGCTCATATTTTTGTGTTTACAAATTCTTCTCGGCATTTTGAATCGGCGCGCGGCGTGGGTTTCGGTAAATATATATACTTATCTTGGCAAGTATGTTGGATAAAAATAGTAAATAGTATTATCGGTCAGTGTGGAACAAAAAATGGTAAATAGTAATATCGGTCAAGGTTATACACACATTTTTCAAAGTCAAGCTAAACGAATACACCAATATTCCATACCCACGCAGTCAAATACATTACCGACTAACATGCATTTCCGCCGATCACTCGATTCTGACATCGAAAAAGTTAGCTTACGTTGAGACAGTTGGGGAAGCACTGTCCTTTCATATTAAAACATATAAACCTTCTTTACTTCTAGACAGAGACTAATTCAGGCGTTGATCACCAGCTTCTTTAGGATTTGATGCTTCTGTCTCGCTCAACTACGTATGAGATTTAAACTATGAATATGGATAAAGAAAAACCTCCGCCACTACAGTGTCGAACAGCGAATACATCATATGCATACACACTACAGCCTGTGCAACAGTCGAGTGTCATTTAAACGTTCAATGAATGGCCGCTCAAACACGGCAGCATGATATGACCCTGCAGCTGTCACAAGGTTTCGATAGCTTTTGTCTCTTTTGCATAAAGCTATGTGAAAAAAAATCTCAAGACAGTATACTACTCCTTGATTTTGCAGAGCAGATTTGCAATTAAATGCAACTACATCATCACGCCAAAGCCGACGGCAGGCTCAATTTCGGCCCTTTTGAGATTCGCTAGACATTCTGTAATCAAACTTCTGTGGCTTCATCTAGCACGTACTTTACCAAAAGAGTGCTCATCCATCTGTGTTAGGGTACTCGAGTAAACGAATAGCTGCGTTAGCACTCATATAGGGGCCCTATCATGCGTTAAATAAGATTAAATTACTACCCTGGTTAAAGTACCGCTGATCTACATTGAAGCATGAAGAACAAAGAACCCTGTCCTGTGTAATGCTCCTGACGCTAAAATCATTACGTTCTACATTAAGTGCAAGAATCGTGTTCTAGACGCCATACAATTTGTTACTTTTGGTTACCTCTGTACAGCCTGTGCCACTTGATTATTTCGTATGCGACTCTCCTCGGAAAGATAGCGTAACTTTTACTTCAAATTTCGCCAGGTTGGACTACTACGCATAGTCGAACCCAATTGCCCTTAGTCTTGGCTGGGCGAAACCTATTATATACTTTCACTTTGTCTTGGTTTTAGGCATTCCATAGCGTATGAGCTTTCTCTAATTGACTTTATCCGATATGTGAAACTTACCCTTTACAGACAATACATGATGAATGATGAGAATAATAATGATGAGAAAAATATACTTTTTTTCACTTTGGGCCTAATTAGTTGCCTAAATTGGCCACGGCGTTTGCATTAAGATCCACTATCTTGTATATATCTGCAAGTATCAGCGATAGAATTTCGCAAACGACCTTCACGAGCGCGTTATGGTGTTTTTTACCTAGGACATGGCACATCAACGCGCGTAGCACCTTGCAACTGCTTGAAATATTTTGGTGAATCTGACAAAGGTTTCGGAAGTTTGAGATCACGGCCAAACTAACTAACGCTAATCGCCTCAATGGGTGTAAGGCGGTTCCTTTAGGCTTACGAACGGCACAATCGTGCATAACTTGCTTATCGGCCTAATGTAAGCATGGCCAGAGTGTATTATAATCATTGTACTGAGTGCAAATTATCGATCTACAGTTTGTTGTGGTTAAACATGTTGATTTGTAAAACAGGGATCTAGAGAGCATCTAGAAATCCTACACTTTTGGAACGCTAGATTATAATTATTTGGATAGATACAGAGATGTGAACAAAGTGAATAAACGGTAACTCTTTTTTTAAACCGAAAGCAGTTTCCAGTGTGGCTTAGAGCGATTTGACTTGTAGTATGACAATCTAATACACCCATTAAACTTCGCCAGACGGCGTACATTGTATTGCCGACCGCTCCATTGCGGATTGAGTTTTGATGATGTTACAGTTAGATACGCTGAAATTATTATCCGCTGACTAACAATTTGTAGTAAAGCGTAGAACAATTCGAGTTCAATATGTACGTGCAGTGTATTTAACCTACTAATATTATTTTTACTGATACCTATATAGCTATGATATGTGTTTGTTAAGTAAACTCACGCCTTGTTTCACGCCACCTACATACCAACCAGGCGTTTTTGTGTGCATTTATTCTCATTACATGTATTCATTTAAAAATTGCACATGCCGAAAGTCTGTTTTTAATGCAGTTTACCGTAATACGCCTGTTTTAACCTTATCTAATATAAACGTTTATAGTATACTGGTGGTCTAAGAAGTCTATAAAAAGGCTTGTTTACTAGTTTAAAAAGAACTACGCAGATTACAATGCCTTCTGAGAGGACAGTCCTTCGGAAACAAAATCAGATACCACGTGGATTGGTTTAGAATTACGTCTGCTGCAAGCTGGGTCAGACGTTCCAATGAAAATGGAGCAAAACGGGTACCGTGTAATGACTGAGCACTTCATCATCATTTCCACGTTCCCTTTTAAAAGTCTAACTAGACACTAAGGCTAATTTTAGAAGAAAAAAAACAGTAAGTAACCGGTCAGCAACTTGCGGAACAGATGCACCAGCGTATAGTATCATCGCTTAGTGGATTGCCTAATTCAGAAGGGATAATCTGAGCACCGAGAATGCACTACACTCTGGACGGTCAGAATCAGCAGAATTAAAGCAGAATTAGGAGCTATCGCACGAGCTAATCATGGAGCAGAAGCTAACATGCGTGTCAGCTTCAAAATGCAATTTGTAACTATTTAGATGAAATCTGCAAGGTTTTTTGGCCGATTTGTAACCTAGACAACACCCGGTGGGAAGGCTTGTCCCACTTCCCACCCCAAAGCCGGATAATGCCACCGGGGAGCAAACCGTGGCCGACGACCTCGCCCTCCTCGTAACGGCTCGCCGAGAGACAGCACTGGAAGAAATTGCCAACGTGGCGCTCGCCGACGTACAGGCATGGATGACAGCTTATCATCTACAGCTTGCCCCACAGAAGACGGATGCGGTTTACCTAACGGGCCGGAAAGTTACACGTAGAGTCAACCTGACGCTCGCGGCAACAGTATTCCGATCAAAAAGACTGTTAGGTATCTGGGCGTCATCTTGGATACCGGTCTTACCGGTGCCGCGCATATCAAGCACTTTGTCGTTAACGACAGCAAGGTCAGCCCAGAATCTGGCCAGGCCAGCGTCTGTCGCGGAGTTCTCGGCATGTACGCGGTGCCGGCGTGGGCCAATCTGTCCCTATGCACCGCTCGCAACCAACAAGCTCTCGGTACAGCGCAGCGCGGCATGGCCTTTCGGGTCTGCCGGGCGTACCGCACGGTAAGCACAGAGGCGGCAGAGACACAGAGGCCTCGTCCTGGCTCGCCAGCTCCCCCTGGGATCTTCTGGCCCGGGAAAGAAGCGAGCGTAAGACGGCGCGACGGACTTTACGCAAGCCCAAGAGCCAACGCTTGACGCGTGGGCTCACGAATGGACCACGCCCGGCTCAGGAATGCGCCGGGCGAACGGGACCGGGTCGCTTATACCAAACCTCCGACGCTGGTATGACGGACCGGACCCGGGGCCGCTTACGTACAAATCCTCACAAGATACGGCCAGTTCTAAACCTCTATGATGCGGATTGGGAAATCGCAGATGGACACGTAAGCACTCTGCATATAAGATGCCACCGTGTCACATGATATAGGATGCTGCCGCATGGGCGAAAGGCCCTTTTTCCAGAAGCTATTATGCGCGAGAAGACGCGGCTAGAGGGCGCCCGCCGCGCGCCCTACATAGGCACGCAGGTACTATTATGTGGGCAAGATAGGGGTGTTCCGCAAGGGGATATGGCAAAACAGTCCTCCGCAGAAAGGCTCGACGCATCCGCTCGAGTTCGTCAGCTGAGGGTACTTCGAAATCCAGGATTGACTTGAGATTTTAGTGGGTGAAAGTCCCACACTAGGTGCTGTTGGTTGCCAGTACCAACAGTGCATTTGCGTTTCCAAACCTTTCATTGAAAATGGGAATGAACGGTACGCCGCGAAAGGCTTGCTATCTGAGTAAACAAGAACATCTTGACCGAAAATATTTTAGCGACTGCTTTTAGCGATGCAAAAGGTATTCTGTTAGTAGGCTCTTTGCCTATAGGAATAATAATCACTGGGGAGTACTCTGATCACTGGGAAGACAATCTTAGATCAGCTAAAGGAGCGTATCGTTGTTATTACTATATCTGGCTTCGCACGACTATTACCTGTTGACAGACCTCAAGAAATGTCTCTTTAAAATAAGATATTAAAGCGACAATGATGTGATATCCGCCGTAGACGAGAATTTCGGGTCCATTGATGCTGACTATTTTGCTCATGGTTTAAAGGCTATTGAGGGTCGTCGGACTAGGTATAAGCTCTGAAGTACAATATGAAAAATAAAAAGTACGTGGTCGTTATCCGGCTATTACTTGCATTCTGCACAATCAGCAAACTGATTATGTCCTACCGCATGAGTATATATAAACATGTTTCAGTACATACTACGAAGGAAAAACGATTACATAATTTTGAAATTTAGGACAATACACTATACTCTTAGCTCTAAGATAATAGGCATTTTTCACAATACCGATTTTTGTCTTAATCTTATAATTAAACATATGTCTGATAAAAAAGAGTCTACGGGTTAGTGTGAGGCCTAAAGACGAGAAACGGATAACTAATTTGAGTGGTTTTCCACAAACTGATAGACTATGATCCCTGGCCTCGTATGACCCTTCTCTGCTAAAACGTAGGACCTTTGACTTTTCGGCGGTAATCTCGAGCTTGTTTTCTTCGCACATTTCGCAGTTTCGTTGAGGTAAAATTGCAGATGGTTACGAGCTTTTGCTAAAATGATTAGGTCGTCGGCATATAATGCAAAACTTAACCTTATATAACATGAAAGAAATAGACAAAATAAAAGCGAATTTTGTGAAATATATGCTCGGACTGCCGCGTAACGCATCGACAACCTTGGCGTTGAAACTATGCCAAGAGCGAAGCTTTGTAGAAGATCTTATCTTGGACAAATACGTTTTTAGCCCACTCGTCGTAGACCAATATCGCGCATACAGAGAAAAGCGTAATTTAAGCTTTGCCATAGAGAAGTTCACTGACGGTCCTGCATTCACGACAAACCGTTGGAAGCAGGGAATGCAAGTGAACAGACGGGTACTCTGCAGATTACCTAACATGGCTACCACCAATATATATGCCTAAAAGGGTATTGCTTTGAAATTGAAGATTGTGTATGTAAATATTGTGGCACATGTAATATTGACCGATACCACATACTGCAATGCAACGAAATAGAAGCTGGTTCGACGCATGCAGTAATGAAAGACGTTATCAGCCGACATGAATTTTAGGTAATATCTACCCATTTCTGGTGAAATAAACTTGTATCTATCTATAAAATGCAAAATGGGCGTTAAGATTACGCATTAAGTCTGCGAATCCAGTTATATACAAGATAAAAAGGAATGGACTAGCTGAGTCTCCTAACTATAAACGAGGTTAAAAAGGGGGCCTGCTATGTTAAAGCTTGTGCAAAGCGTGTCTAATAATGTCGTGGTCGGCAATCGAAAGCAGTTTGAAAATCATTAAACGCAGCATATGTCATTTCCTTGTTAGAAAGGCGGTTTGATGGCGTATTGTTCTGCCCTAGACTGTCTTTTTGCAGACATGTCGAGGAGATACAAGCAAAAGCGACTTCTGCAATGTTTTTGTTAAGCAAAATGCATGAAGTGGACGTAAAAACAGCTATAAATTGCTTTAAAATAAAAATACTTCCTGTAGAAACACACTGTCTTTCTACAATTGCACCACACCAGACCCTGAGTCATTTGGACAAACTGAACGCCTGCTATGTTATGCGTATATTAAGGCTTCCAAAATGCGCATCGGCAACACTTGTCTTAGAGATGTGCGGAGAGAAGAAGTCATTGAAGAATTGGCACTTGATAACACACCATTTACAGCGCACATTCTAGATTCATATCAAGCCTATAGAGAGAACAAACATTTTGTAGCGAAAATTTTGCTGATGGTCCGGTCTTTTGTTCACAGAGATGGAAAAGAGCCATGCAAGAGAACCGTTCGCTAATCTGCCGAAAACTTGGCAAGGGTATCACCATCACATATGTATGAAGCCCAGCTGTTTTAGTATTGAAGATTGTGTTTGTAGCTTCCGTGGAGAGTGTGATATTAGACGCTATCATAAACTTGTATGTGCAGAAATTTGCGGAACGTCCTTATCATCCAAAGTTAGATACATATCTTGAGACCGAAGTGTCACATCGTGACACCTTGTGAAACGTGATACAACTGTCTTTCTCTACTAGCCGTTGGCGCCAGCTTCAAGGCATCTTTAACAAAATATCATGCGTCACCTTATGGGCGCATGTATGTTCGCGCTGATTGTCAGGTGTGTGTAGATCATTATCAGTTCACTCTGTAGAATGTGGGATCGTTTTCTGCGCGGCCTGCCACATGGTCCACTACCAGCCTGATTCTGAAACGCCTGATTCTAGCCAGCGGAGACAAACGAGCGGGTGATTTTCTCAGACAGCGCCTGTCGCTGGATGTGCAACGGGGCAATGCGGCCTCGGTTCGGGGCACTCTCCAGAAATCGCTGGTCCCTACACTGGACCCTCCGTAACGGTGCACACGTTGGCAGGGACTCAAATGTCATGTTCCCACCCTGAATGATTGATTACATTGAATAAATTGTATATATTTGCGTCACCTTTAAAAAAACATGGAAGCCGTGATACGCGTATCTATCCCCTATACGGCAATCTGAATTTTGCTGGACTGATTTAGTTAGAGGTTCTGCTAAGTCCATTAGAAATTCCAAGTAATTCCAGTTTTCCTCGGCAGTAGCAATTATCTAAGCATTATCACTTAAAAGGCGATATTTCGTAGGTATAAACGAGGCGTCGTTGCAATATGTCTACACACAACAAAGTTTGCAACAATTTCTCTAGCTAACACAATTCCAACGCAAGTGAATTCCTGTAGTCAACTCTTGTACTCTAACAAGTATTATATGTCTAAGCGGGTATGCAATAGCCGTAGAGTCGATATGAGATAAGCGTCAAGCAGAAAATGCGGTCAGGTCGGTGACTGTTCTATCATTCTATTACGGACGACGGAATTACTACGCACTCCATTCTAATAAAACCGTCCTTGGCGAGTTTGATGATAGGCAAATATGACAGTATTCATCGTAGGTGACCGACTAACAGCATTTTCATCTTCCCCGCGTGAGTGTGTCTTCTACCGGGAAGGCAATGTTATTGCATAACGCAAATGTTTGATACGGTAAAATAGTTCTTCCACTGACTACAACTTGACGGAAGCGTTGGCTCATACGACGTATGCGGTATTCAGCTTGAAACCGTCGTATATAGCTGGGATATTCCTGGGAGCTTAAGAGCCGCCTAGACGCCAACGGTCGACATTTTCCGATACAAATGTTGCGGTTTGTGTGTCGTCTCAGCTGTTAGACAATAGCTAAATCAATAATCGAAGGACAACGCTAGCCGTCCATTTATCTTAATTCATCGTCTACGCAGCAAAACAACATATAATGAGGTCAGTCAGTACGGCGTCTTACGCATGGCGGTCCATGGCGTGCGACTAATGCGGATGTGATGGATCTGACGGCATTTTTGCCTGGCTATAGAGCGAACTTTCCGAAACAAAATAAATTCAGAGGGATTAAGGTCTTACCATTTTGTAACTATTTTCCCTCTGCCATTAGTGACGCTTCGACGAAACTGTTTCTTCGTTAATTATGCACGTACTCCGAAAACTGCATGACTAAAATAAGCATCGATAATAATTACTGTGGATTCTATTACTAGCCTCCTAAACCACGCCGCCACCATACACATAGAGGAGTTATCTTGTTTTGCAGCCGGTGCTCTCTCGCTCGCCTGGCGATATGAACTGATCGGAACCGCTTGGGAAAAGTAATGCGACCATTCAGTGAGAAACTAGTTTTTCTTTTCAAATTGAAATATATGTTACAACTACTTTTAGGGAAACCGCTTGCGCTCTATTTCGATTAACATTGAGGTTCTTCTGTGCTCTCCGTGTCAATTCTATTCCAAACCGAAAAAGATGGCTTAGTGGCAAAGCCTTTGCCTTGCATTCGGGAGGACTGGGTTCGAGACCCAAACCGGCCACTCTTAAATGGTGGGTTTGCATGGTTTCCAATTTAGACAAAGTAAATGCCGGAGTGGATAAAAAAATTAGCCATGACATGAAAAAACCGTACACGAGCGTTAGCCTTACGGAAAATATTTTTCAAAAAAATAGATATATATATATATATATATATATATATATATATATATATATATATGAAAAAAAATGGTCGCCCGGCCCCGCTGACATAAAATAATAATAATAATAATTATTATTATTCTTATTTTATGTCACCGCCGTCTCCGAGAACGCTAAAGCAGCCGACACCAGTTATCCCATGCGTGCGTCTTGTTGTGTTGGACAGACGAAAATGGTGCGAGAGACATCATCCACCTCGCCGGTCCCGCACATGACGCGCGCAGGGTTCGGAGCTTCGCGAATATTGTGCACATACTTCTTAACGCACCCCGTCGTCACCTGGGCTAGGCCGATAAGTGATAGGTGATGCCTCCGTGTTCTCGGAGATGTCATTCTCGGTAAGTTCAGGATTGACCTGGCGCGACTACGGCGGACTATGTAACTCTGATGACGTTCGACTCCATTCCTGTTGCCACACCTCTTCTGCCGTTTCCGCCTCCGCCGAACCGCTCCTCAATCAGCCTAGGCCACGAAATGATCCTGTCTATCGCGATGACTGCCTTCATCTCAGCCGTGCGGTACGCGCGAACAAGCCTTATCGCCAGCTTCCGCTGCGCCTTCAGAAGTTTCTTCCGGTTCTTCTTTACCCTCATAGCACTCAAGAAGCTCGTTGAAGACATTGCACTAATTGAAAACTATTGTCCTATCAGAACGAGCAACGCATGCGTGTATATGTGTGTTACAGAGATTATAGTAGAGCGAAGCGTCGCTAAAAAAAAACACGATTCTACAGTAATATTGCAGGTAGGGCTTGTCTATAGCGCTTTGACAGGAATCGTTGCATACGGCCTTGACAGGCAAATGCAATGTTTATAATAAATATAATATACAAATATATATACTCCTCTGAAAAAAGAATAACTACTTGAAGTTCGCCGACTACTTCTGCCAGTATATAGTATATACCGGTATTTATGTATTTCCTGGGGTGGTGGATCCATGCAAGATAGGACATGCAAAAGCTACATGCTCCCTCCGTATACAACACAGATTAAGCGATCCGCGACAGCCCATCTAAAGACTAGCCGTACATGCGGGCACCACCGCAGGAACTTGTCTGCAAGTGTAGACTGGTAGTGTGGAACTTTAGCCCACTAGAAACCAACTATGTCCCCTTCCCCGCATCCGATCGAGAACTGCGTGAGCATAACTTTAAACGATCGGGGGGGATAGTTTAAGAAGGAGAAGTTTTTTAGCTATCCCGGAATGTCAAAAAGCAGTTTTTTAGTTATCCTGGGATGCCCCGCGGTATCTTATTATGTCAGAACGGTTTTTCATCCAGTCGTCACGTCAGCCCTAGGTAGACCCGTACACTGAGGAACCTATTATATACCGGGCACCACCAAATTGAATGTGCAGGCCTGTCCTCGGTTTCGCTTAAGTAGTACTTGCAGAATGGAGATGAGGTTTTTTGTCAACTCTGAACAAGTATGACTGGAAATCACCACGCCCGGTGAGGACCTCAGTCATATAGAACATCAACTTACCTTCTGGCCGCACACCCAGGCCCTGATATCCGGGGTCAGAAACATTACCTGGTCCCTGTCCTGGTACCCGCTCCGTCCTGAAAGGAGTCCTATTCGGCCTGCCAAATGTAAAGGGCTATATTTCTTTCCTCCGTTTTTCTTTTCCGGGTCTTTCCTCAAGCGATTTGATCAATATTAAATGAGTCACATCACGTAAGTGCTTTCAAGCCCTAGGGTTTAGCTGTCTGTGGATAGTGCGGTTGACGGCCACACCGGAGCTGCGAGTAAAACTATGGACTCTGCTACCGACATAATAAGGCGTCTTCTTGACTCCCGTGGGCCGTGGTTGTTTGGTATCAGCCGGCCTATCTTGTGCGTGATCGTAGTAGCTTTTCTACTGCGAGACGTATGTGAGGTGTGCCCGCCTGGTCCCCTGTCCACGTGCATTTCAAGATGACGAGCGGTATTGACAACCTTGATCTCCTGACCATCTAAAGTTGGTCTCAAAGGAGGGCACTTTTTGGGTCCAATTAAGAGGTTTAAGGTGTTTTAGTGCAATCAAATAGCACGACTCTGGCCACCACCCAAGATGATGCTGAGGACCCTCTTCGGTCGGCGAACACAGGTGGTGGCACAAGACGACGATGTTTAGCCGCCTAACACAAGTTAAGGGCGCAACTGGCGTAGGGCCTCTGAAACAGCCATCAGTTTGCCGTCGCTGCGTGATTTGCTAACTATACAATAGTTAAAGTAGAAGTAACTCAGGAAGCAAAACAAAATAAAATCAACACGATTTTTAGATATATGTATAATTAGTGAGGCCGTGTGCCCCTGCAAGGAATGAGCGGAACTAAAGTTATGTTGCCCGTGCGGCCAACGTTTGTTTCTTTTAAATCAACTTTAAAAACAAGTGTTCAAGAGCTGCGCGAATTTGTGTTGTAAATTCCGCGTGCAGTTTCTATTTATTGAGGTTGTTGGTCTCTCTCTCTCTCTCCTATGTGGACGGCTTATGTAAAGTCTGCTGGACTTGAGCATATGTTTCAATAATTAACTTACATTTACCAGCCGACGCTGTTGACAGCTGTTTGAAGACGTGTGTTTGAGCCATACACGGAAATGTTTTTAGCAGAGTTGCTTTCTGCGCTGATTATACGAACGACATAACCGTCTATGGGTGCGAGCTGTTGCGCTGGATGTTTTCATGTGACTTGCATTTCGTCCGCAGCTGCACGTGTACGAAGACTGATCTACGGCTTCAGACTTCGCAGAAGTGTAGCAAGTTCATTTTTAGAGTTTTGAGGACGGCGTACCATCGGATACGAGTCGCACTGAATAGCGTGTCCTACGCGCAAAGGCTCACATATTAGAGATTACCCTTCCCGCACCCGTTGCGTGTTCTCATTGAATGCACTGCAGAGACTTTTACAAACAAGCTTACGGAAAATATGCGCTTTGGCGAGCAATACCTAACACGAGGATGGTCTGGATACTACTGCTAACCACGGCATAGCAGCAGCAGGATACAGCAGCCAAGCAACCTATAGTTGGAATATCGTAAGTTTTCAAATTCAAGTTTAGTAAACATGCATCTTAGGATCTGGGTTATCGAATCTTGAATCTAAATAATATTTTACTTATTTAAGTTGCAATTGTTGCAGCCAATAAATCGTAAATGCGACGATGAGACTAAAATACGGCCATCGACGCATAGGTGCGCCTTAAACTCGTATGTCGTGTAGGGTGTGAAGTGCAGCAGAATAAACATACGTGAATGATAGGGTCTCGTGTTGCCTCTCACCACCACTTGCTGTAGATACCGAGTGTCGTTGTCCAGAAGCCTAAAATTGAAATGATTCATTTACGGAGGTTGTTTTTAGTCGTAGAACATCTTCGTCTCCTGCGAGCTTGAAATCGTCGTTAAGCATATCTTTAGTTTAGCGAGGGCCGGACATGTTGAGATGTACCCAAATTACCCTGTGGCAGCAAGGCCGCTGAATCTCAGTGGTATGGTTTATCATCTATTGTTAATGAGCATTGCTCAAAGAAAACTCGATCAACAACATGGGATCAAACCGGCTACAACCTGGTAGGTAGGAACCATGACTAGCGCACTCGCTCCCGGCGCCACTCCTAACCAAACCGCTAACCCTAAGCCAGGGCTGTCCGAAATACATTGTCGAGCTCGATTGCCTCCGGACGCGCAACGCAACACAAACTATATAAACGGAAGACACCAAGGTTACTTAGGTACGAATAGTACAATAGTATAATATTATTAATAAAACCTATAATACATAATGTTTTGGAACATTAACCGTAAAATCAAAATGTGAGATATAAAAACACGATTGAACAACGAGGAAAAAGCAACAACACAATTATGTGCAGTTATATATATATATATATATATATATATTATTAATAATGCCAATGGAGCGACAATTGTCTCCCGAGAACGTGTGCGCCGTAAATGTTACTCAATCTCGTAAAGATATATATATATATATATATATATATATATATATATGACTTAACGACGCATGACAGTAGTCATTTGCAAACGCCATTAAGGTGTGGTCATGGCATAACACTGACGTATGTAAGCTTATCGTCAATATATTTGCAGCGCCACCACCGAGAATCCTCAAACGAGAATTTGTTTGTATCAAGGTTGTTGACCATCGCCACCACAGTTGACAAAATAAATGACCATTCAATAATAGTTCTTAGCAATAATCCACAAAAAATACGGTGACCATGCTGGCCGGTCAAAACCAGCAATATTATACCAGTGTTCATATATCAATTGCCGGCAAACGAACTTCCGACTTTTCGTGACAATAATGACGCTATATGGCCAGAAGGGGCGGGGTATTCTATGTATACAGGGGAGAGCTGCAAGATCGTCGCGTATGCGGAATCACCCAAGTTAGAAACAAGAAGGGAAAATTAAATGAGAGTGAAGATCCAAGTATGATTGGGGCTGGCAATGCGCTGACCAAAACATGTTATGTTGGAATTGCATTGAAAATTTATGCGCATGTTGGTACAAAACGACCACAACTACAGTTTCCAAAAACATATTGTTGTAAGTGCTAACTAAAACGTTGCTCATCGGCGCCACAGGGAGGGACAAATTTGATCCATTTATGCTATTCTTGTTCAGATCAGCGACTGATATTTAAGAAATACAGATGGCTGCCTAAAAAGAGACGCTATGATAGGTTGTAGTTAAACAATACAGAGGTTGAACGCAAATTATAAATTAAATAATATGCTTGCAGAAGATAGCGACAGCCTCATACTAGCTGTTGACTACTTTAGGCCAAATGCACTGTTACCCGATCGGGTCGCTGAAGTATGTAACGGACTCTCATATATCAGCTCAAAGCACATACACGCTCATTTTAATTGAGCAAGGAAAAAGAAAGAGAGTCGCATTCGGTAACAATGAGGCGCTAGCACAACCGATGCTGTCTCTGTGTTCAACAGAATTAACCTCTAAAACAATGTGAAATGTCAAACCACGAGTACACAGACTTCGCAAACAAGTTTATATGACGTCGACACTGCCAAGGGTGTTTTGTGCTCGTCAGCCGGCAATATGAGTACTTCACAAACGTAGTTTTTCTTTCATTTGTTGGAGAGGATAGCAAAACTAGAAACTAGACAGCACGAAGAAGTCGAAAAAACGTATGATCAATTATTCCCGGAAAAACAGAAACACCCACACAAACCCTGGCTCCGGTTGAAGAAGCAGCTTGGTCCAGACAGCTTTAACGAATCAGATGAAGACGCAGTTTTAAGTGTAGTTGTCTGCCGCAATCCGGGTTTCTACCTGGAAGGTCCTACGAGCAGGCAATAGGATGGAACTATTAGAATATATCAACAGTACAACAAATTCCTGTTTACGCTGTAGTTGTCCGCATAGAACTTGCTTTTCATTGTGTAAATCCGGAAACGCTTGCTATTGCTACTGGCCACATTGGACCTTGCGGCCTATTGATGATCCCCAGAACCGACAAAAAATGACATTATCCACTACAGAAAAACGGCGCTTATAATTTGTTAACAGGACTAAATATCTCGACGTTGGGATTCGCAGAGCAAATTAACGATCTAAAACAACCTACAACTGATGCCACACCCCACACTAGGTGATCTGCGAGAGATCTCTGAGAGTATCTGACTTGAAAATGTTTACTTCTATTGACGTATTATTTCCATCTAATATCAAGACGTTTAGTTCTTATGTAACTTAAGTTGCTAGACATAGTAAAATCATTAAAATATCTAAATGACATTGGAGCTTCCTCAAAACAGCTCGCGAACTCTTGCCATGAATTTTGTCAAAAAACGTACGGTTGAGGGTCTATGTATGTTGCTGCCAGTGGTTTCCAAGGACGCGATTTTTGTAACAATTTTTGCTGCAAAATGGGTATGTACTTATACAGCAGGTTTTACCATTACTCTCTGTATTCTGTGCAATTAAGTTTAGTGATTCGTTCAGGCTTAAATCCGAAAACACTTCTTGAATAATTGCGTTGGCTGCTATCCTTACAGGGCTGCCGGCAGTTCATATGATAGAATGCTTTCGAGGCAGATGGTAGATTTCTAAGACTCTATTTGTACTGGATGTTTACTTGAGCCGCTTAAAATTAATCACTATTAATTATTTGTCATCATGCAAGAAGCTGTTGAAAATCTTCAGAATGTGTTATTCAATTCTAGGTTCATGGGGCCCGTTTAACGTTGTTTGGCCATCTTGTCGAATGTTTAGATACAGTGTAATATGCCTGTGTAAAAATGCTCTGTTGAAGTGGACACTCAACTTCGCACTTTCAAAACAAGCAACCTGACGCAATTTTGCATTACCGTCCGCCTTTAGAAGCCGGACTTCTACGGTGACATGACTTGTTTACTTGTTTTTTTTCACAAACCCACTTACATCCCGTCGTACTTGCTACCCCTTATCAAACATGGTCGCAATACTCTCATCTTGAGATTTCTTTATCCAGCCGCATTAACTATCCATGTAAGCCTGTTCAGCTTGTAGAGCTCGTTGTTGTGCAGCGGTGGTTATCTTCGCATACAAGACAGTTTCTGTGAATCTTCTTACCATAGTCAGGGACTCATGGCCTATGAGAAGTGCTTCCAGTTCAATGGGGGCATTGCAGGCAACGTTTCTTTCGTCAGAACCAATCTTAAATCCAAAGAGCGTAGCTCTCACTTAGCGCTCAAAAAGACGCAGCGTTAACAATCTTACCGCGCCTGCCTCTTCGGAGTTGCACACACAGGATGGAGAAAAAGTCAGCTTTGCCAATGCAGTGTAGGTTTTGTTGAAAGCAGCCACTGTTCCCCGTTTGCAATTGAGCGAGAAGCTAATCAAACAAGCCGTTTTTGAAGGCAGTACAATTTTTTGAGATCAGAATTGATTTCGTGCAGTATCCAGGGTAAACCGGCTGTATTGCTCGCCATTGCCGCTGATTACTAGCCCCTATGTCGCGGGATTGACTAAGCGGCATTTTGAGGCAACACATGGCTTAGAACAGGTTTGATGCTTTCAATATTACGCTTGCAAAACATTTCCTTTAGCGTGTTTGTGCAAGCAGTTTATCTAGGTTGACCTAGGTCATTCTGATTGTTCTCGCCACTATTTTGAGGGGAAAGGCATAAGCTAGGCGTATACCTGGCCTTAGGCACTTGCGCTTAATTTAGAATGCCGCTAAAAAAAGCACAACGAGACACCCAACGCCTATATAATGTCTATAGAAGTACTAGACACGGAAGAATGTTTGCATTTAGAGAGCATTTATATATATTTTACATTTTATTTTAGATTTCCTATTGTCTATTCGGACCAACAAAGCAGATGCCATTGGTCAAGTTGCGGTATTTGCATTTGCAGGGTTTTACTCTGGGATTAATACGTAATAGTACGCCATAGTAACTCTAAGACGCCATAGTATCCGATCACCATCAATATAATAAGAACCCTGGTTCTGAAAAGCAGGCTAAAGCGCGACTTGATGATGAACGCGTATGAACGGTGTTGCAAAAAGCTGGGCTGTCTTTCTTAGCGCTATACGTTATCTATGCGAAGATACTGACAAGTCTAGATAAACAAGTATTACATACCAACAACGTCTAATTCTTGCTATGTTATATGCGTGTATAAATGTGCGAAATCCTAGCTAGTCCTAGCTGGGATTATGTTAGTTCCTTAATCATGTCGATTTTGAATTTGGCTTTCTGCAGCAATATTTGATACGGTCTATTAATGCAGCTAGCGTGTGAGCTGAGCGCCGACTCTGAAAAATGGCGACTATTAAGTTTAATATAAAGAGGATATATACCATAGCCAATGGCGGAGAGACATCCACCATGGCCAGTGGTGGTAAGTCATCTTGTCATATGTTCCTAAACCACTGAAGACGCATTTCCGAAGCTTTATATCAAATTACTAATTAGTACTTGGCGAAGCTTTATATCAATAGACAAAGTTGTAATCAGTAAAGCTTTAGATAAACGGCTAAAGAAAATGAAATGACAGAATGATTTTTGCCATCTACAACAGGCTACATTTGCCACAATTGGTTAATCCATCTATCAATTTTGCTGTAAGAAAAAAATATATGTATGTGTCTATTCTACCAGCACACTGTGCTTGATAAAGGACAATGCTGTCGTGGAAACTAGAAAACTAGGAGCGACTGAAATATCAGAACTGGCAAGTCATGCCAGGCTAAATATTTTTCGTTCTACAGTATAGTTTCGCAGGCGCAGCACGTAGGCCTAGTTCCGTCATATTCACTACAAGCGGTGCTTTAAAGACAGTGTCGGCTGACGCTCAGTATCGAACGATACGGAATCGGCAATACCACAAGTAGCTATTTCTATTGAACAACCAAACTGCGTAATAAAATAACAATAATCATAGGAATTTGCAGCAACAACAAAGGGTGGCAGCGAACGCAACAACAATTGTACCAATAGCGGCAACAACAAGAACAACAACGAGTATATCATCAGGATGCATGCAGTACACAACGACACGTGGCAGCGAACGCAACAACAATTAAACCAATAGCGGCAACAATAACAAGTATATCATCAGGATGCATGCAGTACACAACAACACGACAGGGACAGCAGCAACAATTTTGACAGCAGCGCAAACCCTTGCTAAACGCGTATCAGCTGCGTCTCACGTTCACCGGCTTTGGCCTAACTGGCTTTGGCCGCTAGCCATCACGAGATGAGTCTGCGAGGATCGGCTTTCGCTCGCCCTTCTATCTTTCATCTCTTCATACCTTGATCTTCCTCCCTCTCTCACACTCTTTCTTCTCTCTCTCTCTCTCTCTCTTTCCTTTTCCCTACTAGCATCTTTCTCTCATCACTGTCTCACTATTGCTCAGCAACGTTCTTTGATGCCTGTTTGTCTGTTTGTCTGCGAAGGGCCAGGTTGGCCTTAAGGCTTAACGCCAACGTCTGGTCGGAGACGGGTATTATTGGGTGGTCGGCTGACCGACACAGTTAGCGGCGACGGCAGCGGCGGCGACGGCTGCCGGCAACACCGCAACGACTACGCCGCCTTTGAGTCGGGCCTCCTCCGACGCATCGATGCGCGATAAATGCGTACCACCTCCGGCCTCCGACCGCCGGCCCAATCGCCTAAATAGAATAAGACGTCGCGTCTAACGACAACAACGGCTCCGTAGCTGGCGGTAGCAGCAGCAAGAACACAACAAGAGCTACAGCATCAGCAGCAGCAACGACGTCAACAACAACAACAACCACAACAAGAGCTACAGCATCAGCAGCAGCAACGACGTCAACAACAACAACAACCACAACAACCACAACAACAACCACAACAACCACAACAACCACAACAACCACAACAACAACAACCACAACAACACAACAACAACACAACAACAACAACACAACAACAACCACAACAACCACAACAACAACAACAACCGCAACAACAACAACAACAACAACAACAACAACAACAACAACAACAACAACAATCACAACAACAACAACAACAACAACAACAACAACAACAACAACAACAACAACAACAACAACAACAACAACAACAACTACAACTACAACCACCACCACCACCACCACAACAACAACAACCACAGCAACCACTACAACAATAAAAGCAACAACAACAACTTTGTAGCTGGCAGTAGCAGCAAGAACACAACAAGAGCTACAGCAGCAACAATAATAAGGGCAACAACACCAATAACAGCAACAACAACAACAGTATAAGCAATGACAGAAGTGGCAGCAACGACAACAACAACAACAATACCAACTACAACAAACACTGGTAGGCCTATATGTTTATCTGCCACTGCTCATACGGCTATAAATCTCGAAGGAGGCAGCATAAAAATGGGAGAATGCTCATTTTCTATATATTAGAAAGACAAAGGTGTTCGCCGCTGCCATTGGTCATGATTTTGCGTTTGTTTGCTGTGGCCGATGCCGATCAAGGCTCAGTCGCTGCATGTTTACATTTTTAGCAGGCTTTCGGAGGTTAAACCGCCCGGCACGTGGTGTTGTTGCGCCTGCCCTGAAGCAGTAGCAAGGACATAAACTGCGTAGACGAGTCTATTTTATACAAGCAAATATAATTATTATTAGGCCGCTTTGTTATTACGATACATAGAGTGCAAGGAATGTACGATTCGAAATCCTTCGCGAGAACCATTGAACTTTTCTCGCACCACCTTTCGACTCTAAGCATGTTACGTCCTGTTATGGTTTCAGGGAACTCGACACTTGTGGGTTTTGCATGAGCTGCCACAGTGTCAACTCCGTGACGCTACCCCCACAGAGCTTTCCTCTGTTATTCCTATTCACATTTCTCCAATCTTGCACAACGTCAAATACTCTCTCTCTTTCTCTCATTTTTTTTCTAGCGGACTCCAGACCTTTGTATTCGGCGCACACGATCCATCGCAGCCATTGTCGTAGTTTTTGGTCCACGGGTCGTAAAGTTGTCATCGACCCAGTTATACCCAGTCATTTTTATAACTTGCTTTCCGTGCCGGTGTTGATGTAAGCAAAAGCCGCGGTCCTGCAATGTCTTTAGCATTGTCACGGAAAGCTAGGTGGATCGAATCGGTCATCGAGCTAGCGTCCTCAGAACTCTTCTGTGACTGTGCGATTGCTCCATCATACTGCGCATGTGACGGCAAGCAGTACAGATGCAAGACCTTATAAGAGAATACTCTGCGGAGCACTTCTCCTACGATACAACCGATTGGCAGTTGCGCCGATAAGTCTGGCTGTTGTGATTGGACTGCCCGCTCTTGGTCGAGAAGAGCTTTGGTTCGGCGTCTGCCATGTGCGTCGTAGCCTTGGGGATACGAACTCCAATTTCGGGCTGTCGCCAACTTCGTTGGCCGAAGCTGTCCGACGGGTTAAGTCGTTCGACCGGCGAGTAATGACCACTGTTGCCGCGGCCAACTTCTTCAGAAGCTCTGCGGATGCAATGAAGTCTCTGAGGGCAGGACCTCCATGTTGTTTAATGTGAACCCGAACAGTTCCAGTAGCGGGGTGAACTGGAGCAAGCCTTGAGCTGCGCTTGTGTGTGGCTGGAAATGTTGAGAGCTTGAGAGCCGGAAATTTTAAGATATCTAGGGTTTCCCCAACCGTCCTTGTGGCAGTATGACCGTTGACTCTTAGAGGTTTATCATGTGTTCTCAATGAACTTTGCCCAAAGATCGCCTAAGCTTAGAAGCATGGCACGATCGTCTGTTAAAAAGCGAGGCGCATTCGCCGTTCTATCAATAAGACTGGACAAATCAGAGCAAATCTCGTAAAATATGCATCGTAAAATATGATTACGCCTATCAGAAAACAGCAAATGAATGAATAACATCATTATCATTCTGTAACATTAAGCCCAGTAAGCGGCATTAGACAACCACAACGTAAATTATGATTGTTATATATTTCTTGATCTAATTTATCATAAGAGTACGATCTGGCCTGATCTCACTAACCTGGCTCAAGGTAAATTTGCCCTGCTACTGGTGGCATTACTGCTTTTTCGAAAGCGTGGGCTCCACCTTGCCATTCTCATCGTGTTATACTCCTAGAGTTGAGCCCCGCCTGTGCTATTGCGGTCTGGAATAAATCGTAGCAGATAATCATCAGAAACTACAAAATAAAGCCGCCTGCATATTTTTTTGTCATAAAGCCAGGGAATCTGTTAGCAGTTTCCTGGAAGGTCATGGCTGGTCAAATGTCAGACAGCCTGTCTGCGTTAGAACCACAGTTTTCACATTTACCCTATTATCTGGTCTCGCTCAGGCGAATAACATGTTGCACTACTATTGCTCCTTCATACGCCCTAGGACATGAGGCATTTGCTATTACGTTCAGTCTATACTAGGCGTGTTCTGGATAATGACCCTCCCCACCACAACGTCACTTCTTATTGGAATTCAATGAAGAAAAATGGTGGTGGGATTCTTACCTACACCCGTCACCTTCAAAGGCTTCGTACGTTTGTCGCCACTCTGTAGATATCGTGTTTGATGTGTCGTCGGTTACTATTTTATATTATCATTATTTTTACGCATTACTACCATGTGACACGATACGCGTCGGCATAAGCTTGCCTTTAAACTCTGCTGTATGCTTTCGAGTGTACTCGCAAGTATTTCATATAATTTAAATCAATGTGTTTCATACATATATACATACACACATACATCTTTGTTCTAAACCAACACAGAGAGCGAATTTGATTACATCTAGGGATCCATATGTATACACAAAACTATTTGACGTGTACGTACTACCTATAATAACCTATTTAGTCCCAGTCTGGAACCCATGTCTGAAGAAAGATCAGCAACTCCTAGATAAGAAATGCAGTAAATACCGACGAACGATCGCACACAAGTATGGTACCCCAAGCAATGACGTCCAGATTCCTAACACATTGAAGATATTAAGGAAAATTGATCGTGATATTGTCGTAAATATTGAGAAGAGTCATACTGAACTGATGTCAAAGCAAACTCTGAACCATGCTTCCATAGAAAGTATCCCTTCAACTCCATGAAAACTTGATGTTAACAGACTGAATACCTCCTTGAGTTTAAAGCGTATATATATATATATATATATATATATATATATATATATATATATATATATGGCCTTTATTATAGCTATTGAAGTGAATCATATATATATTTTTTTTCTGTCATGGAGGTCACATATGTAGGAGCATGTATTTCATAGGGCTACGAGCAAGCAAATTAACAGGTAAATGGCTTTCTCTCAACTTCTCCTCATAAAAGGATTTTTCTGCGTAACGACGCAAGCAAACGTCGCACCTCTAGCTTTAGTAGGAGCAGTGGCTTCTTTAGCAAACCTTAAAGCTCGAGTCCTTCTCCTTCTCCTCTCGTATTAAAGTTCGGTGTTGAACGCTTCAGCACGGCAGAAGGAACAAAGTTCGATATATGCAACGGCCGCAGGAATTGTTGTTGTTGTTGTTGCTGCTGTTTTTGATGCTATTGTTGTTGTTGTTCTTGATGTTGTCGTTTGTCGTTGGCGTTGCCTTTGATGCTATTGTTATTGTTGTTCTTGATGTTATTGTTGTTGTTGTCGTCGTTGTTGTTGTTGCTGCTGCTGCTGCTGTTGCTGTCGTATTGTTACCTGTAATAGAGCTGAGCGAGCAATAACAAGCGACCGTGAGGGTGGTTGCAAGATCGAGACCTTGTTTTTGTTCAGTGACATTGACCGCGTCTACCCGATCATGACGGCGACAACAACGACGACGACGACGACAACAACAACAACAGTATCTCAGGACGCAGGGCGGTGATGGCCACGGTAATAATAGCAACATCTCAGCAACACATAAACACATTTCCTTCTCCCTCGTTTTATTTCCTTCTCTTTCTCGGATATGAAACAGGCCACCACGTAGACAACAGACCTGTTGCTTCATGAGCAGCTCTCGGTTGTCAATGTATCTACGCGGCATGCAGCCGATGAGCCGAGATTGCACAGAGACCAGCCAGCTCGTTGAACCTGTTCTGGTCCCGGTCCGTTCCTTAATGGCGCGCACCTGATGTTACTGGCATAAGTGGGCGCATGCAGACAGAGAGAAAGACTGTAGGACACGTAGAGACGCATATATACACACGAATACAAAATAAGACCTTGTGCCCGCTGCTGATAGACACCTTTTGCAGACTGTTACACGCCGACAAATAAGATCGTAGGAGAAGGTAGTAGTAGTAGTAGAAAGGGAACAAGATCAAACAAACGGCAGATTAGGGAACAGAGAGCGAGAGAGAGAGAAAGATCGAGAGAGGAAATCAAGGTTGACAACGACGTGTGAGTATATAAACATCCGGCTGCATGTCACTTTAATCAGACAAGTTACTCCAGCCGTTTGTGAGAGACTGCGAAGCAAGTGGAACGTGTTCACCAACAATTAACCTAAAGCAGGACTAACAAACGCAGAAAGATGTGTGACGACTACGAAACCCACTTCGACAAGCCACTGGATCCGGAGGTAGGTCTTGGCGTTACACCCGCATCGTGCTTACTTGTCGCTATCGTGAGGTTTAGAAAGTACCACCGGCACTGATTCGCGACAACGTCCGTGGAGCGCATTCTTTATTTAGGCCAGTCTCCTTACCGTTTGAACCGACCCGTGTCACGTTCCGTCGGAATGCATGCGGGGCATGGTACCCAGTGACTCGTTCATGTCGTAAGCTATTAAAACGCGCTGGCTCGAGTAACCCCTAAGGGCTGAGCTGTTGTCGACGTCGCAGTGGACATTTGCTGTTTTGTTGCGCTTACGGTCGTAATCACGGACGTAGGTTACCACCACCAGCCGCCAACTCATAATCCGAAGCTAAATATTTTTTAAAGCCAAAGTAAAGCAGCGCGCGATGGGGTATGATAACCTACACAAGGTATACAAACATCATATGTATATTGGCTGACATGTTGAGGTTGAACGTTTGCAATCGCGCATCACATATGATTGACACTATGCACATGCATGTCTGAGCACCTATACAATTGATATTCGTATAAGTGTCTCTATCTAATGTTATCTAAATATCATGCTCAACATTCTGCATGCTAAGCATGATATTTAGATTCAACACATTGAAAACGTGCCGTCCCAATATAATAGTATTCGAATGGTCGCAAGTACATTCACTTTGTTATTGATTTCATGACCGCCGGCATAAAAAATGTCGTTGGCTTTTCGTGTCTGTTCCTCGTAGGTGCGCAAGCTAATCCTTGAGCGCAGGGCCAGCCGCGAGTCAGATCCCTGCCGAGGAAATCGAATGGCAACCGCATTCACGAGTGAAGAAGTCCGCCGATCTACAAGGAGTTCTCGAATGCACAGACTTGAGCTGACCTTCAGGAAATGGGCCAAAGACGCAAATCGAAATGCAGAGCAAAGAATGATGAACCGAAATCGTGCATTTGTCAGCGCACACAATGGTGATCATATTTTAGTAGATAACAAAAAGCCTTAATAAAGCCACTACTCTTTACCAAATGTTTCCTGCTCTATATATTATATATATATATTATATAGATATAATACATTAGA
This sequence comes from Dermanyssus gallinae, assembly GCA_003439945.1. NCBI lineage: Eukaryota > Metazoa > Arthropoda > Arachnida > Mesostigmata > Dermanyssidae > Dermanyssus > Dermanyssus gallinae. The sequence goes on from QVRM01001414.1 coordinate 133,395, forward strand.
TATATATATATATATATAATATATCTATATACATTATATATATATATATAGATATATATGAGATAGATATAATATATATATATATATATATATATATAGAGATAGATATAGAGATAACATATATATATATATAATTATGTATATATATATATATATATCTATATATATAATATATATATATATATACATATATATATATACATATATATATATATATATTATTCCTGCTTAACGATACCTTTCAACTTTAGGCCTGTAATATTAAAAATGATAATTTGACAGCCTCTTACCGTACGAAACGCGATCATACATAGGTTGTATAAAACCTAAAATCGCCATGCCTGCAGGAGGGCTAGTCCTTAAACAATTTGAATGTAACCCTTGCACGGTCCTATGCCTTAGCGACATCAAAAATTGCAATTTCTTTTTGCAAAGCGCAAGTTCAAACGCAAGATTTGTAAGGCAAGAGAGTACTGTGGAATTAGCGTAAATGTTTTGTTTCGGGAAATAAGTTAACTCTAGCACATGCTCGCAAGGCTAGGGTGGAATCAACGGACATGACTGGGACGGTAAGTAGACATAGCCTTTGTTTGTTCCTTCTAATTTCTGCTAATATGGGGTCAGCTTTAGTGACCCCGAACAGAAAAGCAGACAAATAGTTCAGCAGTAATACAACCGTACTAACAGCCATAACATCCACTTGTAAATATACTCCTATGGATAGTCGGAGGTGTAATAAATAATATTCAGACAGTCATCTCAATAGAGCATTTTTGGCGCATAAGTTGCAAAGCTGTGGTTGTACATGCCTCCATGAAATCAAGTAGGTAATGTAACGTAGACTGGTGCCGAATACGACGCCTTCCACACTTTAGCCGTCTGTGACGCACTGCAGGCAACTAGGAATAGGCTGGCAGATGCGGGAGTCAAGGAGGCACTTCGAGAGGGCATGCAAGAATTCGCAAGCTACATCAGCGGTTCGGACGAAAACTGGGAAAAGGAGAGATCACTGGCTGAAGGGATACTTACAGAGAAGACTAATCCTGAAACAAAACGGCTTCGGCGACTCTCCAAACAGCAGAAAGACGACACTGCTTACAGAAGACCGGGTTCACAGGTTAATGGGCAAAGCGTGTCCGATAAGGTAGAGAACCCGGGGGTGACCACGGCCGCTTGATCCGATTGGCACCCGCCACAGCTCCTGTTAGTCCGTAGCACTATTAAATGAAGATCCGGGCTGACAGAGTGTAAAGCTTAAGGGGGGGGGTGTGTTTAGTGGCTATGGGTCTCGACGGAACAAGATCCAGCGTCGGAGTCAAGTCCCACACAGTGCGGGAAGGCTGCCAAAAAAAAATATATATACATATCATCATATCATATGACCTTTATTGAAAAAGGGGTATTACAATAGAAGCAAATCGTTTCGAATTTGTGAACGACGTGCAATCCTCCAGGCAAATGAGTTGTTCACAACGTTCACCCGAGCAATCTCATGGGGGTAGATGGAAACGCCGCTCCGGAGATTATTTGGGCTTAGAACAAAATACCTAGTAATAAGTTTCTGACGCGCTAGTTGTTTAAACATGCGATTATCGGCATAGGATTGGTATTCACTAACACTAGGCAATGTGATACGCTCGCGTGGTAGACAAAACCGACGAGCAACTCGTTTCACAAACTCATCCTGCACGCTCTGCAAAAAGTCAACATCTCTTTTATAGAATGGCATCCATACGTGACAGCAATAAGTCCACTTTAGTACAACTAAGGTTTGATACAGCTTTAGGTACGCATTAAGGTCCTGTATAATGAAAGACCGCATTATGAGATTACATATTCGAGACGAGGCCTTGACAACCTCAGCCATGTGAGGTCTAAACTTAATTTGGCGGTCAAAGATTACCCCGAGGTCTTTGTACCATGAGACTTCAGGAATGGGTTAGCTTTTTTTTTTTTTTTTCTGAGAGGTTTCGAGAATGCATGATGCACATGCGCCACTAGCAGCCTGCGTGACTAGTGTGAGACTCGCAAACCCACTAAACCCGGATTCCTCCCCAGAGGCTCGGTATTACTTTGGCATTAATTACATCGAAGGTAATGCCATTTCTTCTCATTCAGGAATGGGTTGGCTGTTTAGCATATACTGAGTAGTATCTGGCATTGTCTTGAGAACAGCAGATTTGGAAGTAGATATTTGCATGCGGTTTTCCTCTGCCCATAGGGATATTGTATCAATCGCTTTCTGTAGAATAGCTATGTTGCTGTCGTTTTTTGCCTTAACATAGATTTTGAGATCGTCCGCATACAGCTTATATGTAACACCAATATCTTGAAGCATTACCCCGAGATGCTGTACAAATATAGTATACATTAGGGGGCCTAAGCATGAGCCCTGCGGGACACCAGATACACACCTGCCGACCGCGGAATAGCTATTCTCAACTTTGACGACTAATGTACGGTCTCTCGGGTATGCTCTGCACCAGTTTATGATTCTGGGGTCGATACCTAACGCTGACATCTTTGACAGAAGCAGATGATGGTCAACGCTGTCGAATGCATGTGAAAAATCAAAGTAAACGACATGCAGAGGGATGTTGCGATTTCGGGCCAGGGCCCAATCGCGAGCTACTTCCAGTAACTGGGTACCCGTTAATCGACCCTTTGTAAAACCATGTTGTGAGGAGTCCAACAGGTCTTCAGACTTAAGGAATGTGTAAAGTTCAGCCACAATTATTTTCTCCATTAGCAAACAAGGTATTGAACATTGAGACACAGGTCTGTAATTTGCTGGTGCTGCACGAAAACTCTTTTTGTGCGTCGGGATGATAATGGACAGCCGAAAGAAACTCGGTACTTCACCGTCTTTAAAGGAGCGAGTAAATATCAATGATAATGGTTCAGCCAAGCTGACAGAGAGCTCTTTGAATGAAATTGGAGGAAGGTTGTCAGGAGTCCGCGAGCATTTTCTCTTAAGGCTGTTGAGGTGCACTATTACCTTCTCCTATATATATATATATATATATATATATGTGGTAATAAAATGTCAACTGTATTTATCTGTGTGGATCTTTGTACTATAGCAATAGAGCGCGTTCTTCTTTTTACATGATTTAAACTTGCGAATTGAACTTACGTGTGTAAACACATACTATATATATATATATATATATATATATATATATATATATATATATATATATATATATATATATACGTTTTTTAATATCTCACTACTTGACCAATTGATATAGAAAAAAATGGGGAACAGTTTACCCTATTATTAATCAATCAATCAAAACTACACTTTAAGATTAGACATTTTATAAATATGTTATATATGGCCTATCTGCATTAAAACGCTAATTCATATAAGTACATTTCAGGTACAAGCAATCAAGTCAAGATGATATATATATATATATATATATATATATATATATATATATATATATATATGTTTATATATAATAACTTGAATAACAATAATAAAGTCACGACGACAACAGGTAATCGCATCAAGTGCAAGTGCTACAAGTTTTTCTACTTTTTGTTGTGGCACGTTTGTGTATGCATGAACCCCTGGAGCAGTGGCAACACTGGCAGGTAATTGATTGACCGATTTCGTTTGCACTCAAGAGATAATCAAATACTAACTTGATTTATTTGAAGTCCGCTGAGGTATCGGAGGCGTAGTAAATGCGTAACGCGAGCAGCCCGCTGCTGTCTTCAATGAGGCCCATCGGTCCACTGAGCTTGCTTACCTCTCTTGCGCTACCAAGATCAACCAATCGTGCGAATTTGGTCGTTGGAATTCGTCAACATTGGTACACCCTTTTGCGATTCAGCTTAGATTGTGCGCATGCCCCACATATATATACATATGATGTCCGTTAAAAGCAAATCAAGTCGCCCTGGAATGACGTACGTTTTACGTGTATTTATTATTGCGCCATATAATCGTCAGCTAATATATCAGCAGTGCATTAGCGTACTAAGCCGATTCAGGCCATTTCGTACGACAGAGAGACTTTGCTCTCGAGATACATTTTATGAGCGGCAGTGGATTGATATCTTTAATGGCACAGAGACAGCTGAATAAAATAGTCGCCGGCTGCATTCATGCGGGCAGTACTTAAAACGTATTGAAAGGCTCACTTGTAGACCATCGCTGACAATGTTAAGAACCGATCAGCTTTGCCCGTAGAAAAATACATTTAATAGCTCAATGTTTGGCTGCTCGATGTATTAGGTTAATCCATAAGTCCCTTCGGAAAATTGCTTGCGTCACACTGCTCAGAACCGGCAGAAGACGAAAACTGTTGGGAGAGGGTTGTTTGTTTACATGGCAGTAAGAGCAGACATGCGCTGTATTATACCGTGGAATTCGTTCGAATTTCTAACTCGTGCAAACTATAGCGCTCGAGTGAAGATGGCAGAGTTAAATGTGCATTTTTGGCGTTTTTTGCTATTTTATTTCTGTAAGGAAACGAATGCAACCCAAGTCGTAACTAAGATATGTAAAGTGTATGGCGGAGAGGCAGTAACAGATAGGACAGTTTGAAAGTGGTTTGTCCGATTTATGAAACGGCGACATCTATGTTAACGACCGAGACCGGCCCGGACGCCCTGTGACAGTGGACACGGCCGCATTAACAACAGTGGTCGAAAGAAACCCTCCCGCTGTGCGAGATCATGACCATTGTCGACGTACCACACACATCCGTTCAAATGCATCTCCGTTTGTCAGCAATTTGGATGTATGGCTGCCGCACGCGATCAGCAATCGCGAATGGAGAAGGGTGTGCTAAAATGCGATCAGCTCCGAAAAAGAACGAGGATCGCCCCTTTCTCCGCACCATGGTGACTGGGGATGAAAAGTCGATACTCTATAAAAACGTTGTCCGCAGAAGGGCGCGGCTTAGAAAAGGAAGTGAGCCCCAAGCAACTGTCAAGTCCGGACCCCATACAAATAAAGTGATGTTAAGTTTTGCTCAGCATTAATAAGTTAATGGAGTTTGGATGGGATATTTTGCAACATCCTGTGTATAATTCTGACCTTGCTCCATTAGATTACTATTTGTTTCGGTTTCTTCAAAATTCCCCAAGTAGCAAAGAAATCGATTCTTAAGATGGTGTTAAAACGTATATAGGCCATTACTTCGGAAGCCGGGACACCACCCTCTCAAGGGATAGAACCAGAAGCTTGCCCGAGCGTTAAGCTAATGTAGTTAAATAAATGGGCAATACAGCGTTCAATATAATTTTTTTATATATAAATTTATTTTACGTATAATTCATTAGGTATATGTTACGCACATCACAATAGACCAGCTAAGCCAATGCGCCTGGTAAACGCGCATTGTGACTGTCACGGGTCCGTTTTGATGAGGCCACTTCAGAAGTGTGCCCCGAACGGAGGCAGGTTTTCCACGTTGTATGTCAAGATCCAGACGTACTTTGAAAAAGGACGACGACCTGTTATCTGTTACCGGATGACAGGTTTAACAAGGTCCCGACTTTGCGGATCAGCTGCTTGGTCCGAACGCCAGGGGCACCCAGGGTTTCAAACGCAAGAGGGCAAAATTCGTGGGGATAGCCGATTGATGAGTATTTCTTCAACTTGTTAGTCTCCACAAGGTGGGCTGCATAACCAGCTTCGGATGCGTCGCCACCGGAGGAGCTATATATAAAAAGCTTTCCGTTGTAACGACATGTGTCTTTAAAAATGGGTGAAAAATCGGAAGGGACTTATGGATTAACCTAAAACATCTATTATATTGAGTAATCCAATGACATTGCAGGCGATGTTACAACGTTTGCTAACAAGCCTAATATTTTGCTACAAACATTCTTGAGTAGATTAACATCGCACGCAACACTAGGAAAACATACAACATATAAATATGATAGCTTTGGTACTATTAGCATTCTATACAGACTGATTAAAAAATTAGGGTTTGGAACAATAAAAAATGGCTCAGCTCATGCAAGGTTACAGACAGAGGCGAATTTTAAAATGAGAAGACACTGCGGCAAAGCGAGTCTTAAATGTAAACAAACCGAATGATACAGCTGCATGTATATCGTGGGACTTGGTGGTGAAACATGGAGTCATGGCTTCAGAATACAGACTATTTGACTCGATTATATGATGTGAGATAAGCAGTCTACCAAAATATCGAAAAACGTACATATGACTGCTGTGACGGGCGATAGCACAGAACTGCGCCATTGCTATTGTCATACTCATGTAGGCTCAAAACACAACGAGCTGTTGCGAATTCTGTGGCAAAGCGGGTGCATGCAAAGGTTTGACCTACTACTAGTTGCTACAGCAGAGACAACGGTGCCACCCTTAGCGTAGAATAAGGCCGTGGTCCTAGTCACTTTTGGGTGAAGCGAAGGCGAAGGCTGAGACGTCTTCATGTTCCACCTTCGTGAGCCATGGACGTTCGCTAGCGACAAAACAACAACCGCCGCTTCCGTTAAACGTAACGACTTCATCATAGTGAAGATCAAGGACGAAAGCCATTGCTAACCGTATACATGTGGTATGTATGTATGTAGTATGTATGTATTTATGCAGGCCTGCATGCATGCGTATCAATAATATTACCCGGTTATTGTTAGTCGCACGCATTTTGTAAACAGATCATACGTCTGTCGAACCGCGTTCTTCGACCCGTTGCAGAGATGGCCAGGCGTCGTCAGGAAAACATAAGGACGGGAGAGGAACCGTCAAAGGGAAGGGGTTAAACTTGCGGTTTACGGTAGTGTGGTTGCGGTAGCATTCATGCCGGCTAATAGGCGTTTCGGTTTGACCAGCTCGTATATAAATGCTTTGTCAGAGGCTGCGGAGTTACAGAGAAATCTAGGCAGCTGCTATCTGGCGATACGTGAACGCGTGGTGAGGAAACAAGTCGGCAAAGAAGAGCAGCAAACATGTGTGATGACTACGAAACCCACTATGATAAACCTCTCGAACCGGAGGTAGGTGAAATTCCAAATCCTACTTGTTACATTACTTGTTATCGTTACTTACTTTGACTTACTTGTTACAAAACAAACATGGATCGATCCGATCGCTTCGTTTCGTCACAACGACCACACTGGCAAACACATATATGGCATTTTATTCTCCGTACGTAGTTTCTAAGACGAAAACACTTTTAGCAATTGATACCGATAACTTACACCAGAGACACTAATGCTTCAGCGTAGGCTCGACACCGCAGTGGAGATGTGCAATTTCCAGTTGTCTTAGAATTCGCGTTCCTAAATCGTCATCGGGGACAGTTTTATCGGTGTGCAATAAGACATCGTAAATAATATAATCTACGTTAGATATACTAATTAGGCAACACCCTATATTAATTTTAAAAAAAAATTAAAAAATACCTATAGCAGAAAGACCCTAACGGCGAGATATACATATATCTCGTCAGTGTAGCGAACCTGGCAATATGTCAAAAATAAAGTGTAAGTCTAAATATGACAAAAGTGTAAGTCTAAATATGACAAAAATGTAAAACTAAATATGAAAAAAAATGTACGTTAATCTAAATATGATTAAAACAAATGTATGTTAATCTAAATATGATAAAAATTATATGTAAATCTAAATCTAATACAAAATGATTTGTAAATCTAAATATATCTGTTCGACCAAATTACAGATCCGGCGACTTATTCTCGAGCGCCGCGCAAGTCGCGAGGCGGACTATCCGGAAGAGATCGACGGTAACCGCTATACGCGAAGGAAATCTGCTGACTACAAGGAGTTCTCCGATGCGAAGACTATGGCCGATCTTCAAACGAGGGCGGACGAAGCGTCCCGACCTCGAGCCGTCAAAAAGTAGCTACCAGGCTCCAGCACAATGTGTATAGGATACTGACGTACACACTGAAAATGTGAATGTGCTGTACACGACGTTGAACAATAAAGTGAGGGCGTGCTAAATGTTGTAATCGTGGACTGTCGTCAATTACTCTGGCCACTCTAGGTCAACGGTTTGCGGCTGCATAATTAGCTTACCAAACTTGTTAGACCTGTAGAAAGCGCATTATTCCCTTAACAAACATGCGCACATGTACAAAGTCGCTCCTGGCCGAGTCTGTATAACCTTTACGTTTGATCAATAAGCAAGCACACGAAGCTTTAAGCCTTGCATCGAAACTTCCAGTACCTACCTCTAATCGGCTAGAAAGATAAGTAGAAGTGAGTGAGGACCTTAAGAGAGTAACTGCTCTCGAGGCTCACCACAACAACATACAAGCATCGCTACACGGTGAGAAAACTATTGAAGAGATCAACTGTCAACAGCCTCTAGAGTATGAGCATTTTATTGCATTTTAGTGACGGCTACGGCGGCCAACGTTCAAACTCCAGGGCATGAGCATTTTATTGCAATTATTACTAACTCAATCAGACGTAAGCTGCGTCTCTCTAGTCTCTAATCAGTTAGTCATCTTCTTACGCAACCTACGCAGTAAGTAAGACAAGACGGAATTATAGCCTTCGGTTAACAGCCTAATAATACACAGCTTTTGTGTGTACGGTTCGCGGAGCAACAACTACGTGCCTGGGTGTCAGCGTCGGGGCTAGCTGAACGCGTAACTAAATGCTGAAAAGGCAAATGCTATCTCTATCATCTGGACGTGGTAAAACTTGAACGAGGTTGCTGTGATAGTCACATACCTAGCCAGCTGCATAGCTGTGTGTGTATACATATATGTTTTGTTGATATATCCATACATTTAGTATGTGTTATCATATACTGACTATACTCACACACCGTATAAGTGTTTCAGTATATAAAATGATCACTGTCATTTTGTATAAAATATTTAATCATATATACTGTCATTTATATAAAATGTATTCTCACATATACTGTCATTTATGTAAAATGTATAATCATATATACTGTCATTTATATAAAATGTATAATCATATATACTGTCATTTATATAAAATGTATAATCGTATATACTGCCATTTATATATAATTTATAATCATATATACTGTCATTTTTAAAAACTATATAATTATTTATAAATGACAGTTAGCTATTGGCGCTAACGGGAAGTATTTGTTGACACACGGAAGTTTCATAGATATACGCACTCGGGTTAATCTATCACATGGCCAGATACTTACATACTATGTGCAATGCAATAGTGTTATGTAACATACAGTTACAATGCTTTGTATATAAAGCAAGCAATTATTTGTACTTTAACACCGAACCTTCCAATACTCTGGTACTGAATTCAATTACGAACGGTCATACGATAGCACTAGCACTAAATGAAAACCTGGATGAACGGGTCTGTTTTGCCGGTAGAAAAAGTGACAAATGTCCGATGATGCCGATGTGTTTTCGCTTAAGTTGGGCAAGACAAATTTTTCACACAAGCTAACAGATATGACGTACAGAAGTCCCAACAGGCTACTGCTTCAAAAAGGTTTCGTTACGAGAATAAGATGACTACGCAGGAAATCCTACACGAGAAGTTTTACAATTCCCCCGGTCGCTGTACATAGCGCTAAACAAACAAATCGCTCTGCAAACGTTTTGCGCAGGTCAGCTCATATCCCCTAGACATTTATATATATATATATATATATATATATATATATATATATATATATATATATATATATATATGAATGAATGATATGTGCATAAACCAAATATTGGTTAATAAACAATACATTCATTCATATATATATATATCAATATATGCATATATATACTCAGTAGGGGATTGCATGTTTAGGCAATTTTCATCTTGCTTACCATTCTTGCCTCTAGTAGTATAACTTTGAACGCATAATAGGGTCTGACTTGCTGTTTGTGGTAGCTAGCACCGTTCGAATAGATAGCGTTACAGCAGCGCACAATTCTGAGTATCTATGTACGTATGTATCTATGTATGTATGTGTAGCGTCGTATGGTGGCGGTATGGTAACGATAGCCCACGATGCGTCACAGTGCCTCGCATGCGCGGGAGGAGTGGGCTTTCCTTGTTGACCAAGACAGTTGAGTTCTTCTCGAGACTCTCCGTAGGCCTAGCGTTGGTGTATCTTTGTTGTTGACGTACACCTCTGACCGAAACCACCGAGTAAGCGACTGCGGCGTCATTATCAACAACAACAACAACAACGACAACGATCATAACAAAAACATCAATACTATTAGTAATAGCACAGAGCATTAGTGATAAAAAAAACAACGATTGAACTCGCCGTTGATACTACTCAAGAATCTGCCGATCAACCGACATCGACTGCAACTAGGGCCTGCACGACGAGTCTTACCACCGCCCGCACCGAATATATATATATATATATATTTATATATATATTTAAATATATCAACAAAGGCAGCCTCTATTACTTACTACCAGTGCTACTACTTCGAGTGAAAATACTGCGTAATTTGTTTGTGGGGAAGCAAGCACTAAACTATGTGGCGGCACAGTGTTCAAGAGTAAATCGTTGTCTCCTCCGGCCGGTACGAGACAGGAAAGGAGGCCGACCGACCAGGGTTGGTTCACCGATCTGTTCCCAGCTGAAGCCAGACAAGCTGCTGCCGCCCCCGTCGCCTTGAGTCAGCCTTTGTGTCGAAGAGCGAACAGATAGATGATCTAGCTGGTGGCGCGTAAACGTTACGCCGGTACGTTCAGCGTGTTGCTTGCGATAGACCAGAACAGACGTTCAACGACGCTATCATCATTGCTCCTTGTGCGTGCTCAGTCAACCCTAGCCAATGCATCAGTATAATACTATTGTTACTCGCTATAGTAGTACAATGTTTATATATATATATATATATATATATATATATATATTAATATATATATATATATATATATATATATATATATATATATATTAATATGTTAAGACCAAATCACGCAAATAATAATAATTTAAAACCAATTTAAGGCAAACCTTGTCATTTTTTGGAGGCCTACCTGTGTTGGAAAGCAAATTGAGGGAAACAGTCGAGAGGCAACGTCATTTTTCTCATTGGCGTCATCATTATTATTGCTGTTGTATATATATATATATATATATATATATGCAATACAATGCAATGCAATACAAGGTCTTCTTTATGGAGAGAGGGGTACTGAAATCTCACTTTAGTCTTCACAAACATGAGCACGGTCCGAAACTCTTCATGCAAACGCATTATTTACTACTTCGGCATTAGCAACTTCCGGAAGAGTAATTGAGACACAACTAAATACATTCATTGGACGTGCTGCAAAAAGCTACTAAAACTATTACACCGGATTAGTTGTGTAAAGATTCTTACGTCCACTCGCATCTGGTACTCGCTCACGTCTGGCAGTATGAGAATCTCACGCCATACATCGCAACGCCATGCGACTCGTTTGACAAATTTATCCTGCAGCCGCTGGAAATAGTTCAACATTTTTTTTACAGAAAGGTGCCCACACCTGTGAGCAGTACGTCCACTTTAGTTCGACAAGCGCATTATACACTTTTATGCACAATGCCGGGTCATGCACGATGGGTGCTCTAAGAATGAGATTGCACAGGCGAGACGCAGATTTTCCAGCTTCGGTGATATGAGTTGTATACTTTGCTTGGCAATCAAGCGTAACACCTAGATCATTGTATGTTGATACTTCCGGTATACTATAGCCGTTCATAAAAATGCGTTGTTGCCCTTGCTTGTTTTCAGCACAGCACACTTTGAAGTAGATATTTCCTTTCTGATCAAGTGAGCTCATAGTAGTACGGAATCAACTGTCTTCTGTAACTCGGCCTTATCTTTGTCGTCTTTAACTTCAACGTATATCTTTAAATCATCGGAACAGAACTTTGCATATCGAGTTTGCCAACCACGAGTTTGAGTTCTTGTGCAAAAATTGCATACAAGAGCGGCTGTAGGCCTGACGCCAATTTTTCACCCTAGGTCCGATGTTTAGCAATCCCATCTCTATTAAGAGAACCCGATCGATACCACGCCGCGGTATGCCCGGCGGTTAGATCTGTAGCAAAACTCGCACAACGCTAGATTGTTGGTGTCTCGAAACATTTTGATGTAACATAAACACATTTACCCAGTTTGGGTGTTAATAAAACAAATTAAGAGAACCTGAAGGTCAACTCGGTCAGGTAAAAAACCAAAGTTAAAAGTATGAAACGGAGATTCCTGATTATGCGCCAGGGCCCAGTCATTAGAGACCTCTAATCATTGGACTGCCGTCGAATGTCCCTTAATGAAACCCTGTTGCTGACTGTCTAAAGGTTAGCTGGATTTTAGGTAATTATAGATGCAACAAACAACTATTTTCTCCATGATTAGGCAGGACATAACACACTAGGCAATATGTCGGTCATTTTTAGCGGTTGCTCTAGAGCCCGTCTTGTGCACAGGTGTCAAATTATTCAGCAAAACTTCAGCCTCGTGTCCATCTTCTACTGCATCAGCTACTGCTTTTGTATGTATAAGAGGCGCTGCACTGGATTGTAGCTAAAAACGTCGACCTCATATCAAAAGAGATCTCTTGCATCTCGGATATCCAGATTAGTTTTCTTCAAGCGCCGGCAACGTGTTGTACGTGCCAAATTACGCGAAAGGCGTTTATGGTTCCAAGAGGACGGTACACTGCTATTCAGTTTTAGAGCGGCTGTGATCATAAAATTCTGTTGTAGGGATGATCGTTGGTTTATCTTTGGTGTGTGGTTTTCTATAATGTCGGACATGGTCTTTAGGAAAGAGCCGTTGGGCTTCTACCGATCGCAATGCGCACAAAATGGACGCTAATGGGTACCAGCCATCGCATTATAGTCAGTTTTATGGGAGCTCAAAGACGGTCCTTCATTGGGCTCATGTCCTTTTACGGATATTTTGCAAGAGACGGTCAGATTATCAGCAAATTCATTATATCCAGTCTTCTTGTGGGAACCGTAACAAGTTGCACAGGTCTAGCAGAACAACAGAAGAAGCTGAAGATGTACGTGTAAATGTGTAAGTTTAGGCCCCCTGTAGCCCAGTCTAGTCCAGGTTGATTCTAGCCGCCGGTCAAAAGGATGGGCCAGCTCACTTGAACTAAGTCATCCAAAGCGTCACATAACGTGCGCGTTTGCTGCGTTAGTTCGGTAGAAAAACTGGTAGGAGAAAAATAGACACATGTTACCCGGTGGCATTGATCGCATCTGCGTAGCACGTCGATGACGACAATTTCAACACAAGTGTCACCGATACTGATCTCGCAGCACCGAGCTCAAAATTGCAAAGTATACAATACTGCGCTCCCACAGCGCACCGTACGATCCTTACGAAATCTGGAGTCTCCCAGTGACAGCTCTGTAGATAATATATTTTCTGCAGGCGCCCAAATTTCAGAATAGAATGTCCGGAGAGTGCAGTAGGCAGTACAAAAGAAGCGCATCACATCCAAACTGTTCCCAAACAGGTAAAAGTGCAAACAAGCTTTGTTGAGAGTCTAGGAGTTAGATCAGATCCAAAAGAGTCGTGGCTATCGAGGCTGACGGGTTGTCAGGCTTCAATGGGAATTAAGTTGCTATATAGCTACTGCACGCGATCGCACAGTGTTTGTACGATGTAGGCATTCTTTTCACTGGCCACGGTGCAAAATGGGCTCCTGCCCGACTTCCAGGAAGCAAAAACTGTAAAGGCGTTAAAGATGATGCAAAGAAACACTGTTGTCGGGCTGAGGTTTAGAGGCGCCTGCGTTCGAGAAGATCCCGTTCCAAAAATGAATTGTTTAATTAACGAATATTTGTTTTAATATTTTTGTATAATTTAAATAATATTCTAATGTGCTCATATCGGACGATACAAGCGCCTTAGAAATAAAACAGAAACGGTTTCGACTTCTCGGAATATTATCGCGGCGGCACACTTAATGCCGATACGCTGCAGTAGTTTCATATCGAGAAGGAACATCTTTTTTGGCGCAATTAAAATATTGTACCCGCAATACAATAATAGGGATAATCTTTATAGTCAGAGTTGTCAACATACAAATGATTGCTAAAAAGCGAAAACTAGGCAAGACAGGAAACTTTCTTTTACCGCATAGTCTGACAGATGAGAAAAAAGGTAACGGCTTCGCCTGCGCTGGTGATCTGGAGTGTCCTCGGGACCAATGCTCTGTATGATTGGTCTGTATGAAGCTTTCCATGATAATTCCAAAAATTATCATGGAAAGCTTTATAGCTAGGCGCGGGCCGGGTCTATCCAAGCGACTACTTAAAAATGTGCATATGCATCCAGAGGCTGGAGTACCTCAACGAAGACTGCCATATGACTGTGAAGATTTAAAGCGCCTTCGTAATGTATGCCACATAATATTTTAATAATATGGGTTTCCTACTCCTCGCAGAGACCTTCCAGAAGGAAAAGTGTATGCTCCAAATATGCAAGGCTTCTTTCAGGTGCCAATTATCTTTACGGAAGGCCGAGGTAGGCTGCCAGATAAAATATCTGTCTGCTTCCGTAAGTCTTTACCGAGCAAGATGGCTTAATGGCAAGGCCTTACTGCACAGTGCCTTGCATTCGAAAGGCCTGAGTTCGAGACCTAGACCGGCCACTCTTAAATTGGTTTTCATGGTTTCAAATTAAGACAAGGTAAATGCCGGAGTGGGTTAAAAATCAGCCATGACATGAAAAAAACGTACACGAGCATTAGCCTTACGGAGCAACAAAAAAAGTTGTATGCGATGTGCCCAAAGAGAATAAAATTGCGTGGTTTTCCTCGAAAGTCTCTCTTAATGCAATGCTATGTCTCTCTTTTATGTTATATTTTAAAGGAGTTGCCAACATCGTATTTTTGGCGCTGTCAGTTTTTTTTATCTAGTTGTGTTCACCATCGCGCGCTGTGATTTTAGTTGCAGAATCGAGTGTGGGTCAAATGACAATAAATATGACGTGCTTCTGCACCTAATGACTAGTGTTGGTCTTTCTTTCGTGCGAATACCCATACTACACACACGTATATATGCATACTTCATCGTGACAGGAGCACCATCGACTTGATGTTTTTCAACTTGTCAACCCGCGAATTCAATGACTTGGATAGGGTCGATATTGCGACCCGTAAACGCCTACCTACATATTGTGCAACTAGCTGCTTTAGCTGCTACGGCCGATGCCAGTGGCTTGAAAGAGTCGTGCAGACGGCTAAAAAGTAGGCTCAAGCCCCGGGGGCCCCGTACGTGGTTCCCCAGACCTTAATATCTTAGCCACCATGGCCTGATTCGGCTAAGACCGCAGTAGAGCCAGGGCTATAAGCAAGGCAATAGAGGGGCGACACTAGTTGTTCCTCCCTAGAAGGAATATCTCATCTAACTATAGCAACGTTAGAAGAGTATGAGTAGCGGATAGACAGGTTCAAAGTCTTCGACAAGGTGTCTCGCCGCTTACTGACTGAATGTGCGGCTATGATATAGCCTCATCAGATAATCCTCGCATGCCTACACCTAAACCGCTCCGCAAACTCACATAACTGTCCGGCGTTTCGGAGGAGGTCGCTGCACCTTCTTTCTCGTTGTGACGGCAAAAAGAAGGTACATGTTGCCCATCACACTATATTATAAAGTAAACGATCGTGATGAATATGCTTTGTTTAAGTTCAGCAAATAAATGATGATGATGATGATGATAATCAAAGTTCACAGTAATGTCGACTCAAAAGCGAGAGCTAGGTACCATCGCCGCAGGGTCGTCCGACAAGTAGGGAAAAAATAGTTCACGAGTTGCTAACTAATGTGAATGTTAATTCTCCGCGGAACTGTCCAATTTAAACATATCTTTAGTAAATCCAATGTTCATAGGGTAGCCTTTGCGAGCTTGCTTGCATGTTATTAGCATGACGAGTGGATGTTATCCAACGCCACGCAGTAGAGAGTAACAGGCCGCCATCGAGTAACGGGGCTACGTTATGTTATTGCAAAGCGATACAAGTGACACTGGTACGACAAATTAAAAGTACCCTTGAAGCACCTTATTACACCCCCCAGTGTGGAATAGGCGCGTTTAGTGGTTGAGCTTCTGCTATACGGCTGAACTATAGAATGAGATTACAAGTGAGTAATTCAAAAATCACACCCTTCAAGGCGAGTATGATTTTAGAATTTCACAGTTAGCTAATTAAAGGCTTAGCGTCACAGCGTAGCAGCATTAGGGCAACTTTAAATTGTACACTTCAGTTTGGCAAATAGTCTCGCAAATTACCGTCGTGCATTTAACGGGAGCTATCCGACAATCTGATATCCGGCTACACTTCTTACTAACATTCAGATAAATCCCGTTCTCTCTTCCCGCGCGCGTTCTCCTCTATGCGCAGACTATGCGATGTTATTTATCTACTACTCCTGTTGTTGACTATGTATCGTGCGTTGTTGCACTAAAAAAGCTAGTTAGGTAATAGCCTTCGTTGCGCAGCGTACCTCGTAGTGCGAAGCAAAGACAGCAAGTACAGGCAATGTATATATATATATATATAAATAGATTTTTTATTCAAGCGTAAATTACTTTTGGTCTGCCTTGTCCCATCTACACTGTTGTTGTTGTACGCCCTCATGCTCTTCACTTGAGAAAAACTGCTGCTTTCCATGCATATTCTTGGGTGTACCTCTGGCTACAGCTCAGTTATGGGTAATGTCGTAAAGCTTCGCAAAAGCTCTGCTCTTCTAACTGGGGTCGTGACGTCGCTGCTTCCTGGGCCACCCGCGCAGACTCTGTGGCGATCTCAGCTCTGTAGCTCGCTTTGTTGGGCGTGTATTCGTCGTGTGACAGGCCCCTCCCTCATCTTGGTGGTTGCTACCGGTACTATCGCCGTTGCGTCTTTGCTGCTGCTGCAGCACCCATTTGAGTATTGCAAGCAGATCACTGCATGCCAGCTACTTAGCCTATGTAGTATCCTCTTTTAGGATAATAAGATGATGATGATGAAGAGAAGATTGAGGGAAAAGGGGACGTTAATCCCGTTGCTGTTGTTGTTTCTTTCGCTGTTCCTAATTGTGTTGTTGCTGCTGATTACTTGTTGTTGTTGTTGTTGCTTGTCAGTTGTTGTTGTTGTTGTTGCTGCTTGTCAGTTCTTGTTGTTATTGTTGTTGTTGTTGTTGTTGTTGCTTGTCAGTTGTTGCTATTGGCAGCGATGGTGTTAAGAGTGATTGATGGCCCTTGTTGGAAAGGGCAAATAGGCAAGAGTAAACGCTTCATTTACTAGCGCGCGCCAATGAAAGGTAGCAACGCCGGCGGTATAAATAGTCTGTCACGAGCAAACCATTCGAAACAAACACGGAAACAATCACCAGGTCGACACTGCCACAGCTGTCTAGGGTACAATAGCCTGTACAAGAGCATTACTGTCATCATCAGGAGCAGCACTATCACTATCAGGCAACAACATGTGTGACGACTACGAGACCCACCGCGATAAACCTCTCGAACCCGAGGTAAGTGTGCAGTGACGAAGTGGGATTCAACGTTGTTGATAGTACTACGCTCCACGCAAAATCCCTCCTCCCCCGCTGGTCGGGTCCTGTTCCATGCGCTCAATATGCAGCCTGAAAAACGGCAAAGCTAGCCAGAAGGCTAGCGATGTGCATACATGCACACCGAGGCGCGTACATGTGCTGTTCAAATGTCCAATTTGGATGTTCTCTCCCTATTCTGACCACTTTTTCCCACTCGTTTTGCGGCCAAAGTCACATATATTTTATACTGGTGTGGCTCATGGACTAGTACGTTCATGGTTAGCCATACCTGTCTAGCTAAGTAAAGTTTTCGGGCTGACCCTCAGCCAAGAGTTAACGTCGACGGAACTGTTTTTCACATTGCTTCATAGACGGACCCCCATAAATACAAATGTGCAACGGTGGGGCTCGAACCCGCGCACCTATGTGTCTCCTTAGATTGCGAGGCGCAGACTTAATACGCTACGCCACCGGGCATGACATCCTTTTTTTTAAAAGATTTTCCGTAAGGCAATGGCCTGTATACGGTTTTTTCATGTCATGGCTAATTTTAATCCACTCCGGCATTTACCTTGTCTAAATTGGAAACCATGCAAACCAATTTAAGAGTAGCCGGTTTGGGTCTCGAATCCAGTCCTCTCGAATGCAAGGCAAAGGCTTTGCCTCTAAGCCATCTTGCTCCGTGTCTGACCTGTCTAGCATCTAAAAAAAGGTAATGTTTTCGGGCTGACCCTTAGCCAAGATTTAACGTCCACGGAACTGTCTAGCACCTATTACTACTACTACTAGGTTGTACGAAGGTAGTTAAAAGCATTGGGCTAACGAAGGTATTGGACTTGCAAAATTGAGTCGTCTTGGAGTGTTTTGAGTGACGATCATTGGAGGATGCATTTAGTCGTTGACGACCATGGGTGCTTTGCTCTTTTATGCTTTTTGACATGCTAAATCGACGTTGGCTGGTGACCTTTGCTGTAGGTTCGCCGCCTGATTCTGGAGCGTCGAGCCAGTCGAGAGGCGGACCTTCCAGAGAACATCGATGGCAACCGCTACACGCGAAGGAAGTCCGCCGACTACAAGGAGTTCTCCGATGCCCAGACCCTTGCCGATCTTCAAACCATCGCCGACAAGACAAAGGGTCCATTGAAAAAATGATTTAGCACTATATCCTGTACATGTGTATGTAAACATATCAACGTAAATCCAAATGTGCTAGTTATATAGTACCTCAATAAAATATATTACCGTTACATTACGACAATAATACATGTATTTTTTGCGCGGACTGATTTAGTGTATCTGTCACCTGTTTCTACTTTACAAAATGCGGAATTCAGAATACGGCAGTAATGGTGACGCCGATCAGTAGAGAATTGAGTAACAAAGCTTGCCTGGAATAAATACGGCTAACTCGAAGGCGCATGTGACCTTTTTGACGAAACACATCGTACAGTAGATTAAACATTAACGGTCGTGTAAAGTGTAGCTCAGTTCAGCTAAATACATCAAGGTATTTGAGTTGACTAGTCGCGCTTTCAGTAGCAGTAATATTTGCAAAGAAACTATCAGCGGGTTATATATATATATATATATATATATATATATATATATATATATATACATATATAAGGAGAACGATTTCAGCTAACTACGAAAGACTTTAGGTTCTTCATAGAAGTTTACCAACGATACTCATTTGATTATGATTACTACATATTTTCCCATTGCGGAGTGGCTCTAAGGTTAGGCAATTAGCGAATCAGTGCTTGGCGAAGCAAGCCGTCACAGCCTGTCTTTGTAACTGTCCGGTGCAACCCTTTATTGGACATCATGCATATTCAGTAGCGGTTAGGTGATAAAACTCATTTTAGGAAGCCCTAAAAAGTTTTTTAGGGATTAAATTTTACATAGCAGCTTCCTCAACAGGTTACTTACAAGTCTATGTACAGATAATCACGACTTTCTCATGCATTCATCTCTTTGGCGTTATCAAGGTCGGCAAACTAAGATGTTTTGTACCTCAATCGCTAAATGTTGTCCAAAACGTGCGTGTTGGTATTCCGTCTCTGGAGATCCAGTGACAGCTGTTGTAACAGTGTTACGCAGACCCTACTATTGTGCGACGAGGCTTTAACGATGCAACTGCACACGTCCTGCTGTAGGTTTTTGGGTCTTCGGCCCGGAAACCCCGGCGCTATGAATTTGTCTTCATCCGATTCCGCGATGTGTCTAAGCTTCGGCTGCACGGCCCGGTTGGACGTATGTCACATCTTAAAGAAGCACCACAACCGATCTGTGAACTCCGCGGATGGGGCCAGATGATCGGTTACAATGCCATTTCTGACCAGTGATTTCTGGTGGATTTAAAAGGCAATGGTCATACAGGTATTTTTAGAGTACGGCCCTGACTGAAGGTGCTGAAGTGCTCAAGGTATCAACCGGCGCCCGTCGAGCACGATAAGTCTAAAAATATATTGCCTTGTTTACGATCGGTAATCGTTCACGGGCGCCGATTGTCAGCGTCGTCAGAGGTCGCGGTCAGAAGTATCGTATGTATTTCTTTTTCAACCTGTCTAACCTTTCTGAGAACTACGCGTATAGGAAGCAACCTAGCCAAAACCAAAAAAATCGATTTAGCCAGTATTAGAGTAGCCAAACATCTTCTCTACTTTGCACCATCGATATTCTCATAGCTTACTTAATGCGTATACTTACTAAATAAAATTAAATAATTTACTCAAGCGAGGTGTTATTAAACCTTAATAAAATTCACTTAGTAAACTCAAATAGAGAGGAAAGTAATAGATTATTGGTTTGGTATTGGCATGTATTTGGCAATTAATTTCAAGGCCCTGTGCTTGTGAGTCCAATGTCTAGAAAGCGACTGGGTGAACGATGAAGTTTTGCTCCAGTTGGCGATATTTAGCCAGCTTGCGGCCTTCTGCTAGACGAGCGGCTGCTCCGAGGTTTCGGCTAGTACATCAAGCATACGATGCAACTAATATGCAAGACACGGTAGTACACGAGACAGCGGTCTTTCTTCCATGAACTAGAGTCAGGACATCCGGTCGCAGTTGCCTGTTGGAGCATTACCTTAGCAAAATCCCTCTGAACCACCAGAGCATCACCGTGAAGGGTGCCGTCTTCCAGGAACGACGGTCGAATTTCGGAGAACGTCGGTTTGTAAGAAACGCGCCGGTTTATAAGTGAGCCGGTTTGTAAGAAACGTGCCGGTTTGTAAGTGAGCCGGTTTGTAAGAAACGCGCCGGTTTGTAAGAAACGCGCCGGTTTGTAAGAAACGCGCCGGTTTGTAAGAAACGCGCCGGTTTGTAAGAAACGCGCCGGTTTGTAAGAAACGCGCCGGTTTGTAAGTGAGCCGGTTTGTAAGAAACGTGCCGGTTTGTAAGTGAGCCGGTTTGTAAGAAACGCGCCGGTTTGTAAGTGAGCCGGTTTGTAAGAAACGCGCCGGTTTGTAAGAAACGCGCTGGTTTGTAAGTGAGCCAGTTTGTAAGAAACGCGCCGGTTTGTAAGTGAGCCGGTTTGTAAGAAACGCGCCGGTTTGTAAGTGAGCCGGTTTGTAAGAAACGCGCCGGTTTGTAAGTGAGCCGGTTTGTAAGAAACGCGCCGGTTTGTAAGTGAGCCAGTTTGTAAGAAACGCGCCGGTTTGTAAGTGAGCCGGTTTGTAAGAAACGCGCTGGTTTGTAAGTGAGCCAGTTTGCAAGAAACGCGCCGGTTTGTAAGTGAGCCGGTTAGTAAGAAACGCGACGGTTTGTAAGAAACGCGCCGGTTTGTAAGAAACGCGCCAGTTTGTAAGTGAGCCGTTTTGTAAGAAACGCGCCGGTTTGTAAGTGAGCCGGTTTGTAAGAAACGCGCCGGTTTGTAAGTGAGCCGGTTTGTAAGAAACGCGCTGGTTTGTAAGAAACGCGCCGGTTTGTAAGAAACGCGCTGGTTTGTAAGAAACGCGTCGGTTTGTAAGAAACGCGCCGGTTTGTAAAAAACGCGCCGGCTTGTAGGTGGGCCGGTTTGTAATAAACGCGCCGGGTTGTAAGAAACGCGCCGGTTTGTAAGAAACGCGCTGGTTTGTAAGTGAGCCGGTTTGTAAGAAGAGCGCCGGTTTGTAAGTGAGCCGGTTTGTAAGAAGAGCGCCGGTTTGTAAGTGAGCCGGTTTGTAAGAAGAGCGCCGGTTTGTAAGTGAGCCGGTTTGTAAGAAACGCGCCGGTTTGTAAGTAAGCCGGTTTGTACGAAACGCGCCGGTTTGTAAGTAAGCCGGTTTGTACGAAACGCGCTGGTTTGTAAGAAACGCGCCGGTTTGAAAGAAACGCGCCGGTTTGTAAGAAACGCGCCGGTTTGTAAGTGAGCCGGTTTGTAAGAAACGCGCCGGTCTGTAAGAACCGCGCCGGTTTGTAAGAAACGCGCCGGCTTGTAAGAAACGCGCCGGCTTGTAAGAAACGCGCCGGTTTGTAAGAAACGCGCCGGTTTGTAATAAACGCGCCGGGTTGTAAGAAACGCGCCGACTTGTAAGAAACGCGCCGGTTTGTAAGTGGGCCGGTTTGTAAGTGAGCCGGTTTGTAAGAAACGCGCCGGTTTGTAAGAAACGCGCCGGTTTATAAAAAACGCGCCGGTTTGTAAGAAACGCGCCGGTTTATAAAAAACGCGCCGGTTTGTAAGAAACGCGCCGGTTTGTAAGAAACGCGCCGGTTTGTGAGAAACGCGCCGGTTTGTAAGAAACGCGCCGGTTTGTAAGAAACGCGCCGGTTTGTAAAAAAGGCGCCGGTTTGTAAAAAAACGCGCTGGCTTGTAAGTGAGCCGGTTTGTAAGAAACGCGCCGGTTTGTAAGAAACGCGCCGGTTGGTAAAAACGCGCCGGTTTGTAAGTGAGCCGGTTTGTAAGAAACGCGCTGGTTTGTAAGAAACGCGCTGGTTTGTAAGAAACGCGCCGGTTTGTAAGAAACGCGCCGGTTTGTAAGAACCGAGCCTGGTTGTAAGTGAGCCGGTTTGTAAGAAACGCGCCTGGTTGTAAGTGAGCCGGTTTGTAAGAAACGCTCTGGTTTGTGAGAAACGAGCCGGTTTGTAAGAAACGCGCCGGTTTGTAAGAAAGAACGCGTTTAAAGCTCGAGCATAACGGGGCAGAACAGATTGGCCCGCAAGGGTCAACCTGTTCATCGCCGAATATGACTCGATTAATTTTCCCTGCAAAATCGACTTGCTTGGTACATCTGGTGTACACCTAGATATACTCGAGGAGGGTAAGAGCAAACAGCCTAAGCAGGCGGTCTCGCCTTGTTTAGGACACGTTTAAAGTCTAGTTTGATGATCACATTGCCCACGACACTCCTGTTGTAGTCAACCAAGCTCCGGATGGCGTTGATGGTATCTATCGCAGTGTTGCTCTTAGTATATCTCCTTTGTTCGACTGTAGCTGTTTGCCGAGATCTCCGATTAATTGTGCCTTAGACAGTCGAACGTGCAACAGCGTATGCTCGTGAGTTTTATTATGCAATATAGATACACAGTTCAAGGAAATGTCATTTATTTCAGCTAGTACAACCAAGTATATACCAGTAAAGGGTGTCCGAATAATCAGCTCGCATAGTGTAAAAGTTCTCATGCTCAGCTGTGCCTTCTCCGCTATCTCTTCACAGAGTCTAAGAGAGAGCATGACGCCGTGGTCTAGAAGCGAGTGCGCCACTTATGGTCTTTATTTACCAGATTTGCCGGTTCCCCGTTGCTGATCGAATTTCCTTGGAGCGATGCTCATTAAGAATATATGATATACCATATCGCTGAGAGTCAGCGGCCACGCTGCCCCAAAGACTGTTGGGAAAGCCCTATAAATATATATATGTAAGCAGAAAATTGTTATCTTCTGCCTACGTAGTAGAGGATCCCACAGAGTACAACTGAATGGCTTTCAACAGCGTAAGGTTTATTAAAAAAATATAAACAACTTCAACTTCGGCCAGCCGCCGCTCATACGGCTACACTGCCGACAACTACGACGTCTTACGTCGTTCACGTAACTTCTCTGCGACCCGATCTCCTCGGCAGCCGTCGCCAGAGTGCACATTGCAACATGTTCGCTAAACATCTTTCTCTATGATAAAGCCGGTTCCCCTTTCTCCCTTCTCTAATTCTTCCTCCACCTCCACTGACTCTGCTGTCTGCTCGAATCTTGTAGAGACACAACAAAGTAGTCATACAAAAGGGGAAAGGGGGGAAGCAACGTCAACACCGTCAAGAGATCAACTGACACCAATGCACATAAAGAAATGAATGAAACCCGACTCTCACATATATATATATATTCGCGCGGAGACAATCGTCCACTCCAAAGTGCTAACGTAGCGAAGTTATCTAAATTGAAAAAAATATATATGTATGTATATATATATATATATTTCCAGCCCTAAAAAATTTCAGTTTCGATTTAAATTTAAGAATAGCATATTACCTACCGTAACAAAGGTATAGAATCTTTAAATATGACAGCATTTAAACAATGTCCTTAAGTTTTACGCTGAATACTTGCACCTTGCGTCTTCTATGCTTGCACCCAACAACAGCATCGAGGGTTGTCGTAAGATCCACATGCTTCTTTAAAGGAAGCCTTGATAGCACTTCAGCGTGACTAGGAGCTTATGACAACCTGCTAAGCGCGTAATAAAAAACCGTTTATTGCGGGATGTTGCCTGGGCAAATCGTTAAGATTTTGTTAACGCAACAAGACGATTCTGCTCACGCTCAAATTCCGTTGCATAAAGACTTAAATAAACGCCCAATTAGCCGTGGTGATAGATTTTGAAGCTCAAGAAATAGGAGACTGCCAGAGGGCCTGAATTGCTGCAAACCTCATAACATTTTACGATATTCGCTGAGAAATTGATAATTGTAAAGACAGACACATACCCTTTAAATGTACAGTCACTTCATAAAGAAAGGTTTTATATTTATATACTTTTCAAGTAAGATTCGGGCATATTTACAATGGAATTATCACGTTGCTCTCCACGCCAACATGAGTATTTGTATTAGAATATTTGGTCTTAAGCGTTCCATATAGAAGAGGCGTGACATCATTAATTAGATACGTATTAGCTCCGTTTGATGACAGTGACCACGACGCGTTCGCAACCGTATACATTTATTGACACAATGTGATATAATGACTTAATGCTTGTGGGATATCAGTCAAGCAGAAATAAGCCCAACTAGTCATAATACATTTTAAACGTTGCAACTGTTGAAAATAAGTAAAACGCATTATGTCATAATTTTTTTCTTCAGTCTTGTTAGCCTATTCATGACAGTTTTGTTTTTAACAAGATCATATATTTATTATATATACATGTACAGCCTTATGTTATTTTGCGTATTTACAAATGTTGCACAAAGTCGGTAGTGATTTACGAGGTGTGTTCAAAAAGTATCGCGACTTTTGTGTTTTTTCAAAAATTATTCATTTATTCATGAATATCTATTTTGTCCCCTTCAAAGTAATCCCCATGAGATATTATACACTTGTGCCAACGGTTTTTCCAATCTTCGAAGCACTTCAAAAAACCATTTTTTTTATCTTGTTCAGCTCCTCCTTCGATGCCGTCTTTATCTCGTCAAGCGTAGCGTAACGTCGTCCTTTCATGGGCCTCTTTAGTTTAGGGAACAAGAAAAAGTCACAGGGGGCCAGATCTGGGGAATACGGTGGCTGCGGCATCATTAGTGTGTTGTTTTTGGCCAAAAACTCGCGCACAAGCAACGATGTGTGAGCAGGGGCGTTATCGTGGTGCAAAAGCCAATTTTTGTTCTTCCACAAATCCGGGCGTTTCTGGCGGATTGCTTCGCGCAAATTGCGCATAACTTGCAGGTAATATTCCTTATTGACCGTTCTACCCTGTGGCAAGAACTCATGATGCACCACGCCCCTGCAATCGAAGAAAACTGTCAGCAAAACTTTCACATTCGACCGAACTTGGCGCGCTTTTTTCGGTCTTGGTTCGTGCGGCAGCTTCCATTGAGATGATTGAGCTTTGGTTTCCACGTCATAACCATAAACCCACGATTCGTCACCAGTTATGACCCTCTGGAGCAAATTTGGGTCGTCGCGGACAGAGTCCAACATCTCATTAGCAATGTTCATGCGATGCTGTTTTTGGTCGCAATTGAGCAATTTTGGTACGAATTTCGCGGCGACCCGTCTCATGCCCAAATCATTGATAAAAATCGAATGGCACGAGCCAATGGATATGTTTAGGTCCTCAGCAACTTCTCAAACGGTGATTCGACGATTGGCCAATACCATTTTCTCCACTTCATTAATTTTTTCGTCTGTTGTTGAAGTGCTCGGGCGTCCGGCACGCTCTTCGTCGTTCACATCTTCTCGGCCTTCTGAGAACATTTTGTACCACCGATAAACGTTGCTTCGGTCCAAGGTAGCTTCTCCGTATGCCACAGTCAACATTCGGAATGCATCCGCGCACTTAAATTCGTTTTTCACACAAAATTTGATACAGGTTCTTTGATCCATTTTTTTGAATAGGTAAAAATCGAAGACGATCCAAAATACGTGCAAGCAAAGCAGCTGTCAACAATTAAGTGAACATTCAAAATGGCCGAGCTTGTCGGCATAAGTGAGAGACATGAGTACCAACATAACGCCACAAAAAATCGAAATTCGAATATACGTAACCCGCGAAAATTCAAAAGTCGCGATACTTTTTGAACACACCTCGTATACCTCTTACAGCCATTACCATTGTGTCGGCAAAAAATTGCGGCAGGAATTCAATTCGTTTTGTGTTTTCTCTACGTAAGAGTCAATTCAAGCATACTAGTGTACCTGTATTTGACGGGATAATATGTGTAACTTTAAATTCTCTTTGAAGTAGTTTAAAGATTTCAAGCAACGCAAGCTGACCGGAAATGTGTTCCACTTCCTGAGAGCTCGAACGCCAAATGCATGACTGCTCTTGCTGCCTCGGTGCGTGTGGATCTTTAGTGTGATCGTGCTAGACGCCCTAGTCATTATCGCCCCTCCAAGATGATCCAGCTCTAGTATCTTTGGCTCAGTCTCATGGTTGTTCTTAACAATCATTGGCAGAGTTAAGTAGCACGTGGCATATTCTCTCTCTCTCTCTATATATATATATATATATATAGTGTTGTTTTCTTTCTCAACTGGCTCTCGACCTAAAAGTGTTGTTATCCTCATAAATAATAGCCCTTCCTTGCGCGGAATTGTCCATATCATTTATGAAGCAGAGGGATTTTAGGGAGCCAATGCACGATCCCTGGGGTCTTCCGAACAAAACCGGGAGCAGTTTCAACCGGGTTCCCCCCTTTTCCACAAGCTGACAGCGCGCGAGGGTGTACGCCGAAAGCAGTTTAATGGCGTGCTCGTAACAGCCCGGGCGCTCCTAGTTGAGTAGGAGAATACCTGAACGAACACTGCCAAAGGCGCGCCTGAGATCTACAAAAAGTGTTGCACAAAACAGTTCCCCTATTTACCTCGAAACGTGTGCCCTATCTACCTCGAAACGTGTGCTCTTGACGGGTCACTCATACTATCACCTTTGTGGATCGGTACCACCCTGGCGATCTTTAAGCGGCTTCAGTAAGCTACCTCCTCTATTATGGCATTAATTATGTGTGTGTGTGTCATATGTGAGTGTCAGAAAGTCGGATATGTGACGTCTGATGTGGCGGGTAATGTGAGATTGCAGGCCTTCATAGCAAGAGCAATACGAGCAGCAGCAGCAACAACCTCCACGAAAAATGCAGTCAAAACAAACTGTTTGAAAAAGCAGCACGTTGGATTTTCTTGATTTGTGTGTAGTAATAGCAATTACTTGCTAGAAACAAATACGAGCACTAGTGAAGGCAATACGTGAAGTACGCTTGCGGTTACGTAAACAGAGCTGGCAGATGCTTCACCGTAAGCGTTGATTGAAAACAAGTCCTGATACGTGCAGTGATAGATAGAGTGTGGCATGGTCGCGTATAACAAATATGTGTATATACATATATGTATATATATATATATATACATACACCTCATGCGTGCTAAAAATGTCATATGCTACCTCGGTTTGCGGGTGCTTCCGGGTGTTTCTATTTGTTCTCAAACGAACAAATAGGCATGCTGCAAAAATACATTCCCGTCTACGTCAGGCACGGAAGAAAAAAGGGGAAAAATCCGGACCGCCAACGAACACAAACGAGAACCAGCTCGACCAGATCGTCGAACGGATACATACGGAGAAGGCATATTTAGCACTCAGAGCGCCTGAGAGACCAAGAGAAGATCAAGAGCCGCTGTACATAGACGCCTGTTTGTAAACAAGCGGCCAAGCACAAGCGACGAACGCGGCCTTATTGTCGACGCCCACCATCGATCGGTCAGTCGCAAGCGACTTCACTCACAAACACACACGCACACACACACACACGAATACTACGGGCGCTTGCATGATACTGCATACTCTCCTACAAGGCAGGCTATTTTAGTGCGAGGCCGTTGAAGGCGGAACCCCTCAAGCTCAGGGAGTTGTTTTGTCTCGATATGACCAATTGGTTTACGACATCTGGTGGTCAGCTTTTGACTTCGTTCGTGCGGTCGCCACGAACAGCCCTACAGAAATAGGTAAATAGATAGGCAAATAGACGACATATAGATAGATGGACATATAGATAGATAGATAGATAGATAGATCAAGATGGAGGAGAAGACGAGCGCTACTCACACTCATAGATTCGCAACAGCGCAGTGTTGTTGTTACCACCACGTAACTGGCCTGGTAAGGCAGTGCTTTTGGCCAGCTTGTTCGTGCCGCCACAACCTGATAGCAGGCGTATAGGCGCAAGGGCGATGCATGAGGACAACGATCATACATACGCGAGAGAACGGCCACAATGGCGGCCCTTGCAGGCCCACAGGTCCCATAACACCGACGACGTCATTGTCGGCCTGCGGGTTGACTGCAGCGGGCTATAACTGAGGTAGCGGTAGCAGCAGAATATGGCTCTCAATATCGTGTCGAGACGACAACGCCTTGGCTGCTACTGCTGTCTTGACCCTATAAGATGGGTCATTGATCCGCGTCGTAGCACACAATTTGAGCGGAAATCAGTCACAGAGAGGATGACCGAGCATTATGGCCGCTTGAGCAGGACCGTGCTGCCCTGCGATTTGGGTTCGCCGAGCGCAACGTGACGTCGCTAGATGCCTTTCATCATCAAGACTACGAAGAAAGACTGTGTCGTGAAACAGCGGTGACATTTATGACGGGACTCTCGGCGTCGTCGTCAGGCTGTTTGCAGGAAGCGATACGTCATCAACACATGAAACGCCCTAATGTACGCCTTACATCTACAACACGTTATAGATGTAGGCATTAGAGCCATCCGTCTATTTAGTACAACTATCTTGGCCCGGCACTATCGGCCTCTGCAAAAATTCGCAAAACTTCTCCGTCAAGATCTTTCCCACCTGATAGTAGCTTTATTAGGCGATTGGTGCATGCGACTGAGATCATGTCTACAGCGGCTATTCATTTCAGGGTATGAACAATATGTCTTCTAATGCGTTTTTGATTGATGGTGATTATAAAAAGGCTACGCGTGATTTACGCACGTGCCAGTGCCAATGACAAGCGTAAAGCCGCAACAGCAGGGTAGCAAAGAAGAAATTCGAGTTGACCTAAAGACTTCTTTAATATAATGGTAGCGAGTTAATGTAACCGCGAATTCTAACTCTATTTAGTATGCAATTGAATTAGTTGACCGGTCTAGGAGCCTGATCTAGCTAATTCTACAAAAACTCGTGAAATGTATGAGATACATTTTCGAAACGCCTGCGTTTACGATGTTTATTTGAAGTTGTTGCCGATGTTTTGCCATTCGTAGATTCTATGTTGGAATAAGTTAAGCGCTCGCATAACGCCAATAGAAACGATGTGGATTGCTATGACAATGTTTCTCGCACGTCTCAAACAACCAAACAAGGAGTCAGTGTACAATTTGTCCAACGGCTGTGGCTGGAACTGAACATATCAATGCACTACGTGCATAAAGGATGTACACTGAATGTTTCCATGCATACTTAGCTTACACCAATTCTAAATTCAGCTAATTACCCAACCATCGAACAGCTCACTGGCAAACAACAACAGCATCAACAATGCCAAAACACAAACCTGTTGCGCTCAAGTTGACACGTTCCTACCCTGCGTCGCCTCCGTTTCAGCACTAGCCAACAACGCAACGTCGCAAGTGAACTCAGTAGAAATAAAACGGAACGTGACAATTACGGTTGGAAGAGAAGCAACAAAATGAGTCAGCTGAAAGCTATAGAGGCACGCAATACACCTTACCGTCCAAGAGTTAGAGCCATTTTCGTCAGCATATTGGAATTATCGCAGTCTGCCCTCAAGGAATATGTCAGCCGAATTGTTGGATCCAACACGGACGTGAAAGTGACGAGGCTCACTGGTATGAATTGATAACGGCTGCCACGTTCAGGTAGACGCTAATTAGTTGAATGCTAATAAGTTTAACGTCAGTATGGCCAGAGGGCACGCATTTTAGACCGTATTGCGGACAGCTAAAGCCGTATAGAGTATGCAATGCAGTAAACGGGATGGGAGCTAACATTGGCGCCAAGAGTTGCATGGCAGGTAATGACGATAATATCGACGACGAAATGGAAGCATGTAAGTGACTCGATACGGAGTCCGGAAATCGGAACGAGGTGACAGCGTCACTAAAGGTCTGTTGTGGAATGCAGAGTCCCTAAGAAGTATATGCCCAACATCACGAGAAGACATATTAGGTGAATACGACATATATTTTTTCTGTGAAACACTTTGTAGCACCGTCAGGCAGAAAATACTAGAACTGATCGATTACTATACTGTATGTGTTTAGAGCCTACCAGGACGAACCGTTCACCAAATAGTACAGGACAAAGGGTCTGCATGGAAATCAGCATGAATGTAAATTGGTACTGATTTTAACTTTGATTGTAAAAAAGGAGGTGCCAGATACAAGAGTTCTAAAGCTGCGGTGAACAAATTTTGATTACGCATTATTAGTAAATGTAATGACCACACATATTGTAGTTTGAGCGGATACAGTGCAGTTGACATTTTTTACTATCTCGCCGTGATATCGTCGGCACACCATAAGCACTATCAAGTTACACCGAAGCCAATAAATTGCCACACCTACAAGAAATCGACCCTTACGCTTACTGGGCGTCCATATGTTGGAACAAGCACTACAAATGGCCGACGACACAGCAAACCTAAAGCATATTTGAAAATATGTATATAATGGTTTGTCCACATGGCCGCAAAATCAAAGAACGTGAGATTGCAGAGACACCAGCCCTGGTTCGACAAAGAGAATCGACAAATAAGGTAAGTGGTCTGTCTGTACAATCCCACAACGCCAATGGAACTCCTACAGCTGGCTGAAATCAAACGAATATTTAAAAATATAAAGAAAGACAACAGGAAGCACTACAAGGAACAACAACGCATTAGGCTAACCTCGACAAGCGCACAGAAATCATGACTGCTTCTTCTAAGGACACCAGTGCCTTCAAACTCACTTATAAATGACAAAGAGTGGGTAGTCCACTTGACAAATCTAATAACGAGAGACGTCATGTTGCCAGATCAGGACCCTTTAGAAGTTGTTAATTTTACTGAGAGCGAAGTCAGCGCCGCAATTATATTGAAGCAAAACGGGAAATCAGCAGGATCTGATCATATGAACACCTGAAGTCTAACATCGATGTTTCGTGTCATGTTGTGACAAAAACTATACAACAAATGTGTTCGACAAGGCAAGATCCCTGATGGGTGGCGGAAAACCTATCTACAGCCTATATTAAAGCAAAGGGAATGCAGCTGACCCAATAATTATAGGGGCATATCTATTACAAGCGTTCTTTACAATATATTAACGTCGCTTATCGTTGGTCGATTGTACTCGACTTTTCAGTTAAAAAAAACGTATTCTTCTGATCCCGGGAGAACAATACGCAAAAAAGGCAATCGACGTGAGATGCAGTTGCATTTGTTTTAAACCATGTATTGCACGCGTTTCTAACAAGAAAATTACATACGCTGCGTTTATTGATCTTCAACCTGCTTTCGTTTGCCTATTAAGGAACCGTTTACTGGACACGCTTCGCAGGTTCCACATAATAGATTGCGTTTTTAACCTTGTTCATAATATATTTGCGCACAATATAAGCAAGAAACGGCGACCACTATGTACAGGCGCCAGTAATGAGAACTATCGAGATACCCCAATGATTTTCTGCCCAAGGATTACCCCATTTCATTTTATTTTGTATGTAACTGGACTCAGCATTTACTGCAAAGCTTAAAGCCGATTGTGAATTCTTGTGCCGACGATCTAGTCATTTTAGCAAAATCTCGTAATCCTCTACAATTTTATCTCAACAAAATTGCGAAACGGTGCAAAGAAAAAAGCTCACGATAACACAGAAAAGATTTTACGCTTTAGTACAAAATAGATGAGAACGAGAGAGTGTCATACGCGATCAGGGATCATCGACTTTCATTATATGGAGAACTACTTGAATCTGTGCATTTACAATGCTCTTGTTTTTACTCTTCTATATGTATAATCAAATAATCAGCGTATAGCTTGTGTGAGTCAATACAGGTTTGTGATACGCACCTTTTGACGTTTGCACAGAAGCGGAACTCTCAGCTCGGAACTACCTGACTTCGAGGTAGATGTGGTTTTGTTATGTTTAGTGGGAATGGAAAAGGAAGAATGTGCATTCATGCTCTTTCATTAAAAAAAGGGTGGAACTACACTTTACACGATACTTGAAGTTGCTTGGGTCGTACTAGTTTAAATTTTGCGTATTGCGTATTGATGTACTAGACTGTAGAGCGTGTAGCAGGCCAATTAAAATTAGAGCTACTGGTACTGTCAGAACGCTACTCAGGTCCTTAAAACAAGTTGCGGTAGCCCATATGGCGCAAGACTAAATTTTGAGAACCTTTAACTCTAGAAGTACGGTTGTAGTAATAAAACTGTAGGTAAAAAGAATTTCATTCGAAAATTTTCCTTATAGCAGCCAAGGCGTTGTCTGCAAACTAGTTACGAAAAAAGATCGCAACATATGCCGATTTGATGAAATTAGTGGAACTCATCGATGTAAATCCTAACGAAAGCCCACGTTGGTAACGATCGAGGTTGAAATCTGTCTAGCAGCCAAGCGTAAGTTGGCCTCACATGAGGTAATGGATCGGAGTTTGAAATCGTTGTGTTTCGGGACTCTATTTCTCAATCCTCAATCTATTCCTAGCTTTCCAGGAAACTCCGATATGCCACCTCTTTCCGCCGAATGGTCAGAGTTTTAAGGTTACCCTTTTCGTATCTGTTGTTTGAATAACCTTGCTTCTCCATAAATGACAACAAATACGAACTATTCGTAAAGTCGTGTCGGGTACCAGTTTTATGGGAAATGCCGTTGTATCGACGATGTCCGTAGTAGCGCGAGTCGAGCCAGCAACGATGCCCAAAGTAAGCAAAAAGGAAAACTAAGCGGATATCATATTTTGCATCAACAAAGGCTCTTCCTAGAACGTAAAAAGCAACTTGATTTCCGGCTATTGGACGGTGCCTGCTGTAACTTGAGACTACCCAAGAGATGGTCGTTAGAAGCTTTGTTGTTATAGTATATGTATGCTGTACTACAAAGGCAAAAGTCCCGACTGATTCAGTTGATTGTTGTTGTTGTTGTTTCATCTACTCTAGTAGATGAGCGTTGCTACACGTGCAAAGGATTGAACAGTTCTATGGGCCAAACTGTACTAGTGGAATATATTGATGAGATATATATATATATATATATATATATATATATATTGATATATACGAGCATATATTGATGAGTCTGCGTTTGTCGACCTGTGCTCCCGGCATTAAATAAACAGTATTTAAAAAGTAATGGTTAGAATATGTCCTTAAATCATATAACTCTTATATAATTCTAGAAGATATTCCAGCCGTGCAAAACCATGTTCTTTCGGATTGTCATCCAATCAAAAACGACGAAATCGGTATGTATTCCAGTAGGGTCACGCATAAGGAGGTCCTACTGGATTTGTTGGAAGAGGTACTTCCAATGGGTTCAGCTCTCCCATGTATAGTAATGGGTGACTCGAATATTAATTTGCTGGCTAATACAGACAGGGAAAGCTATATATCATTTTTCTCTGAAAGAAGCTTTTTTCATGTCGTCAAGCAAGTGACTCGCCCCGCTTCCGGTACATGTATTGACCATATTGCTGTTAGAAATTGTGAGGATTTCCTGGAAATCTGCCCGGTCGTTTGGTGCACCAGGCTATTTTCGGATCACTACCCTGTGGTAGTGTTCTTATCTGGAAGGTATTCTCCGGCTACTGAGGCCCTACCTGCTCCGACAGCCTTATTAAGGATACAAGATCGGAAGAGTGTCACTTTGTTTCTTGACCGAGTTGCCCGTTTAAGCTGGCTAAAAGTGTATGACGCTGACGGCACGGAAGAAGCCTTTGAAGCTTTCAGTCATTTGTTAGTCAATGAATATAATAGATGCTTTAACAATTTCTGCCAGAGTAATTTGAAACAGCATCCAAAGTTCAATTTTTCTGCAAAATTAAGGCGCTTGCGGCAAAGCGTTAATAAGCTTTATCGTTGGCATCTAAAAGCGCAGTCGGAAGAATCAAAGTCAACGTATTATCGTAGCTTCCTGCGATACAAGCGTGAACTTCGTAACGCCAAGACAAATTTTTATAAGTCGTGCTTTAGACAACTCCAGGGTGACACTTCCAAACTTTGGAACTTTATTAATGGTTCGTGTGGCAGAGCCAGAAAGTCAGTGGAACTTCCCACTACTCTGGAAGCCAGTTCTGGGCTTGTTACTGACCCAACGGATATAGTGACGGAGCTAAATCACCATTTTGCTACGGTGGGATCCAATACAGTAAAAGCTCTCCAAGTCAAGGAAAACGTTCAGCCAGCTCTGAAGGCCACCTGGTTTAAGAGAGATTTGTCATTCTCTTTTTTGCCAGTAAGTACGCCGGAAGTACAGAGAAGTTTAGAATTCACGAAGGCTTCCTGGAGAGTTGGGGCTGCAGGAATCCCAGACCGATTGCTAAAGCTGTCCTCCGTCACTCTTTCTCGTCCATTGGCGCATATTATAAACCGTTCCCTGACTACTGGCGTTTTTCCCGCTAGACTAAAGGTCTCCACAATTATTCCCTTATTTAAAAATAAGGGCGATCGTAAGAATCCGAATAATTACCGACCAATTTCTTTAGTGGATTACCTCTCAAAGATATTTGAAAAGGTAGTTAAGTCCAGATGCGAAGGGCACCTTAGTTCGATTGGGTTCTTTTCGAGGAATCAGTTTGGATTTCGTAAGGCACGCTCAACGGAGCTTGCCCTCGCTCATCTATATCAGGAGGTCGCCAATTCTTTCCAAGACAACCAACTTTGCCTTGGCGTCTTTTTGGATGTTTCTGCCGCCTTCAACTGTGTAAATCATTCGTTGTTCTTACATATGCTCGAAAAACTTGGCTGTGATAGCACTGTTGTGTCTTGGTTTAGGTCATACCTAGCGGAGAGGCAGCAAGCGGTAAAGGTAGGTTGTTTTGAATCGACCTTAGAAGAAGTAAACATCGGGACGCCGCAAGGGTCAATCTTAGGACCGTTTATGTTTATCATTTTGATTAATTTCATTATTGAAGAGATCGCGTTAGAAGGGTCCTGTACGCCCATCGTCTATGCTGATGATACGACCTTACTTTTTCGTATTCAACCATCTGCAATACAGGCTGATGTACAGAAGGCTATGCAAGTAGTAGAGTATGCTGTTCTTGTGTTTAAAAAATTCGGTCTGGTGATAAATGCAACCAAAACAGGACTCACGTTGTTTCGCCCTGCCAAAAGGGTCACGCAGGTTCAAACGCTAGAGCTAAATGGAACGGAAGTGACACTTTCCTCTACTATCAAATGTCTGGGCTTAACTTTACATGAGACGCTTAGATGGCATGATCACTTAGACGTTATTACGCCTAAATGCTATGCGGTAACTTCATCTATTCGTCGTCTACGAGAACTAGGAGTGCCTGTCGAGGGTCTTCTGATGGTGTATAAAATGCTATTAGTGCCAATTCTTTGTTATGGTATTTCAATTTGGGGATTTCATAATAAAGTTATAACTCATAGGGCCGAAGTCATTCAGAATGATGCCCTCAGGGCAGTATTTAACTTGCGTCGCATCGATTCGGTTCGCAAGTGTTTTCAAGACTTTAAGCTTTTAACTTTTAGGGATATTTACAGGGTAAAAATTGCCACGCTTGCATTTAAGATGCATAGGGGAGTTATTCCGGATGATGCTGGTTTTCCTATAAGAGCTGCTGTTCGACGCACAAGTCGACGTGCAACTGAATTTGTGAGGCCAATGGCCTTAAAGCAGACCACTCGTCATGCTCTTGCATACACCCTTCCGACTATCTGGACCGAACTTCCCAAAGAAATTCGTGTACTTACCTCAGTCGGATTATTCAAACGCGAGGTGAAAAAATGGGTAACAAGCAAAAACACTAGTCAAAACTAGTTTCCCGTCAATAGGTTGAAATTGTGTGAACGGGAGAAGTGTTTAGCAACTTCAATTGCTAGTTTCGTATGAAGTGAGACATATTATAGTATGAAATAGATAATAGTGGTGTTACACATTTTGCGTGCACACTTTTTACACAAATTTTTTAATGCACATTTTAAATATTTTTATATACGAGAACTTAAGCATTGTGAAATTGCGGTTCCGTGAATAAACCTCAAATTGAAATGAAAAATGAAAATGAAATTCTGAGCCGACTTCGTTAACGACATACATATTCATATGATCGTTATTTATGCGGCATAATTCTTATTCAATTCGTATAATTGTAAATTGAAAACGTCTGCTTGATCTTCATTGTTAACTAGTCCATCCCTTTCACTATTCGCTTCTCTTCACGGTTTCGGCATGTTCCGCTACATATCTTGACTCGACTGAGCTGTGATACAAGAGGGATACGGTCGCCTTGCACGAGATCTTCACGTCCCAAGACTAAGCATGTTTTATATGCTCATAATATAATAGTTACTCCAAGGGGCGTTGTTCCGCCGGTAATTGCCAAGTCTGTTTTTATAGGAGGTGTCAGAAATCCAAAATGCACGTGCGTTGCTGGCAGCTGTCAGCAACTGGTGTGTGACTCACAAACCCAGTAAACTCGTATTACTCTCCAACCTGCCAGGCGCGGAATTGCGTGGTACTTCTTCGATCATAGGGAGACTTGCTCTTATCTAAATGCTCTCTTTTGCAAATTCACTTAGTATGTCATGCTAGCCCCACTGTAGGAATATAGTTTTTCCGAGTATGGTGACGCGGGAGATGCTCGTACGTTGTAGTTGAATCTTGATATGAGGCTGTGTCTGAGTGCTGCTTATGTGCGCATGATGATTGAGCCTGGGCGAGTCCTTAGAGGAGCGAATCCTCTTTCTTCGCTTTTTACGTGGACTTATAGAAGCGTCTCGAATTTCAAACGTATATGCCTGCATTGGGCTTGCTCTTGATCTTCGGCGCTAACCCTCTTCTTCTTTTCTTTGGACTAAAATTAAGCCTGCCGCAATCACATTAGTTGAGCTTCTGAACGTAGCACTATTCAAATACCACACTTTAAATGGACTCTGTAACCGGCATACTAGATCTGATGTTCCTAAGCTGAATGACGCAGGGTCTAATGGGTTCTTTTACTAGACGCCTGCCCTTAATTATGATTTTGTGCCCTACGTTAGATGTGAAAGTGAGTCATCCCTTATAGCTATGCCAGACCATAGGTAGAAGGTCTGGTGTTTTTTCTTCACGTCTTCCATGGGCACAACGCGGACGATTGGAACATTTACCTGCTAGCACTTAGTAACAAAAAAATGTAAGCGTTTTTATTACCAAAATTGTTATAATTATATTTTTCTTCTTTTTAACTAGTACTTATTTACTAGCTCAGCTCATAACGCCTAAAATGGAAGTCGCGTATGCCCATACAGACAGTCGAGGACAGCATCTACCTAAAAACTGCCAACTGGGAATAAATACTAATAATACATAACAGAAGCATCGTGCTGCATACACTTAGATTTCGGGCCAAAAACTGCCGAAGGGCCTTATAGTTGCCATCGTTGAAATTGACAAAAAGAGCAACCGGCAAATCAAGATAATTATAGTCAACAAGCTTAACAAAAAGTTTATTCATATTTATATCTGCCATGTATGCCACCAGATGTTTTAACACTAATTTCATACAGTAGTGAAATGGGTATAACAACACAATACACAAGCTTATTGTCACAGAGTTGGTCGATGCGATACCGACATTGCAGAAGTCTACCTAATACGCAGAATATATATATATATATTGGAAACGCTATCAACCGGGACCCGGGTCAGTTGGGTAGAATCACCCACTTGCGTGGTGAGAAACTCACGAATGCCTCCTTAATGACGTCTTTGGTAAACTTGATTGCCCAATTGCCAACTAGTCGCCAGTCGAACTTCATTGCGGATTGTAAACGTTATGCAGCTGGAATAATATATATCAGGACGTCTATAAAGTCAAAGGACGATGACTCTTTTGTGCTACTGTCAGCCACAACATCAGCAAGATAACCACTAACACAATAGGTATTGGCCCAGTGAGACCACGTTTTGCCTACGAGAGTTTTCGTGGTGGTTTTAGAGTGCGAAACGCCTTTCTTACTTGGGCGACTGGCTAGCTGCGAGCTATTCTGTCATCACAATTAATATTTCACACTATGGACATCATTCCAAGCACACAGCGGGGCGTGAGGCGCGTACGAAACGAGACATTGTTTTATAAATAGTGCCTGCGTATGGTTATTTTCAATCTAAGATAGTTTCCGGTAGACTGGCTTAATACAAACAGAATAGGTTTATTGTATTTTATAATTTACGAGGAGATGTTGTGCTTGCACGCTTGGCGTAAGCCTGGTCTATTCGATGCCACTGCAATAGCCAATTTTCGAACTTCAGAAGAATGGACTCTACGTTAGCTGCATTTTAACCTACGCTGGTATGTTGGTCTTGGTCACCAGGAAGGCGCTAATTTGCTTAAATGGGTATAACAACGGTGCAGCCTAAACTAACGGCGCTGCACTCGTCAGGTGTTTACTGCTGATTATTTTTACTGACTAATTTCCATAAGATAAACTTCAACGCATTGACTAAGTTCGCGAGAACGTTAACCTCAGTTTGCAGAAAGGCTGTCGCCAGCTAGACGATTATTTTGCCACCTTTAGGTATGAATAGCTCGTCTTTGCTTGCTCTCTCGAAACAAGACAACAGCATAGCCCCCTGGTTATGGTTAATATTCGTGTTTCTTTTTTAATTGCTCCGCATTCACCTTGTCTAAATTGGGAACCATGAAAACCAAATTACGAGTGGTCGAGCCGGGTCTCAAACCCGGGCGTCCCGAATGCAAGGCAAAGGCTTTGCCACTAAGCCATCTTGCTCGGTGAGGTATTATTACAAGCTTTCAAAATCGCTCGAATCCGACTGCGAGAAACACCGATATTATGGACCTGTAAAGTTAGTCAGTTCGTTAGAAGTTACCTATGCTCTATGTCGATGTCCACTAATATACGCCCATTGCGTGTGCATGCATGAATCCTGCCCCGCTCCCGCGCCCCGTCCGACCAGGACAAAAGAGACGCATTGGCTCTGATGACTTTTCAACTTCAGCTTGACGCGGAAGTGCGCAGCGCCTCCGCTGCATCAGCACCATGCTGCTACCACCACCATGTTTACAGCACCGCCATGAATACCGCTGGGAATTATTGACCAAAGCAAATTCCCGGCGAGCTCCCCCGCTGACCGCACGAAGGGTACGACGGATGTTACCCACCACCCTTTCATTGATGCCCGCCACCAGCATAGGCTGTGCTTTGTAGTCGTATTGCAAGCAAGCCTTTGAACATACATAGCGGCAAAGGCAGCGAATGGGTCAATGCAATGTAGGGTGCACGAAGGATTCGGCCAGGTTTTCAACGACCACCACCGAAATGTGACCAATTCGGTGGTGCTATTGCGTTTCGAGTTTTGCTAGTAATTAACGTTTGGCCAGCTCATAAACAGCGAAAGACACCGGCGACATAGACACCGACGGCAGCGACCACAATGATCACGACTGATTCAGATATTCCTTGTGAAGTCATCAATAAGTTTCTGCGTTAAGTTGTGTTGCAACAAAACGAACAACAACAACAACCGCGGTTGATGATGCTACGACTCCAATAGGTATAACTACATTAAAACGACTCCAATAGCTATAACTACATTGATACGACTCCAATAGGTATAACTACATTAAAACGACTCCAATAGCTATAACTACATTAATACGACTCCAATAGCTATAACTACATTAATACGACTCCAATAGCTATAACTACATTAATACGGCTCCAATAGCTGTAACTACATTAATGAAAAACCAAGTTTATCACGAACGAACAAGCTTTATGTAGAGCTATATGCACCGTTATGCTGCTCACGTTGACTCTCGATTTCACCAGTTACCCATCTAGAGAGGTGTGTATATAGGGGCGGGGGGGGGGGGGGTATTTTCAGAGAGCGCAGCTACCACCAGTCTCAGTATGAGGAAGATGAGCTAGGTGATCTCTCACCTCAGTGACTGAACTGCCGCTGCGGCAGAGCTACCTTTTAGCTGTACGCTCTGCGTGTCTGTCAGACGCATGCCGGCCTGGTATTTATTTTGGTCGGAGAGGCGCGCCGAGCCCTGCGAGCGCTCACGAGATGAGCGTACCTGCTACGCACTATAGGTTACTATCAAGACAATCTCTCATAGAAACGTCACTCATTGATCGCTACTGCTCGACGCAACTGTAGCGACCTACTCACGATAATAAAGATGATGATGATGGTGACGAGGCACCAGCATCATCCTGCGACAACTGCATCTTAGGCGAGGAGAATAGACCACTGCTACCGACATTGACAGTACTAGCGTACGCAGCTGGCGGCAAGAACTCGCAGGACTTTGCCCGAGAGCGTGTGGAAACGTCGCTCAACCGCCCCCAAGAAGCTTCTAGTCCAACTGTGTCGTGC
The DNA here is from genome assembly GCA_003439945.1 of Dermanyssus gallinae. Classification (NCBI taxonomy): domain Eukaryota; kingdom Metazoa; phylum Arthropoda; class Arachnida; order Mesostigmata; family Dermanyssidae; genus Dermanyssus; species Dermanyssus gallinae. Next base: position 174,104 of record QVRM01001414.1, read on the forward strand.
AACTAGAAAAAGCAAAGCAATCACTTCGCCGAGACCGTCCGATAAGTAGGTCGGGCACAATTTGTCCTAAAAAAGCACAACCAGTTTAATTACCTAAACGCTGTTCATTAAGACAAATGAGCAACCGGCCTCCGCATACACAACAGCAGCACGGACGTTATAGAGCAGATTATCATCATAACGCTTGTTACCCCACGACAAACAAAACATACATCCAAAGCTAAAATCGATTGCTGCTTGCGTTTACGTTCTTCTGAAGCTTTCGTGAGCACCTCGTGCTAAAAATCATACCGTACCGTGGCTTGACCTACAAATTCAATTTTTACTCGCAGAGCTTCTCGTCTAAGCCGAATAGCTTGTACAGTCTGATACTGTAAGTACAGCAAGAATGTATATTAAACGAATAATTAAGTTTATAAAGTTTGCTTACGTCGGCGCTGCAGACAATTGTGTTTAGGTAGTATTTTTCAATATACGTACTTAAAGTGCACATTTCTGGTCGCTAGAAATTAAATTATACAATTAAACGATATCCCCCACGTTGGCCTATTTTAATCCGTCAATGGCAAGTGCAGCGTACCACGCGTAGCCCGAACCAATGCTCGATATCAACGTAGTATAGTGGAATACTACTATGAACGTGTGTACATTCACCAAGCTCTCACGAATGGACCACGGCTGCCATATTGCCTCAAGCGTTATACGCGTAAACTAGATTAGCACCTAACTTTAGACTAGTACAGATAGTCTTAGTTTAACAAAGTAGAAGCACACTTGCCGTCCGGAATACGCTTTATCTGTGTGGATCCTGCTAAAATAATGCATTCTCAGAATAATCTTGAGATAGACGCTACACAGAAGCCAAATGCTTTTCTACAACGAATGTTGTGTAATCTCTCCATTTTCGTTTAGCGCTTTAGAAACAGCACATATCAAGACTATATATATATATACGCCCGCGAGCATCCTTCTAAGTACCTTTCTTGTTCTCAACAGTTCAACGCAATTAACGAATCGAGGAGAAGGCCAACGGCTTTAAGGGCTATAACCCTTTAAGGGCAAACGCTACAGCCCACACGTTACTGTTGGCATATGGTATCGAACATACATATTGCTCACCTAAAACCGATCCACCGTTTTCGGCCAGTTTGCCGCTAATCTGACCATTGACCCGACCCGCCTCACACTGCCATAGTTGTTATCCTGACTTATCCCCCACCGCTGCCCTTGCAATTAATCGGCTTGTCCCACTGATTGGTACGCTCGCAATCGCTAATTAGAAGAAAAACTTTGCTGCTGCTGCTGATGATGATGATGCTAATTAATTCCTAGTTCGGCGCTGAGTTTGACTAGCCAAAACAAAGCGAGAGCTCTTAACCGATAGAATGACAGACAGAAAAAAATAGTCTAGCGGTGTAGTCATTGGGCCAATCGGCACGTAATATATCAGCAAACGACGGAGGGTGAGGCCGAGAAGAGCAAAGAAAAGAGACGCATAAAAAGCTGACTCTACACCATCAAGGTATCAGCCATCTATCTGACTGCGTGTCTGCAACAGCCGGTAATTAAAGTAATAAAGTATTTCACGACTCCAGGTACTTACAGGTGAGCTGGCGAAGTCTTTGGCTAACCCTCGGCAGCGAGGTGATCAGATGGAAAATGATCAGAATACAGATAAGAAAATATGCGAAACTGAAAGAAACGAGATCAAACATGTCACTTTGTCTGCCTAAACCAGTTGGTAGATATGGCGGCAAATAGACACGGTATTCGTTTGGTAAGTCGACGTGCAGCTTGGATACATCAACATTCGAGAGGCGTGAACTGTTGTCTAGTACCCTCTCTCTTTATAGGTGCGTCACAGCTAATGTGTTCTACATATGAATGATTTATTTACGTATGTCATGGTTATGTTTATCCATTTATTTACATCTGCATATGTGTGCTGTAAAATAATACTAATATTCGATAATGCTTATTTATTTTTTAAAAAAAAGCTCTTTTTTCCTGGAATTGTTTGGATCATTTATGCATTCGAAAACAAAGGTTACGTTTATTGCTTACAGTTTCGGTGTTCTCCGTGTACAGACACTTTTCAACTATGATGTGCCATATGGGCCAAAGTGCTTTTCGATCAAGCTGACATCGCTCGAGCGGCGTTCAGCGGCAGACATCTCCATGAGCAAATGATGTTGTTTCACATATTTCTTCCTTTACAGTGTCAAGTTTTTTTCGCAACTGACACGTTCACGTCTCCTTGCGTCTCACTTATAGGCAGTGTAAGCATAAATCATTCTTTGTCGAGCTTTATCAGAATACAGAAACATATCACGATGCGTCAAATGAGACGGTTCGAGCAGAGAGAGATACGGCTGCGTTCAACGACGATACAACGAAAAAATAAATTAGAGCGTAATACGTTAACAGACCTGAGAGGTCCTACCGGCACCTGACACCGAATGTGCTCACGTTCTCTGCAGAGCAGAGAGACCTACGACGCTCGATCACACGATTGGCTGCTATACCTATACGGCAGACTCGGACACACACACACCGTATGAAGTCGAATATTTGAGGTGGGTGTGCCAATGTGCAGGTCAATGGCCACTGCTGTTACTACTACTACTACCACTACTGGTAATTTTGGTGGTACTTTTGGTGGTACTTTTTAGGTTAGTCCTACGGCGAATACAATGAGCGCCACATGGAGCTTAGTCTGCGACTTGCGTCTTGATGTCTTGGTGTTGGCCTTGAAACGTGAAGGGGCTTGGTCGCCTTGACTTCTGTCAACTGTTGAGCGGAGCGGTCCAATTAAGCGCCTTGGTAACTATTCGGTCAATCTCGTCAAGCGACCGCCGCCGCCTCCTCCCGCCTGTGACGGTCACCTCGGCGCCCGGTGGACCTCCGACCAACGTCGGAGTACCTGAAACGCGGCACACACAAAACAAAGACAGGGCAAGCACGGATCATCGTCAAGAGCATACATCAGCATTCATCGTCGTCATCAGCATCATCATCATCATATTTGTTGTCATCGGCACGAGTTGCTGTGATAGCAATCGCGGCGATGGCCGCTAAAAGCTTGACGTTTTGAAGCGATCAACAACTTGCTACTGTTTAGCCAGCCGTTCAAAGGCTGTACGCGCATTAGGATTACTTTGTCGAAACGAACAAAAACAACCGCAGCTTCAGTAGCAACAGTAATAACAACAACAATAGCAACATCAACCAGAACAGCAGCAACAACAACGTAACAACAGCAGCAACAACAACAACAACTTCAACAACAATAACAACAACAATAGCAACAGCAACAACAACAACGTAACAACAGCAGCAACAACAACAACGCAACAACAGCAACAACAACAACAACAACGCAACAACAGCAACAACAACAACAGCAGCAACAACAACAGCAGCAACAACAACGCAACAACAACAACAACAACAACAGCAGCAACAACAACAACAACAACAGCAGCAACAACAATAAAAACAACAACAATGCAACAAGAACAATCACCGACAGTACGACAGCATGACAAATAGCGGACAACGAAACGCAGCAGCCAGAAATGGCTGTTGCCTATTCTCTCGGGGTGCATGTATACACAATGTGTAACGCGCAAGGGGTGGCGGTCACAGGCGACAACAAGTTGCTGCTCCTGGGGTTGTTATTGTTGTTGTTGACCTACCGCTGCTTCTGCGGTTCCTGCCGATGACAAACGATTCATGAATCCATGATGTAGCCTGGCTACGGGAGCATTCGAAGAAGGCGGGAAGGGAGTCCGTGGGCGTTGGTGAGGTTCGTTCTACCTATGTAGACCGGAAAGCAGTGCGATGGCAGCTGTGGCAGCTGTTCTTGCAGTCGCGACTGCCGCTGCAGGTGTTTCTGCATCTCTGATACAATTACAGGCTGACAACAAACAGCTCTATTTGGTTCACCTTTGTTGTAGTTCTTTTTTTTGTTGTTGTTGTTGCCTTTGTCGTCGTCCTCACCGTAGCTGTTGTTATTTCGGTTCCTGCTGCGGCTCTTGCTATTCGCGTTTGGCTGCTCATACCATGGACTGCAGCGGTAGGTGCCGCAATCATACAAGCGCGTGTATGTATGTGCAATTATATTTATATATATATATATATACACGATGCATGATTGTATATATATATATATATATATATATATATATACACGATGCATGCATGATTGTATATATATATATATATATATACACGATGCATGCATGATTATATATATATATATAGATACACGATGCATGCATGATTGTGTGACGCCGGGGGGGGGGGGGGGGGGGGGGAACCTGGATGTGAGGAGAAACATCCAGAACCTACGCACGCTCGGCCGTTTCTGCACGCGCGTGCAAGACGACCACGACGACATGCTTGTTAGGCAAGGCATACAAATGATACACAACAAGGCATTTTCCGTCTCTTTTTGCTGTGATTAATGGTGACACGAAAACACAAGGTTGTTGCGGCGTCCTGTTGTACTGCGCTGGGTATGTGTGGGTAAGAGTAAATGCGATTGCAGCGACTGCAAGTATGCCGTCGGTCCGTTGCAGCATCCGTTCTGCAGCCCCCAAGATTACTCTCGGAGCTCTCCTCACAGCGAGGCCGATCCCTCTCCTCTTGGTGGTAAGCTGCCGCTTAAATGGCGTACTTCCATGTTTGTCTGCACACAATGGCAACCGAATGGGAGTCGTCTGTCGTGTGTCAATTCGTCGGTCGTGAACTTTCGGTAGTTTTCGTCGTAGTAATGATGATCGTCGATTCAAAACCGACGCGCAATGAACGTGGCATACGAGCGCTAGAGAAATATTGTTGGTAGTACAACCCATAATAATAATAAAATTTAATATTATTTTCATTCCAATTATAACTATTTTTTTGGTTCTTATATCGAGTGCGAATGCAAGCTAAGCGGGAAATCGTGTGATCTGTATCATCTCTTACATTGTTTAAGAGCGATATCGCTGACGAAAATGGCATAGGAAAGCTGTAGCACATATGTATATCGACCAAATACTGGTTATTAAACCATACATTCAATTACTCATACAAAACTTCTTCTGTCTTCTAAAAATGTCATCATTGATCTGTCCGTTGCGTGTGGATGCAGTTCTACTCTTGGTACGAAGCAAATTGCACCATGCAAGCAGTGAAAGCATAAAACGACGCTTTGTGGCTTCGGCCGTTATTGCGTATTCTTAGCTAGTAGGTAGCTCAGATAACTTAAACCACCTTCGATACACCATACCTGCACTACATACTGACATTACACACCAGTTGTTCATTGGTCCGTCCGGTATTTTGCATGGTTTAACTCTCTCGTTAAATGTTTTTATCTTACGTAATTAGTTTATATTATCCGCGGTATATATATATATATATATATATATATATATATATATATATATATATTAGTTCTACTAAATTACTTACCAAGAAGAAGAGGAAATATAAAAAGCATTAGCGGCGCGATGAGTCCAAGCAAGCCAACCAGCGGCAAGAACAGCAGAATTGCGATTAGTGCCGTATCCATCCCACAGCCACCCTTGCGTCCGTTCTTGTCCATAAGATATTTAAACTGCTGGAGCTGCAAATCACGTCCAAACAAAACACGTTATATAAAAACAAATCCGAATATCTTACTTAGCGCCAATGGAATTTGATCAATTTTAAACGCAAAAATGCATAACCACATGCAAAATCGGACACGGCTGTTCCTATTAGCATATAGGAATATGAGGGTGGATATATATCAGACAGCTCTTAAATACGCGATCTGATATATTTTAGTGTCGTCTCTAATAACTGGTGAAAATTATTCCTTACTTTATAACAATCTTATGATTGCTATAAAAAATCAATATTTGCTTTGACTGCTCATTTCAATATTAAATCATACATTAATAATGTATTTAAAGCACGCCATGTCGTCGAGTAACCCTAAATCTGACCAAAACTAAACTAGTTTTTTTACAATTGGTTCTTTACTAGTTGGATTTTTCGAAAGCTCACTCGATTCTTTCTAATATGCTCTGAGACCATAAACAATATGATATAGACGACGAACTGTTTATTGGTCCTCTACAGGGGTTTGCTTTTTTCCCCGTTTTGTATTACTATCTTAAAAAATTAGCTAGTCATCTCAGTCATTATTTAAACGTTTAATGAGCCATTGCAGTTTTCGCTTACTTCACACTTCAGCGCACTTTAATCTAATGTGCATCTTGTCGAATGTGATTCTGGCTTGCGGATAAGGCCTTAGTAATTTAATTAGGGCATTATTTTTGAAACCAAGATCTGATTAACGCCGAGCGGGACCCTGTCATGGTGATTACATCCCGAACCCTTGTCACTATTAAAGTGGAAAGATGGCCGGAACTATCCACTATATGAAGTGCACTTGATGCTCTCACATGACGGTATTAACATTTTTCGCTTAGACTTTTTCTAACAACAAATAATACATTTATGAAAATACTCGTGTTATACAGATATTTTAGTGTCACTGCACACACGGTGAAGGCCCTGACAGTCTACACATTTACACCCCCTAAACCTTGTCACCTTACGCATCGTGTAGGTAGAAACGTCTCAAGTCTACACATTTACACTTAATGGGCATTATCCGCCATTGTTGCAATTTTGCATAGCGAAACGCAGGCTGCTCAGCACGTTAGTTTCGTATTCAAATTTTAGTACCTCGTTGGCGGTGAGAGAGTTTTAGTACTAAATCGAGAAACAACTCTTGCTGGGACTGAAGCTCCTAGACTTAAGAAGTTTAGAGCTATTGGGAGTATACCGCTTCATAGATGTTCATCCCGCCCGGAGCTTTGCAGGCTTAACAATAAACTGCATGGGTGCCTGAAAGGCCTACTTAATTATAGATTATCAAAACGACTTCTAGAAGTAGGCCATCTTACGTATTTGAACGAGCAGAATATTCAACCTTGAACTTCCTTTTCGGATTTTACAAGCTCGGTAGCAACCGTGTCAACGCACGGCACCATATTTTTAGTCAAACCCTACGTAAAAGACCAGCATTGCTGTTCGCCAGGATACCGCCCTAGAGAAATGCCTTCCGCGTACGCTAAACGAAGTGGCAGTACGAAAGCCGCTAGACCTGCTTTCAAAGAGCACAAGAGTAGCCTTGAATAAATCAAAGCAATTTGCGAGATTCGCGGCAGAGTACCGCATCACCTCGTTTCTGGTTTGCGCCTGACTTAGGCCCTCTGTCTCTCTCACAGTTGCATCAAATGCCTGTGTCCGAAACCAAGGGGAGCTGCTTTTGAGACTAGGAACTTCTAGAAACTTAACCAGGACGTTCCTGAAGATTCCTTGCAAGACGTTTGATCGAAACAACTTAGGACGACAGATACTGACTAAAGTGCAGTGGAGAAATGATGTCGCAGCTGTATTAGAGTCTCTTCTAAAAATGGAGGTCTACTTGATTTATAAAATAATGTGTATGAATTAAATAAGTATTGATTTATACGAATAGCCATATAGTTTAGATAGCAGTGTAGTTTCTATTGTATGGCCTTCACTGCGCGAGTCAGTCAGTAGTTGAGGCAGCACGCACAGCTTTAGCCTCTTTACACGGGGATGTAAGCGATTTCCGACGACTGTTTGTTTCGACGGTAGTAGCACTTTTCTATCTCAAAGTTGTTTCAAGGCTGATGTATGGTCTTAGGGTAGAGTATGGGGAAACCTCACTCGGGCAAACTTTTGTCTGCTTGAAGGGTGTTTCATGGAGCGAGTACTTTGTTTGTCAATTGCGGGCAAGGAGCCGATTTATGTAAATTAATGTCAGGCTGCGCACCGGTTGAGATACGTTAACTGGATGTTGAAGACGTTGCGTTCAGTACCATCCAACAACTTTGTCTTGGAATGGAAACATAAAGTTGAACAAGTCCGATGAGAGGTTGGAGACCTGGATATTTGCAATGCATCTGAACTCTAGTCTGGTCTTGGATGTGACAATCGCCACGTAGGTATCCGATACGTAGTCTATGGCTAGTATTATCTACTCTGTTTGTAGAAGAATTTCCGCGACGAGTACACAGAGTGCATATGTTGACCGTGCTCTCAAGGGGGTGCACGAAGTATCGTGCACCTGGAGCACGGAAATTGGCGAGTAGACTAGAAATTGTGCCGGTACCGATGTAGAGACTGAACAAGTCTGTGGCTCACCATATCAGTAGGTTTGCCGTTCACATCAGCTCTAAAGGCTCGCATATGCCTTGGTAACAATGCATACGGCGCACGATGTACATTTGCTGTAGCTGGCATTTGCATACGAAACTGGTAATTAGTGCCATAGGATTACAGATATGCTGTTTATTCGATAGACGTTCGATCACGATTAATGATTACTGTCGATTCAAACGACATTTAGACCATTCTAGTAATTTGATACAGTGGCTTGAAAACGTCAAGGCTGGGAGCAGGGCTTGGCGCGGTTGCCTAATATACGTAACGAGGGGCAAAAATGCCTTCTAAATTAGTAGTTGAGAATAACGCCAAGACATACAAATTGCAGTTTTATTTCTTGACAGTTATTTTCATTTTTGTTCTGCTTTGAGCTAACGTGGAAAGCAATTCGATAGACGCAAACTTTTCTTCCAAACACGTAGTTATGATATTGGTTTGTCGATAGGATGACTGGGACTCTCGCAATCGCAGATTTAGTGAACCCATGTCAGGACAAAAAGCTCAATACAATCATTTTTAGTAATTACGACCTCACATCAAACAAATACATTACGCCTTTCTATACATTAGAAAAAGTTGTACTAGACCTGGAATGTTTGTTGGGGTATTATTTCTGAATCATAGTGCATATATGCATATACGAGTATATATATATATATATATATATATATATCGTAAGCAAACATCTATCGAAAATGGTTCCGAAGCCTCGCAAGTGAATACGTTTGTTTGAACTTGAAAAGTCCGGCAGTCCTTTCGTGCTGACGCGTTACTCAGTTTAGAGCGACTGGTTTACTTCTTAATGGTTGAAATTACAGCAGCTGCCAGAACGCTCCGTAATTTGCCATACATGTCAGCACTGTCAATCGATTTGTCAAATACTGATTAAAAAGCTAAGCTTTTGTCATTAGACAGTTTTTTTTTATCGCTTAGAGAGCTGCGGTGAAACGTGAATCGTCTATGGAAGGAAAATTAGAACATGAACAAGGTGTAGTACTGACCATACAGTTATTCCCCGTATTCAATGCAAACACATGTACGCATAAGGAAAGTTATGTTGTAGTGCTGCTGGGTTATGAGTTGAACTCCTGGAAACAACAGAGGCTAATTTGGGTAACAGCGGGTACTTTTATGCGAGCGGTGCTAGCCTTTAAATAATTACGGCTCAAGCTAAGTCTTCGTTAAGCATTGCATCACACCCAACAGTTTTTGCCTGAAAAACATCTATAAAAGGGGGGGAGGGGGATAAAAAAACGTTGACGGGTCATTGGCAGAGGTAGCAAAAAAGAAGTAAAGCGATAATGAAGTATACGAACATGCTTTGGCAAATTATTGTTTTTGCTGAATGTAAAAATTCTCCTTAAACCTAATATATATATGTTTATACGGTGTACACGTTCATAGGGAGACAATTGTTGCATCTTGCATATAAGCAATTCAAACTGTAACGTCACAAAACAAATATATATATATATATATATATATATATATATATATATATATATATATATATATATATATATATATATATATATATATATATTTATATGTATATACGCATGTATATATGCATATGTTCACATACGAACCTTCCAGTCCCATTCCGACGACTCGTCCGAGTAGTCTTGGAAGTAGGTTTTACCGCTTCCGGCTGCGACAGCGCCGCCACCAGCACCTTTTTTACCAGCGTCCGCTCCGAGAAAGTGTGTCCACAGCGTTAACCAGAAGACGCTGAGAGCGACTGCGAGCCACCTTCGAAACAGCATTGTGACGACACTGTGTGGTGGTGGTGATGATGAGTGGTTTCTCAGCTGCCGAGTACGTAGCTCCACCCACCGACCTCTATCCGAGCCTATCGCTCAGGGACCAACGCACAGTTCGTCTCACCGCAGATCCTCTATCGCCCTTGGGAAGTATCGCCCGGCTACGCCTAGCAATATCTGTTCATGACTACTGTCGTCGCATCACTACTTCTATAGACACAAGCGAACTGCCACCCCGGGGGGAAAACGCGACACAGCAACAGCGACGGTGTGTTCCTCTCGGGACCACCAGCCTTGTGTACGTGGACTTCAAGGGGCAGGTATTCATTCACATTGCCTTTCACAGGCCTGCTCTTGTTCACCCGCTGAGGCGCTGTCCAAACACAATGGCACTCTGGCTGCTGGAGGGAGCCAAAATGTTAATGACAATAATGATACTGGCAGCGGTCGCGTTGGCGGCGCTGGCCGTGTTATCCTGTAGCATCTTTAGAAGAACCTGTCGTTTACTTTAGAGCACGTAACGCACAGGAGGCCAACGGGCGTGGACAACAGTAGTAGTGTTGTCTCTCTACGCACTAGACAAGAATCTGACCTGTCTAGACCTAGTTCAACTAGTTTTGGTTGTAGTAGCAATAGTAATAGTAGTGGTAGTAGCAATAGTAGTAGCAGTAGTCGTCGTGGTAGTGGTAGTGGTAGTGGTGATGGTAGAAGATGCAGTCGTTGTCGTCGTGCAGGTGCAGAAACAGCACGCATGTCCCAGCACAAATGTTTGCTGCCGCAGGACGTTACTACCAGACGTCAATTACTTCGATTCGACTTCGTCTGGACGCCGGGGCGTCGTGGCCTGCATCGGACGAAGGCGAGGGCGGCGCCTTGAGGGTGGTGCGTCGTTGGAAGTTTGCCGATGGTCGCCCTATGCGTTGAGACGGCACGACACATAGGAGCAACATTCGGTCAGCTCATCGGCGCCGCGTGTTGAGACACACAGATATCATCCCATGCAGTCACATGTGCGGGCACGCAGAGAGAAGGAGAGACATATATATATATAGATATAGAGATATAGATATAGGTATAAGATAGAAATAGATAGATAGATAGAGATATATATATATATATATATAATATATACATATATATATATATATATATATATTATATATATATATATATATATATATATGTATATATTATATATATATATATATATATATAATATATACATATATATATATATATATATATATATATATAATATAAATATATATATAGGGAGAGAGAGATGCACATAAACACACACAGACTAACACGTACGAACACAGAAAAGCATGCCCACAGCAACCCAGCTGCATACGCTCCGTCTCCTCGATGGTCCGCCTCTCCCGCCCCGTAGATATAATACGGCCGCGTAGAAATGTAACGGCCGCGTAACGGGCCCTACGTAAATACGGTTGATATCGTCAATGGTGCTACGGATGGGACGACATCACCGGGTTCGTTCTGTAGCCCCACACGTGTCTGGTTGTTTGTTCTTCCTCGGCAACAATGTCCATCATCATCATCATCATCGTCGTCGTCGTCGTTGTCATTACTGTTATTCTAACAGACGATTGTTAATTGACTGACCAGCAGAGCATATCGAAGTCACATGCCGAAGTCACAGATCGAAGTGTACCTGTCTGCGTTTGCCTCTGGTTGCCTCCCAGCCAGTTCGTTCGTTCGTGCAGGATTGCCTTCAGCGACCCGCCGACCCCTGTTTTACTTTCTGCTGGCTTGTGTTACTGAAGTTGCACTTCCTGTTGTCTACTTCATCATTCATTGATCATCGTCGTCATCATCATCATCATCATCAGCATCATCATAATCATCGACGTCATTATCATTATCATCAGCAGCATCATTTTCTTCTGTAACGCCTTCTCGTTGTGTGGCGAGTGTCCCAGTGAGAAGAAGAAGCAGAAGAAGGTGGAGAAAGCAAAACAGAGAGAGAGAGAGAGCGATCCTGAGCGTGAGGGGAGCAAGAGGAAGAGAGAGAGAAGTAAAGAGGAGGAGATAAGCATATGTTATTGGCTAATTCTAGTGTGGCTATCCGACTAACCGGCTGACTGATCTCGTTCGACTGTCCTGTCGCCGCCCCCGCTAACCAGTGGTGACATGGCCGAACTGGATGGCCGCTTCTTGATCACCAGGCGGCGTTTCTTGATCACCGTCGCGTCGCTCAGCTCTGCTACCACCTCAGCTCTGCCACCACTGTGCTTCTGTGCTTCTGTCTGTCTACACAACCAGTCTGTCCGGGCGTTTGTTTGTTTGTCTATAGCGCGACATCGTTGCTAGTGTTGGTATTGTTGTTGTTGGTGTTGTTGTTGTTGTTGTTGGTGTTGTTGTTGTTGTTGCTGTTGTTGTTGTTGTTGTTGTTGTTGTTGTTGTTGTTGTTGTTGTTGTTGTTGTTGTTGTTGTTGTTGTTGTTGTTGTTGTTGTTGTTGTTGTTGTTGTTGTTGTTGTTGTTGTTGTTGTTGTTGTTGTTGTTGTTGTTGTTGTTGTTGTTGTTGTTGTTGTTGTTGTCGTTGTTTGTTGTCGTCGCCGTCTGTATCGGACATGCATACTCGCCTACAGCTTTAAATCAAAGACGTCTCTAAGAAACAGGGAACGCCGACGGGGCGTGGTGGTAGGCAAGGATGTCGCCCTACGCGGTGGCAACGATAACATGGTTAACGCAAAGATCAGCACAACAACAACAACAACAGCAACAACAACAGCAACATTAACAACAACAACAGCAACAACAACAACAGCAACAGCAACAACAACAACAACGTCATCATCGTCGTCGTCGTCGTCATCATCATCATCATCGATGTCGATGATAGATAAAATGAGGATTGTGGCGGTGAAGGCACTCTACGGTTTCGCCGCGTGACACAGTTCACGCGGCTTTAACTGACGTGACGCCTACAGTAACTGTAGGACACGACCACAAACACCCACTCACTACATCGGGATTGCCTTCAGCCATCCGCCGCCTCGGCGGTCCCACAGACGCCAGACAGGTAAGAAGAACACGCAATGTCGAACCAGACACTTCAGTCCGTTTCTTGTTCGGCTCAACAACGGTCGAACAGATCGAACGAATTCTCGTACAGATGTTCAGAAGATGCACGCGTTCTTAGCTGGCACAGCCAAGTAAACTGTGCATAAATGCGTGTACGGTTCCCTCTTCGTCGGTACCACAAACTGAATGCAGCCTGCCAACCTCCCTGCCTGCCGCTAGCGGTTTTCGACGATGACGTGCACAACTAACCGAGGACACCTCCACCAGGTGAAGAGGCAGCATGGATGCGCATGAATTAATCCATTTATCAATGCGTTAGCTTCAAAAACATGAACAGTGGGAATACGAGAATTGGCCTGCTATTCACGCTACTATAGTATTTTGTCGAGTTCAAGTTGTATTAGCAGTAACATTTGGATCGTTCGTAGGACGAGCTGCACAAAAACAACCGGAATTGGCGCCCGAAAATTTCGCCCATATTTCGCTGACATGACAGCGGCTCCGGCGAACACCTTCACCTCACACAGGCACTGTGCAAAATTACGCGAACTAGTGTTCGAATTGCTAGTCCCATCCCCCATATTCGTCTGCGTTGGCCCGTTGTAATTTTTTTTTTCAATTCATAAACCTTAATATCAGCCTCGGGCCAACATTCGTCTCTTGAACAGGGTAATCGCTGCTGTGGATGGGTATTTTCAAGGCTGCGAAACTTGTTACTTTGGACAAGTTAAAGTACAGCTTGACTAAGTATGCATAACTCTTAAAAGCCAAACATCCAAAAAGTCGGCCATTTTAATTCTACGTGAGTGCACTTGATGAACGGCGTATATATATATATATATATATATAGAGAGAGAGAGAGAGAGATAGAGAGATTGAGAAGGACGTATATATATATATATATATATATATATATAGAGGGAGAGAGAGAGAGAGAGAGAATAAATCATCAGCATCGCCCATTACATTTGACTTTATCCATATTTTGTACTCACACAAGTAGCGCCATCTGACGGCACTATTCAAAATACAATTAAAATCGCTTCAAAACACCACCCTATAAAACAGTTAACTGGCGAGCATCTAATTACGGGATGTTTCTTAATAGTTAGCCAGAATTATTTCTGAGTGATGAAAAAATGAATATCGCCAAAATTGAGCGGGTGACCAATAGAGGCCTCCGAGATGATATTCATTACGGCAAGAATGGACATGAACGAGTTTTCGAAGAGAGTGGTTCGTGCAATCTTGCATGAGGAAGCACATCAGTTAGAGCAGTGGTTTAGGATGCAATTTTATTTAGCAAAAGAACCTAAGACGTGGAGGTCCCGTAAGTCAGTGGTTTGAATAGAAGAAGAAGTTTAACGTTGATGAGATCATAACACCCCACGTTGTGCCTTATGCAATCAGTGTTGCTAATAACTCTTTATCTTCATGCACCACACTGCTAGGCTGCAATTGTTTAAACGATCCTCGCAAAAGCTTAACGAAGTGGCTGGCGTGTTCTTTTAACCTGATGCCTATCCGAAATGTGTGGCAAAAGCTGAGACGATGAGTAGAACCTGAATCCCAGCTTCAGAAGCACTTTCAGAGCTGAAGAATTCTATGCACGAATGCACGTGGAATAATGTCCTACAGTAATTCATTGATTGGGTTAATTAAAATGTTGCTGAATTGAATGACGGCCGTCATTATGGCAGGTAAAGGCCAGACACACTCTTAAATATATGTAAGCGCAAAAAACTGTATTTTTGAGAGCTTTGCGAGGTAATTTCATTCGTTGTTCTTACTATAACAACTCTGCCGAACTTGTTTGTTATGTCTTTTTTTGTTTTGCTATGGTGCAATATTAAATGCTAGAAATTTGAGTGGGTTTGCTCCGCATATTTTTAAGGTTAGTGCTGCTGACGCTGTTTTTGGAAGTTCTAATACGCGCTTAGCATAGCTGGGTTTCAGTTCGTCCACGAGTTTTATAGATGCTAGGGTTAACTGTGGTGCAATTGTAAGAAAAAGTATCTTGCTTACACTGGGTACCTGTGTTAAAACAATTCAATGCTCATGTCACATTGATTTGCCTGCTAAAAAGAGTTTCGTTGAGGTAAAACTGTAAATGATTTCAAGATTTAACAGCATGACTAAATCGTCCGCATAAACTGCGAAATCGGCTCTAAGGTTGCGCGATAGATCTGTGAGTTTAGTTAGATACAAACTTAATATAAGTAATTCTAGCTCAGTCCTCTTAAATTACGCTCATAGTTTGGGTCATGGACATTTGTACATTGCTTGCCTTATTTACTCAAATTATACTATATGCTGATATATCATAAATAAGGTTAGAACGTGCGCCAACTATGCGGAACATTGTGGAGTATCTTTAGTAGGTGGTGAAAAAGTCCTTTAAGAGGCAGTCAAAAACAACGTTTAAATCAACTAAAGCAGCACCTTCCGTGCTAAGAAAGGCAATATGACACGTGGTTTTAAAGAAATGGATAATGTGCTTAGCTGTTTTGGATAGGCAGGAGAGCATACCTATAGGGCGGTATGCCGAGAGGTTTCTTGTACTTTACCAAGTTTTGGCATAAGGGCTAAACGTGCCGTTTTCACAGGCTAGGAATAGTCTCCGCTAAAAAAATTGTATCTATGATGCCTGTTTGTGTGACTGTGTGGCGACGTTCACTACCGCCGATGTGTCGCGCGACAGCCGCAGCGCGTCATTTTACATGCACTTAATCTGGACATGCCCTCCGAAAAATCGTAATTACTCTGCAATTACAGCTCGCATTGCCATAAGTTTAGTACCAAAATGATCGCCATGAATTGCGCATTGGCTGAATATGTCCGTTTTGAGCGCTGTGAGTGGTTGTAGGGTTATGATTCTAAAGTATTTGGCGTGAACGCTAATAAAGAACTTCATTTTTGACGAATTCTCTTCTAAACGACCGTGTCGCATCTTCTGACCGGTCTTGTATATTCTTCGGAAGAAGCAGAATTTTATCACGAACACGATGGTGTGCTTAGTTTCTGTATAGGAAGACTGGTTGGCTCGCAACAGCACATTTTATGCTCCTATGTCGGGCAAAAACACTAGTGTCACAAATTGTAGTAATTTCGCTCTCACTCCGAAACAAGACTTCTCAGAGACCATGTTCCATTGGAAAAAATATTTGCTTTAACGAGCTCTACAATTTGTATATTCTATTATGAAAAATTTCTGCAACACCCTGTATATATATATATATATATACGAGTATATGTCCAGGTCACCCGTTCCATAAGGACCTGTGGGCCGCATTAAAGTCTCCTTCGATATTCGTGGTGACCGTGTGTATCCACGCTGAGACCTAGTTTATTGAGAAAGTCCTGGTATTCCTACAAGGTGGAGTTTAAAGAAAATACACAAAGTAGATCGCGAGGTCGGGAGTATTAATAGATGAAAACTGCGTGCCTTGCCTCGCTGAGGTGGAGGATGCTTTCGTGTGGGGTCCAGGCTGAGAAAGCTGTGTGATAGGGGTCTCGAAAAGTAGTAGGACCTCTACGTTAATTTTAACTGCAACTTTAGAGGCAAGATCATATGCTCTACGGGCTCTGCGGAGTTCTATTGGCAGTGTCTAATTATTGCTGGTTATTCTGTCTGTGGACTTTTCGGAGGTTTATGACTTGTTGTCTGTATGCTATGCACTGCGTCGTAGTGGCTTAGGGTCTATCTATGTAACTTACATAGCACCTAAAATTGGCTGTGCAGCCCATTGCGGCATGTCTTTGTACTCCGCGTTTGAAACAGTATGATTGTGTTGGTTGAGCTGCTGTACAATTTCTTCTAGCCATATGGTTACAACTCAACACAGTGAGCACTATGGTACCGAGACCAACTATTTTATGAGGCGTCGAGTCCAACGAAGATGTATATGTTTTTGTCGTAAGATATTTTGAGATTCCTTTGGGGGCATTTTAGCAATGCATAAGTAGTCGCATGCGCGGGTCTTCTTTAGGGAGTCCAGAGTAAACGCCATCTCCGGTGCTCCGTCCTTAATGAGCCCTTTGAGAATTTACTTCTCGGTGGACTCATCTAGGTCTCGAATTATGACAGTCTTGATATGTGAGATCGCTTGGGCTGTCACAATCAAAAATGCTTTCTACTTTACTTGTTAAGAAAAAATGCCAGTGGCATTAAGAGTAGTGCCTCGCACAATGAGGCGGATTTTGTCTGTAGCTATTCCGGGAGCTCCAGCCTATAACTCGGATTTCTTTGATCATGCCTGAGTGTTGCATGAGGGCGTGCTCCAATGCTTTTTTTTAGATAAGTGATCTCGGCGGTTGACGGAATGGTTACTGCTGCTGTCTGAATGTGTCTTGTCTTAAGAAAGCTGCGGAACCTGGTCGCTGCTTTTTAAGGATCTGAGTTGAGGAATGAGACCCTTAAAGTTTTCGTTTACTTAACCGTGCGGGATCATTCTTGCATAGAGTGCCCGTATTGGAACTGGGTTGTTTTCAGCCCCTCGATTGTCAGCATGTTTCGATTCTGCAGGCAAACACAAGTCCCGATTTTGCAGGGCTATTCATCTGTCGAGCCCAAGTCTCAATCCGAATTCGTGCTCTGATATTCCCGTTCTTCACTTAGCTAATGTGCGAGTATTATTGGACTTTATTATGGAACACTTACAAAACGCGTCTATATGCTACGGCGGTCACATTAAGATGATGGTGTATTTGTCGGTTCTGCTCGCAGCAATGCGCTAAGTACCACGCGGTTGATTGTCCGGCACTGCAACGAAGATCCTTACACTTTTTCTCTCGGTGGAACGGCAAAACAACAAGTACTTATGTTTAATAATAGCATGAACTATTTTGTACATACTCTATTTGAGTGAAATAAATATGATTGATTAAGACTGATGAGCTATTAAGAAGGACAAACGTTGTGATATCAATGGTTATGGAAGGGCGACTATGCGCACGACAATTGAACATAGTCTCAGGTTAATTGCGCCATGATTATCCTCGTCCCAATTTAGTAAATTTTCATTTAAATAATATGATAAATTATATGGCACGAAACGGTTGCTCCATTACGGAAGTATGGTTCGAGAATGAATGTATTGTTGTAGCAATATTGCTAAACCGATTTTAATTGTTGGGGATTAACTTTCCAATATTCGGCTGGCAAAATGTGTCTCTTTTGATATTCAAACGATGGAGGCTTATATAAATGCCTGTATAACCAATGGTTTATATCAACAAGTTACTGAGGTTATACGTGCAACGGCGTGTCCAAGAGACTTAGTCGATCAGGGTGGGCTAGAATATGGAATAAACTTAAGTAATTTATTTCGTTATGCAAACAGCAATAGGTCAGATAAAACAAGCTCAACTTATAGATCAAATAAAGACCCCAGTATAATAGAAAATAAATATGATTTTAAATCCTCGATGCGCTCAGGCCATAATAATTTGTTTTCGCCTTTTATTTGAGGCCGAATATCTTCCTATAAAGAAGGGAGGGTATAATCTCTGGAAGGGTGGTTACAAGCAAATTATAACAAAGCTGACACTCGTTTCATGTAAAGATATATTCCTAGATTGTGAAATTGTAAGTAATATGTACAATGCTTTTGCTTATCAGATAACGCTAGGTTTAGTGAATATATCGCTAGTCTAGAATAATTTATTGAACATGACGCAATCTTGATTTTAAACATTCTGAGTCCTTTTTAGGTATGCCAATAAACGGTTAAACGGAAAATATGTTATAACGATACTAAAACAAGTAATGTGTTTATCACCGATAATATATTGGCCGTTATATCAATCAAACATTTATTTATTATTATATTATTACCATACATTCGATATTAAAGAATATAAATCAATTTCCATCTAAGTGCAGCCTTACCCCAGACCTCACCCTTCCATTATTTCACAAAAAAAGTGCCACATGTCATAACCACTCTCATTCATTTAGGTCAGGTCTTACGAAGATGGTATTGTGCCGGATTTTGTCCATTCATCTGTACTAGATAATTACGAAAATAGTACTGTACCTATTTTTTTGAAAATGACGCCTCTATATAGAAATAAACCAAAATGAAATGTTAATAATTATAGACCTGTAACACAATCGCGTGTATATAGCGTATATGTTATTTGAAAAACACGTGTGAATCATATGTTTAGCTTTATGCAGACTGAAGGAGTGTTTGGCAAGCAGCAACATGGCAAATCCAAAGCAACGAAGCTAGTTGGAATTGTCTCAAAGAAGACCATTTATATTCACGAGAAGAAAAACTATTTTAAAAGTTCACAAAAATTATTTGCAATTTGCAAATTTACGTATACTAAAGCTGGCGACCGTTTTATATAAAGAACATATTCATACGATTAAAAAGTTTAGCTCAAATTTCTTCAATTTCTTGCGTTGTAAATGTAAGGTAGAGCGTAAGCGTCTTACCTTGGCTGCAAGCAGAAAACCTCAGAGGTGATAAATGGCGCGGCGCTTAGAGCATCAATGCCTGCGCCTAACTGTAGAATTTTAAATTAGTTCAAACAGAGCAACTATAAGGTAGCCATTATACAAAATTTGTCAAACTTAGCAAACAACATTTGTGAGAAAATGTATATATTATACTCAGATTTTATTTTGTTTATGTTTCAGGGCTGCCCTGAGAAACCGCCTGCGTGACATAGCTCATTCCCATTTGCAAGCAAAAAAGGCGTCGCTTATAGTGTTATAGCTACAAGATAATTACGAAACAATACAAATCCATCATTCAGCTTGTCGCGCTTGCATTGAGTCCAATCAATAATCTTTCTTATTCTGAACTGAACTAGGAACCAACACATGTTTGCTACCAACACATATAAATGAATAACGTTCTAAATTCACGATCTAGGTCTACCTTTAT
Organism: Dermanyssus gallinae; assembly: GCA_003439945.1. NCBI lineage: Eukaryota > Metazoa > Arthropoda > Arachnida > Mesostigmata > Dermanyssidae > Dermanyssus > Dermanyssus gallinae. Next base: position 194,056 of record QVRM01001414.1, read on the forward strand.
GTTTCTCGGGATCTTTTGCAATTTTCTACAGTGGGGGTTGGATGGTAATGCACAATCTCTTTTTATTGAGACATCTGTGCTCCCCGTTTTTTTTTTTTATCATGGTCGATTATTGGTCCACTCCGGCATTCAACTTGTCTAAAGTGGGAACTATGAAAACTAGTTTAACAGTGGCCGGCCTAGGTCTCGAGCCCAAGCCTCCCGAATGCAAGGCAAAGGCTTTTGCCTCTGAGCCATCTTGCTCGGTTTATTTGCTCTCTCTCTCTCTCGTCTTCTCTTTTTTTCCTTTTATTGAGCTTGCTTATTTTCCTTCTGAAGTGCCCCAGTCACGTTCGTTTACTGTCTCAACCTCGCCAGCCACCATCCTATCCTAGCAGTCAGCGTGAGTGGGTTGTTCAACACACGTACAACAGAAGCAATGCAGCCTTAGGGTGACACTCTGGGCCGACTATTTGCAGTTGCAGTTACTGTTGTTGTTGATAACGGTGCTGTTGTTGTTGTTGTTGATGCTGATGATGATGGTGCTGTTGTTGTTGATTGTGCTGTTGGTCGTTGTCACTTGTTGTACAGCCTTAACTTAGGCGTTTGCTTGAGCTGTTGTTAGCACAAGCGGGCCGGCATGCCTCTGACATTTCTGGCCGACGACGACGACGACGCCGAAGACGAGGACTTTGTCAAGAAGAGCAAGTGAAGTTCGAAACAGCTAGCCGGATAGTTGGCTGAGTACGCGCGTGCCGCTTGCGTAGGTATGTGTACGTATGTGTGTATGTATGGCGTTGCTCGTGCACGATAGGTTCCGTCAGGGCCGTTGCCGTCCAATCGTAGAAAAATGCTCGACAAGCAAATTCTTCGAATGTTTGCGTTTGCTCCTCCCAATGCGCACATCCTTTTGCAGGTCGTTCCGTTCCTCGGTGTTGCCGTCGCTTTCGAGTCTTTCGGTCGGCCGCTCACTGGCTCAGTCGTCCGTCCGTCCGTCTCAATCTTTACGTCTCTCTCTTCGTTTGGTTGCTCTTCTGGTCCTCGCTTCGATCCTTCCTGGGCTTCTTGTGCCTCCTCCTCCTCGTCGTGCCTTTCCTCGTTAGTCTTCGTTCTCCTGGCTTTGCCTGCTCTTCCTCGTTTTTCAGAAGCCTCGGCTGACTGATTCACGTCGGGCGGCTGTGGTCGCCGCTGCCATCGTTGTTGTTATTGTTATTGTTGTTGTTGTCGTCGTTGTTGGTGTTATGTTGTTGTTGTTGTTGTCGTCGTCGTCATTGTCGATCGCCGCGTTTACGCGAACTACGTCGCTGCAACTACCAACAGCTCGATAGATGGAACGCAAAATGCCCTCTCTTTGCCTCTGCTCCCTTCTACATCCCACCACTGCGGCTGCTGCTGCCGCTGCCCCGCCGTACACTGCCCAATAGAAGACTTCTTTTCTCTCCCCCCTGTCTTAGTATGCTTTGTTTCCATCTCTTTTCGATTTCTCTCGTAGTTATTCCTCTGCTTAATCCTCTCTCTCTCTCTCCCCCCCCCCGTACTCCGCTAAGGCTTCTCCTCTGCGTTCTTTCATCACGCATTCATTTTTGTGCCTAACTCTAGTCGTTCCTCACTCGGATCGTTCGTGTGCGTCAATATACCGAGATGACGCCGAAAGGACGTGGGCCGAAGCAATTATGATTGCAAAACGCGCCTCAAAATTGTCAACTTTAGCTACTGCTGCAGCAGCAGCAGCTGAATTGGCGCGTCAACCTCGAGCTCGCAGTAACTAACCGCCAAGCATTCGAAATTTCAGTTGCACGCGCTAAACAACAGCGACGGTCGAGAGAGAAGAGGATGCCCGCGAGTAGTGAATAGATTTAATAAAGGTATAGGAAGATAGGTAATTGGATGCAGAATTCTGTAGCCCGACCACACCTATTGATCACAGGAGGCAGTCTCTTTTACGCCTTCTGAAAACGAACTCGTGTCGACGCGTCTGTAAGTGCGAACCCGTATATTTGGCGAGCTGCTGCAGCCTGCACTGGCTCTGCTCTCTGAACAGTGTACGCAATTTAGCTGATTCTAATCAATGATTCAGCTACGTCGCCTCCGCCATGGCCACTTACGCCGCATGGTTCGAAATGTTTCAAAGATACGCTGTAGGCCAGCGCCAATATTAGTAGCAAATATTTGTTCTTCAATACATCCAGTGGCGTGTTTGTAGCTTCGAAGGTAGTAGTAGTGGTAGAGGCCGACGCGCTCAGTCTCAGACGGATTAAGCGATTAATTAAGCGACGGAAGCTTCACTGAGCATTTGTGGTTGATGATCGTCTCTGGGCAGTTTTGGGGTATGAGCGCTCACCTGTCTGCTCTTTGTTATGGTATGATATGTTTTTTTCTGGCGATCGAACCTTTCGCCTTTCGCCAAACATTGTGTCTCTTCATTTTCATTAGTGAAAAATTCGAAAACATCGCGTTTAACACGTCGTGTTTGGGACCGGCAAATGTGTATAATTTGATATGCGTTTCAGAAACCAAGAGCACATTACACGACCGCGGTAGGAAATTTGGGTAGTGGCGGCATGATTTGGGTAGTTAGTACGCATAACTTTCCTGGATTATGTTTGTGTAGCCATGTCAGAAGTGTATTTGTAACTCATTAGAAAAATAATGACACATTAGGTGGTGCACTTGGGTTCTGTGCTTTGCCATTCTACGTTGTTACAAGGGTGTGGTGCTAAAAGCCCACATGGAAATGCAGAATTTCCGAACAAAGCCGGAGGCGTTCCTATAAACAAGCTATACAGAACTGCAAATTTTAAAAGAAAATGGTTTCACTCATTGGAGTCTGACACAAGTACTGCAAATTGTCCAAAATACGGACACAGATATTTTCTCTGACTCTCTGAAGTACTTACCTAAGAAGCGGTTCCACCGGGGATAGTTCGACCGTGGTTCGTTGGAAATGATCTAAAAGTAGGATATTTGAGGGCACCCACCATACTCACCTGATTTCATCCACCCCTAAACGTGGCCCTTTACAGGCAAGTAAATATGCTCTTGAGTACGTTGAATTCTATTTCTTACTTGACCGTTTGACAAAAAACAATTAAAATGTTGTAGAGAGGGTAAAACGATAATTTTATTTACTGCCCACCCCTGAGCAGTCAGCTAGCTTACCTCTAGTCTCCCGTTCGACCGCTAAATGGAGCGCTACAATTCCATGTTATCTGTCATAACAAAACCAGCGTAGTCACGAAGAGACAATCAAGCGAATTGTTTTCAACTTTAGCGAAAACATTTATTCGTACAGACTAGCGTGGCAAGCTATACAGAATAGGAAACACCTAACCTGGTTAACCCATATATATATAACCATGTGCATACTAACGGTTTTCACATTTTCCTAAATAACAAGAAGCGTATCTAGATAATACTTTGTTACGAGTTAAGGACATTGCAATGCTACCCCTACTCTAACTAGCGTTAACTCGGGAACCAAGGCATGAGCTTAATACCACACTTCGCCCGGCTGTGGAATTGAAAACTTTTAATACCTACAAAAGGTTGTGCCTATTGGTGGAAAGTTACAGGATTCCCCGCGCACTTTTCGCTCGCGAGGCGAGTCGCCAGGACCAACGAAGTTTACTTGCACAGTCGTTGAATGCGAACGTTATGCTTTAAGTAGTTACGTATGACCTACCTTTTCGCAATGCAGATATATCTATACGAGCAATTCAGTTTCTAGAAAGCAGTTATAGGATACTCCTAACGGTCAACATAACAGAGACGACGAAACACTCAAAGCGTGCAGATTTGGGCTAACAATTCTACAAATAAACATAACTGATCATCAACTATAATTTGGTCGAACGACTATACTTGATAGCACATCGGGTGGCTGGCGACACAAAAAAATTCCTACGATACGCATTGGCATCGTCGAAATCGCAGACGTTCCATTCTCTAAGGAGAGAAGAATTGTCACGCAATTCCGAGCCGGAGGGGGTGGTAATGCGGGTTAAGTGGGTTTGTGAGTCCCACAGAAGTTGCTGACAGCTGCCAGCAATGCATGTGCATTATGCATTCCCGAAACCTCCCACAAAAAATAAATAGAGGACAAAGCGAGGGCGTATTTTCCATTCAGATAATGCTTCGAGACATGTATAGTGGCTAGGTAATATGGGTGTGAATAACTGCCGTCTGAAAAATTTGAAATACAACGCCTTCTCAGAGGGGGAGGGCTCTCTAATATCAAAACAAGTAATCAAAAAGTTAAATTTCTATCGGCGCTGTTCGTCCGAATACACTCGGTACAACCGCTTGTAGCCTTACATAACTTTCTTGCTATGACTGGTTTCTTTGCATAACTTAACAACTAAACTACACTAATGGGCAAACACTAAACGTTAGAAGACTTGCTTCAGAGTCGGTACGTGCTGCACGCAATCCAAGCTTTAATTTGTATATGCCATTTCCTCTTTTCTATCCCGCCGACATTTATAAGTCCTCTATCATCTGTCCCTTTAACCTAAAGCAAAATGGGCTGCAAGATAATCTTGCCTCAAACACCGTCGAAGGTGGTGAAGTGTAACTGGTGATTATTATACTTTGAACTTTCGTGCCGCTAGTATTTAAGACACTCGGGGGGGGGGGGGGGCTGGCCCTGAGGCATGGTGGCTTCTACAGAAGATCGGCAAACGAATCGAACTGGCGACAGGGCACAAAAGAGCTTCTGACTTTCTACTTCAGCGGCTGAATATAACTAATAATAAAAACACAACTGTAAGTATTTAAAAAAACAGCGGCTATCTCTGGCGGTTCAGAGCGGCAATGCGGCAGCAATTAAGGGCACAATGAGGAGGGGCTGCCTCGAGGATAAGTTCGACTAGTAGCACGTCTCACAAGCCCTAGTGTAGATAGTTATTCACATTTCCCTGTAACCATAAAATTAAATAATAAATTTACTTTGAAGTAATCAATTGTCTCCTGACAAAGGTGTGATCAATCACATGTGGAACGCCAACCCAGAGGTAATCAAATTCAATGATGCCTCCTATCTTCCCCCTAACCCGCCTTCAATTATTTAGTACTATAAGTTTGGCACCAATTGGTATCATAGTTGCCACTCGTTTAACTGGCGTCTTATGAGAGAGAGCCTTTTCGTAGTTGGCTGATGAAACAAATAAGCCGACGAGGCAACCTGCGGGCGTTGACAATCGTCTCAATCTAGCGTATCAAGTGTTTCGTAGACTTGTTTTTGTTTTGTTAGCTACGTGCCCCATCTTATGTCGAGACAACAGTGTACCAACCATCCTTTTTCTTCGTGGTTGTGCTGCCATTCTCGTCGCTAGTAGTTGGCTTCAATTCGAGTTGCTTGAGAGTCGTGCGCGCTTAATATCCAATAGCCAGCTCTGCTCGTTGTCGTCTGTTTCGCCACGACACGACAACTCATGAGGCTCCGAAGTGCGTTCGCCGGCTCGCCGCCGTACGGACGATGGCTGGCGACCGTGCGGCGTTTTTCGTTGTTTCTTTACTGTTGTTGTTGTTGTCGTTGTTGTTGTTGTTGTTGTTGTTGTTGTTGTTGTGGCTGTTGTTGTTGTTGTTGTTGTTGTTGTTGTTGTGGTTGTTGTTGTTGTTGTTGTTGTTGTTGTTGTTGTTGTTGTTGTTGTGGTTGTTGTTGTTGTGGTTGTCGTTGTTGCTGTTTTGGTTGTCGTCGTTATTGTTGTTGTCGTCGTCGTCGTCGTCGTCGTCGTCGTCGTCGTTGTTGTTGTTGTTGTTGTTGTTGTTGTTGTTGTTGTTGTTGTTGTTGTTGTTGTTGTTGTTGTTGTTGTTGTTGTTGTTGTTGTTGTTGTTGTTGTTGTTGTTGTTGTTGTTGTTGTTGTGTTGTCGTTGTTGTTGTTGTTGTTGTTGTTGTTGTTGTTGTTGTTGTTGTTGTTGTTGTTGTTGTTGTTGTTGTTGTTGTTGTTGTTGTTGTTGTTGTTGTTGTTGTTGTTGTTGTTGTTGTTGTTGTCGTCGTTATTGTTGTTGTCGTCGTCGTCGTCGTCGTTATTGTCGTCGTCGTCGTCGTCGTTGTTGTTGTTGTTGTTGTTGTTGTTGTTGTTGTTGTTGTTGTTGTTGTTGTTGTTGTTGTTGTTGTTGTTGTTGTTGTGTTGTTGTTGTTGTTGTTGTTGTTGTTGTTGTTGTTGTTGTTGTTGTTCTGGTTGATGTTGTTGTTGTCGTTGTTGTCGTTGTTGTTGTGGTTGTTCTTGTTGTTGCTGTTGCTGCCTGCACTCACAATCGTCGCCGTAGTAGGTCGCTCGGGTCTAGTTTAGTTTAGTTCGTTCGTTCGGTTAGGTAGGCGATGTCCGTCGTTGTTGCGGGAGGTCTGTCGTCCGGGTTCAGCGGTCGTCAGTCGTCGTCGTCGTAAGCAGGTCGTAACGACACCACCACAAGTCAACGCAACCACACAACACATACGGCGCTAACACACATTTAGCCAAACACTCACTTACGCTAACACAGACAAATACACACATTCACACACACATAGAGACACACACACACATAGAGATACACACACACCCACACCCACATAGAGACACACACATACACACATATACACAGGCACGCCGGCACGCTTACCCACAACAGACAGGACAGGACAGATAGACTCATAGACGAAAACACCCAGTTGGTGGTCACACAGCGGTGAACGTGGCGGTCAGCTGGCGGGGCGTTACTGTTGTTGCTTCGCTGGATACGACGACAACAGCAGGCGGCAGGACCCTGTGTCGGGCAGTCACAGGGTCCAGATCACGAGGACTAGATCACTTAGCGAGCAAGCCCTCACAGGAGCCGCGGTCCGCTTGGCGCGGTCCATTTGCGCTCGCGCGGTTAGAGATTCGCTCTCCGAAAATCGGAGATAGAAAGAAAGAGGAAAAAAAATCTGCGAGATGAGGAAAAGAAAAGAAGACATGAAGGGCATCTGAGCTCTGATATTAGTCGTCGCAGCGCATCAAAGGATGACCCAGGTAGAGACGGCTGCAGCCGTTGACGCCGCTGCTAACCACCATTACGAGCGGCTTTTGGGCATCTATAGCAGCTGCCTCTACTGTTGCTGCTGCTGCTGCAGCACCCGGAAATGGCTTTAATTTACTTCTAGACGGCCCGATGTCTGAATTTGTGGGTGTGTGTTGACGACCCAAACTGTATCTCTCTCTCTCTCTCTCCCTCTCTCTCGCTACTGCTTCCAGCACTGAAACAGAAATAAATCATAGTGTGCTTCAGTGATAAATGACACCGTATAATATCAGATTGATTTTCATATGATAATGCGAATAATCATCGTAGGTCTAGTGTTGGTATATATATATATATATATATATATATATATATATATATATATATATATATATATATATATATATATATATATATGTATATATATATAAGTCGCAAAATAAGAAATCATACAGGATATGATTTTTAATGTTAGCTGCCAAGTTTTGGTTCAGTCCAATGGTGGCAAAATCTGTGAGACAAATACCGGTGGGAAAGGAAAGGCTGACTATAGGTCCCTAGGATAGATTGTCCGAAATGGACATTTTCATCTTAAGGGACCACCTTGCCCAGAAACGGCGGTCGACGGGAAACGTCTAGACTCCACAAGTAATAAGACCTGGTAACACTTTTATTATTTTATAATTATTGTTGTTGTTGATGTTTTTAGTAACCACACTTACCCTTCTAGAGCAGTGTTCATACTTTTAAGTTCTAGATAATTCATTTAAAACTGCAAAAAACGCGCGAATTTTCAAGGTCTGCATTGACGTTTGTATCCTATGCCAGAAGCATTAATTAGTCAATAAAAATTATGTGTAAGTATAGTGACATTGTGCTTTATACACATGTGTACAGATAGTGCAATTTTTGTACGAACACTTGTCGATGTTGTTTCTAACCTTTTTTAAGTGTGTTTCATGTACGATGACCATGCTCATGATATTCCGCTAATGCGCGTGTACGATTTCTTTATTTATGTTTTGAGTTGCTGTATATAGATGCCAAATCGGCGCCTAATATGTTGTTCTTGCCCGAACTAGAGGTCGGCGGCCAGTGAAAGCAAGGGTGGCCAATAAAACAGCTGAAGTGAGAAAACTGACAGCGGTTCTCACGTTTGCAACAGTTTACAACAAATAGGACTGACAGGTCAAGCCGGCAGGCAGAACAGCAACAACAACAACAACAACAACAGCAGCAGCAGCAGCAGCAGCAATAATAACAATAACAATGATGACGATGAAGACGCTGACCCCGATGGTAATGAAAGCGTTACAACCACCATCACCGCCATTACCGCCGTTGTCGTCGTCGTCAAGACACTCGCAAACAACATCGTCAACATCATCCGTACCATAAGCACCATCATTATCATTATAATGATCATGTGACATTTGCCATCATGACATGAACATACATGACCATCAACCAGCATCAGGGTCCTGATTAGTGCCGCCGAGATTTGCTGCTGCTGCTGCCATGACGCAGGAGGCCGACGCGGTGTAGAACCGAAGCGTCGGCCTCCCCCCCGTCCTGTGTTTTTCTTTCCTTCCTCCTTCCTTCATTCGTGTGGTTCGTTGGTTCGTTTGTTCACCCGTGCCGTGCGTGCGTGCACGGTAGTATCCGACGAGAGATCCGATAGTAATCTAGCCAGCCCGGCCAGGCCACGAGTAGGTAGGTGGTGATACGACGAATGGGCCCTGTTTTGTGTCGAACCTGAGTCCACTGGCAGCGGGTGTGGTTGCGGGTGCCGTTGCGGGCCCCGTAGCCAGCGGTCAGTTGGACCCTCCCATATACAGCACAATCAAGCGACATGTAAACGAAGCTAGAGGCGGCGAGAGGAAGGGAGAGAGAGATATGTAAACAAATACTATATATGTATATACATATATAATTTGAGTTTTTACATTTATTTTAGTTGCATTTGCACAGTACATACGATAAACGGCACAATAAAGCGGCATGTAAACGAAGCTAGAGAGGGCGAGAGGAAGGGAGAGAGAGATATGTAAACAAATACTATATATGTATATTTGTAATTTGCGCGTAAAATTTGAGTTTTTACTTTGACTTAAGTTGCATTTGCACAGTACATACGATAGCATTGAAGGGCCAGTTTACGTTCGTAGTAAGCCTGTGTTTTTACTAGGGACAATCAGATACGTTATATATATATACGAAGCATAAACGCAAGCTTAATACGAAGGGTTGCAAGGTGGGAACAGTAAGATGGAGAACCCAATGTATATATATATATATATGTATATATTGGGAAACATAGAGAAATAGAACCAGTGTACCGAAGCTGGAGGCAAACCTACGAGCCCACAACACTGTAATGACAGCGCGGCGGCGTGCGGGTCATCGTGAGTTGGCGATGCGTTAAAACAAACGCTGAAAGCCGGCCGGCGATACACTTTTTGGTAAGACTGCAAATGGCCATCCACGCGTTCTCCGTGTCAACCACTTCCTGTTACCATAGCTAGAGTAGACGCTGTGTTGTCGCCCAGCTCGCGCTCGGCAGTGTTGAATAGACCCATCGTCCCGATCGTCCAATCACCGTAGACCGGCATGCTGCCCGAGTAGGGCAAAGCGTCTTTCCATCCTTTCTTTCCTCGATGTTCTTCTTCTTCTTCTTCTTCTAGCTTTTCTTTTGGCCGAAAGGGCCGCTAGGGTGTCGGACGGTTATATAAGCTGACTTGCCGGTTCTGTTCGTCACAAACGAGTCCAAACGGGTCGACTAAACGACGAGCGACGACAGCGGCTACTGATCAAGGACGCTTCGAGTGCTCCTGTTTTTCTGAGCATCTTTGTGCGTGTGTGGTGGGATTGGGTGTCGTGTGGTGCCTGGTGCGTGGTGCCAACGAGAGGGCGGCGAGGCCAATCTACGCCATACAAGTTGTACGGGAACCAGTCAATCGACGACCAGGACGTCGGGACCATGTGCGACGATTACGAGACCCATGTCGACAAGCCGCTGGCTCCCGAGGTAAGTGCGTCCAGAGCCACCAAACGCCTCGATCCATTCGTTCATCAGTTGGTTAACAACCACCAAACATACGTAACTTCCAGTAGTTATTGCTTGCTTCTCAGCGCGCCACCAGCTGGCCTTCTACGAGCTACGATGTGTCGGCGTCCACTATTCGATATGCTGCTGTAATTATTAGAGCAGTTGCTGTTCGCGTCTGGACGATTTTTGACGAAGCCTCAAGAACAGCAAATAACTATGCCTATGAGACGATCTAGTGTGAAGCTACCTACCGCCTTGCTGCGAAGTTTCGCTTTAGTGGAAATAACAAAATATTACTGGATGGTTGAGGTCGTTTCGTTTTTAATTAGCCGTTAGTTTATTGATAGTAATATACACATATAGTTATATTTAGCCTTTTACTTGTATCGCTATAACTAGTATGTAGATCGTTACAACAATAGCTTGTTGCAATATCCGTGTACGTATGTTGAGTTTCAAATGCCTTACTACGTATTTTTCAATCTATTGAGAATGATTTCACCTTACTGCAAAGATCGAGTAATCGGTTTTCAACCGAACGGTATATTACCGCTTAATACTACTAGAAATTCACTTTGATGTTGTAGAAAGCTACACAATATTTCAGAGAAAGCTGGCCAAGTCTCTTGCCACACCGTTGGATGCTCTATTTCAGCAGAAAACTTTTGTTTCAAGCATTCGCCCCTCTCCCACGTTTCAGTCGGCTCGAAATAGGAATATAAAGCATTTGTATTGTTATGACTATTACTCTGTTACGATCGATACATCGTGCTGTGCGGCTGTACTGTGGTTCCAAAATTCATTTTTGTTTCATCGTGGCTGTCTTCTGTTATAGTACTTCAAAGTAGGAAAAGTAGAGGATAGCAAATAGCGAGATATAGAAAGAAATACTATTTACTGTGGTATATGCGGGCGTTTGTTTGTGTCTATGTGTCTGTTTGAACGCGTTTGCATGGATCTGCGGCGGCGGTGGCGGTTATCACAAAAGGTTCGTCGGCTGATTCTGGAGCGACGGGCCAGCCGGGAGGCGGACCTGCCCGAGGAGATCGACGGAAATCGCTTCACCCGCAAGAAGTCCACCGACTACAAGGCATTCTCCAGCGCCCAGACGCTGGCCGATCTACAGGATAGGTTCGATCAGGCGGTCGCCGAACAGAGCGCAAGCGCTAATGAGTAGCGGAGCGGAGTGGACGCGGAATCGATGCGTTCGGACCCGCGGTGTCGAATCGGCGTGGTGGGCGTGAGCAATGTGCACTCGAGATCCCTTTCGTCTTTGAAAAACTCCCCCCGCCCACTGGCGCCCATCGCTTGCTGAACATCGCCTTTTGTAAACATCTGCTGCACGTACATGCGAGGACCAAATATACACGTTCAGTATCTGCGTTATAGATGCGACTCGTTATTGCACGTACTTGTATGAGCTCGGAAAGAAGCTGGTGGTGGTGGTCGTAGCATATGTATAGCAATTTTGTTGTTAAAGTAGCAATAGTAGTTAACTTATTTTAATATATCATCTAGATTTATTTTGAAAGTTACTAATATATATATATATATATATATATATATATATATATATTCAATGCAATAATGTCTTTCTCGTAGTGGCATTAGAATGGCAATATCAGGTCTAAAAGAATTTAAACTTTCCATTATTTGTTTATAATTGATGTAAACACGTACACCGAGACAGTCATGTTTAATGAATTGGGCTTATGAGGAAAACGGCAGTGCCAGACTTTACTCAACAGTCTGATTAGCAGGAGCGTTGGTGCGTTATTGCCGATCTAATTTTAAAAAGCGTACAGTCGGGTACACGGCTGGTTAACACACGAACTATGACTAGTGCACTAGGGTATACCCCGCCACTATAAATAAACTCGTATATATAAAACCACCAATTAGAATAGGTAAAGACATGCCGGTCAAGCGTTTAGCACATTGATTTTATTTACGGTAAAATATTGCGAGCCTACGGCATTAAGGCTGTTCGATCTAAAGATTACTCCAACGGCCGCCTACGGTATCGAAATAATCTGGAACGATCCCACCCCAGCCTGCCTCGATCATCTAAAGAAGCTGAAGGCGGCGTGCTTCAAGCGAGTCCTGGGCCTCCATCGCTCAGCCCGCAACCGACTTGTCTATCTCCTCACGGACACCCCCCTATTTGTCAAAAAACTAAGACGACGTTGCTCTCAGCTTCCAATTACCTCAACGTCTTCAAAACGTGGCAACGCAGCGTTGGCTGAAATCGATGCGGATTTCTTTAGCACTGGAGCAATACAAAATCAGACATGGAAAGGCCGAGCCGATCTAACCGCCATGTGGTGACCAGGTTTGTCGCGCATGGTTTTTCACTACGTGCTGCACGCGACCCCCGGGTTCCATGATCCTTTGATCTAATGTGTGTGGCAACGTTGTAAACTACCTTGAGGCGGATACCCTAGTCCCGCCACTAGCCAGTTTAGATAAGCAAGCTCGCGCCACAACTTCATAGCTTTTACATATCTATTATTAGTATACGTCCAAATGTGTCTATGCATACATATGCATATCATTTAACTGTATTAATTCTAGACGCCATATGTGATAATAAACCTGATTGAACAAAAATGTTGCAATCCTTTTAACGCAGACCTGGTATCTACTCTGCGGTACGGAGTTGCACTTTACATTAAACGACAGTACACAAAGCAAACAAGCGAGAAATAGACACCTATAATTTACGTACAATTGACAATTTGACCGTCTAAATCACAGTTGTTTGTCACAACGACAGAAATCATACGCAGAAGAGCCAAACTCTAGAAGCAGCCCTGTGCTAAACAGCTCCTCCACCACTACAACACATCGACATTTTCGTGGGTAGTCTTCTGCTGCTGCCGCTGCTGTTACTGTGGGATTTGGCCGCGCGATGTCTAATTATGCCATGCTGCGCTGCGCGGCTGTTTCCGCAGGAATTTGAACAACTCGCCCATCATCTAGAACTCCGCCGCCTAATGATAGTGTTATATCCCTGGCGGACTCCCCTTGGCCGCATGGCATTGCGCCTTGTGGACTTGTGTGGGACAACCGAAACAACGAGGAAAGACAGCAACCCTATCGGGTTGAGCAAACGGAACGCTGAACGAGAGCCGAAGAGAGATGAGAGAATGAGAGAGACATGAGTGAGAAGGGGGGCAACTATGTGTGACGTATACGCAATCAGAGTAAATGGCTATAGCCTCGAATAGCTTCTGCTAGAAGCAGAGCTAGTGACGCGTAGTAATACTAGTTCTACGCGTCCATTGCGCTGGCAGCTGTAGTAGAAGCAATGTGTGTGTGTGTCTCTGAACATCGCCGAGAGCCGAGGCACATTAACCCCCTCGTACACCCGCTCACCCCGTCCCCTCACCCCACGTCGGTGTTTATGCTTTTATGCATTCCGTTGCGCATTCCACATAGCTACGCAAACTGTAACGGCCAGCCAGATGAGGCACGATGACCGAAAACCGCTGCACCCCTGTGTTCGTGTGTGTGCACGTGAATAGGCACGCAGGCCGTGCACCGTGGGCACGCCTCGCGTATGTCCGTTCGTGTTTGCGGGTGAGTATGTGCGCCAGGCAACTCCAAATGGGCCGGCAAATCTACAGACTGTTGACAGCATTGACGAACAGCAAACACATACGCTCCATTTGGAAGAATGGCGAGAGAAAGAAAGCGCGAAATAGAGTCACGGCGAGATGGGGAAGATGTTACTGAACGTCCGCGAGGGCGTGCACAAGAAGGCGTACCTAATACAAAAAGAGAACGTAGTGATTCGTAATTCAAATAGAAAAGTCACCGTAAGCTAATACCTACATAGAATGAGGGCTCCAAATAAGCGATTTGCAAAAACGATGCTTTTCGATGTAGGGTTAGATGGATATATATGCCCGTGAAACAACGGCTAATATCAACGATAACAACATGCCAGTAAATACGTAAACGTACTTCGGCCATGTGGATTTGCAAGGACAATGTGGATTTTGCTCAATTTTGCACATATCACTTGCCTACGTTATTACATCATTAACGGATTATAACGGAATACAAGCTATTGCGCATTTATTTGCTTACAAAGACGGCATTCTAGAATCAGAGTTTTTCAGCTAACATCATAAAAGTGCATGTACTAGTGACAGAACGCCACTTTGCTGACATCTTCATCTCGGCATTGTCTATACAAGTAGGTTATTTTTCGGTTCTGCACGGGCAATGGGTGTACGAGTCATTGAACGACTCCGTAAATGACTAGGGCGAAATGTCAAAGGAGTACAGAACTACCTGTATAGTGGGCCGCTGCAATTGAGATGTCCTGTGCGTTAACGGACTAGAAATTAAAGTAGGTTGCACGTTATCGCCGAATATGTGTACAATCTTTGTTTGCAGTTGGGTTTTTGTAATATTTATCAGCAAGCTAAGTTTCTCTGGTAGAACGCTCAAACCAAAAGGGCGGCCATGAACAAAATTTCTGCTCATATGTGCTTCATGCAACTTGGTGTATACACTTGTGTTTTTATGACAGGGTGCCTACAAACTATATATTGAGCTAACAGCGATTGATACTGTCCGATCATTGATAGTAATGTTCCGCACGTACTGCTCCCTCCCTGCAAGCGTGGGCCAGTAGTGTGGGCTCCAATCCGCAAAATTTACCCGTGACACAAAGTTCTTGCGTCAGGCTCTTTACCACTGTTCTCGTTGGCCTCATGGTTAATAAGCTTTTGTGCTATGGCAGCCATCTTGTCGAGAAACTTGCTTGAGACCGCTTCTTTGTGTCTGTTCCTGCCTGGAATTATTGCGTGGTCTTCCTTCGTACTTTTCATGGGCAATTCGGAGCTGCTCTTGCCCGGGTCTTTTGCCATGGATGAGAGAGGTGGACGTTGGACACTGCTTAAGATTAGGTCATAGGACCATAACTGGCAAAAACCACTTTACTGTGAACCTAAGGAGTTAAGGCATCACTAACCGGCAGTATAATCATTTCCTGAATTAAATATAGTTAGATTGTATATGTTGCTAGGCAAATCGAATTTACTTTGCAAAATATGAGTCAATGCAAAATATCACGTTCTGAACAGCGGAGATTTCATCTACACAAGTCGAGGACAGTAGCTTAATTATCTAACGGACCATTAACGTATTAGTAACGATTGCTAATAGTTCTTTTGTAATCGGTTTTTGCATTTGGTCTTACCGGCTATTGGTAGGCGCTTTGTGTCTGAGGCGCCTTGTCTAATACCAAATACAGATCCCTATATATATTTTTAAAACATGTTTTATATTACAGCATTCGACTAACCTTCTGCCCTGCTGGACTCACTAAGGGAACCTCGTCTTGATAAAGAAAAAAAAAAGACATAACTATTGGGTTCACCCTGTAGGGCTTTACTGCACACTTGCTATCATTAGAGGCTAACTATCCCCAGTAGTTGATAACAATAGGCTTCTTCCGATATCCTCATATTTTGTGTCTAGGATGACGCCATTTCCTATACATAGAAACTTCTATTTCATGGCGTTTATTTACTGTGCGACCCTATTGAAATCCTTAGGGTGCTGACGCAGTTGTAAAGTGCACCACGTCTACGCTGCAGATTGCCTTCAGCCGCGTTATTATTACAGAAATGTCTTACGAATATTAGGTCTGGTTGAACCCTTTCAATGCGTTCAGGTTTGAAATCGAAAAATACTTAGACGTAGATGCTGTGAAATGGCTATTAGAATGAATACGTACCATTTGCCAACTTGATCAATGACTGTATCGAACTGTTCGGCAATTAATATCGCTCACTCGAGCAAACGGTGGTCTAGCAGAGTTTCCCTGAATGCGAGGTCCAGTTTGGCGGTCGGTCTGGTGCTGAGAGAGGAGAGGTCAGCCGGTGTTGAGCTTGACGGCCGTTTGAACGCATCGGTTGAGCGTGAGCTAGATCCGTCTTCTCCTTCGCTCGTTAATCGAGTTTTCGACAAAACACTAATTATTGTAGTGATGATGATGATGATTAGCATTCGCCTGCTCCAACGATTGGTTTAGTAGGAGGAGGTCTGCTATCATTAGATACGACCCGTCATTGGCGGTCGTTGAGCTGCAACAGCTGTCGCCGGTCCGACGAGGACGTGTGAGATTTACTGCCCGGAACCCGTCGACGAGGCACCCGGAACACGACGAGGCCTCGTAGCCTACGTGCCAGGCACACGGTCGTGAAGGCCTTGGAGTTGGCCGGCAGAACGGAACCCACGTGCGTGAGATAATGCTGTCATTTATTTTACAATTATGTAGCACCACATTTACTCGACGAATGCGATATCTGCTGCTACTTTTTTTTTACTGAAGACGAAATTGCAATGTTATATACTGGGTAATTCGTATTAAAATTCACTTCTTTTGAGGTTTGGTAGATCTCGGCAAGAAAACATTTTTTTCCTATGGAGGGAGGACGCGGAAACGTCTTGTTTAGGAGAGAGAGAGTAAATTTTATGAAAGTAGTTATTCTGCCTTTATTTCTCCTACATAGTTGTGCAAAATCTACGTTTGCGGGAGAACCCGTCAACACATGAAGGAACCAATCATATCGGCGTGTTCGGAGGCCACTTCACTAGCTTGCGTAGCGAAAAGCGAATAGCAGATTGGGGAAAGTCATGAAAAAGTCGATATGTTGCTATGTTTTACGTTAACGCGTTTTTTGTGAAAAATGGTAAAATTTTTCCATTACGACCGAAAATTTGTGTCCAAAAGACCAGTCTCGCGCAATAGCAAATTTAATGCCCGCTATTTTGGTACCAAAGTGATGGTGCTTCTTGGCACGGACCGATCAGCAAGGGAATCAGAGTATTCGTCAATAAATTAAGTAAACGAATTCAGGAGATCATGAGCGATCGAACGAAGGGCCAATTCTTGAGGCAAGCGTTGTCTTTGGCCGTTTGCAGAAATGACGCGGCATCTATTTTAGGCGCCATGGAGCAAAGTAATCCTTTAAAAGAATTGCGATAATACGTTCAGGCCTTACAACTGTAACACTATTTAACATTAAATAATATATATATATATATATATATACTTTTTTTTAATATAGATGAATTTGTCTGTATATATATATATATATATATATATAATATATATATATATATATATATATATATATATATATATATATATATATATATATATAGTGTATTATCAGATAAATCGCAACGAAAAAGCGGACGGATCGCGTAACTATCAAGCAGCAGCGTGACTGCGTGCGTGTTTCGGGCAGAACGAAGAAACAGGCACGTATTTAGTCTTCCACGGTTGAAGGTCTAATTGTTATTCTAATAGTATCGTTATGTGGTCCTGCTTGGTGCAATATAGATCAAAACTTAATTGCCTTTTTACCTGCAACGAAGCTTCACGACTGCGACCTCCGCGTGCTAAGGAAGCTTATTCGGGATTCGTTACTTTAATTATGAATGCAATAATCTACGAAGCTCTGCATCAATTTATACGCTGGAAATTGCTAAATTCAGCGCTGTAAACTATGCATATGTTTGTATAATGTCTAGAGGCGCCCATGCATATACCAAGATGGTAAACTTGGGTGCATCACAAGCCTAATTATTGCAAAAAGTTATATATATATATATATAATTTTTTTTACAAGACAACTACATTTTAGACGCTCGTAATGGGCTAAGTTGCCTGTGGCACGAAATCGTCTAAACGCATCTATCGTCATTGCGTTCTCGTACTGGAATTATATAGGCTTTCTTCAGCAGAGGTATGTAGCAGCAGTGCAATGACAACCACGTCCAACAAATTCAACCAGCACGGCCGGGGCTCGAACTAGCGATGTTTCGCTAACCGTGGTTGCCATGGCAACGCCCCGTTTCGAACGGTGCGTTAGCCGCCTAAGCCACCGCCGCTACTAAATATATATATATATATATATATTTTTTTTTTAAATATACGTGCGTTTTATTATTAACATGTGCGATGACCATAACTTCATTTGTTTTTCCGTAAGGCTAATGCCCGTGTACGGTTTTGCACTGATACATCCAAGCATCATTGTCAAAGGAAGGAAATATTGTGTGTAGACACACGTATCTTGCATGTTTCTACCTAATTATACCTAAATATACCTAAGGAAGCCAAAATAGTGACCCATAATTTAAATTATCAGAAGTCTCATATTATGCTAACCCCCATAATAATAAATAAGAAAACATTTTTGTACTTATTTTATATATCTAGTGCGTAATGATACGTTTTTTTCAAATGTGCAACATTTGCTCTTCATAATCATATGACAATTTGCAATGTGCTAACTAACAACATCTAGTTTCATTTTGTCAGCCGAGCTTAGCAATACTTCATCTAGTCAGTTTAGTGCATGTTTAGAAGCGTACACATGCTTTTGCACACGTGGGCCACGTGCATAGGCAGTTTGGGTATCTCTTTCTGTTCACACACACATTCATTCATGCCTCCCGCTGATCATCCCCACGCGGCAGCAGCAGCACCATCGTTGTCTTGGCAGCGGCGGTGGTCGCCAGGAGTTTCTATTCGAGGAGAGAAATTATGTCAGTGTCACTTAGCGTTGCGATGTGCTTTCGTATGGCGAGTTTTAACAGTCGGTGGCGTTCATTTGGAGGTTCACGGATGTTTGTGGGGCAGGTGTTTAATAGTTTTATGAAGTGGTGAATTGCTGTTCGGCGCACTGTTTCCGTTCGTGTGTATTCTATGTTAATTTTATCATTTTGCCGTCATCTCGTTGAATAGCTGTGTGTAGGTCTATTTCTATTTTGAATTTCACACCCGGTTTCTGTTTCTTCAAGAAGGAAGAAAATAAGTACGGATTCGGCATAGAGCTGACGAAAAGGAATTATTTTGAGTGTTTGCATCAGGGGAGCTGCACTAGTTATGGCGCTAACATCGGCGATTAGTCGCACCGCTTTTTTTTGCAAGATCATCAGCGGTTTCAGTATAGTAGGGAAGGTTCCACCAAACACGACGATTGCGTATCTAAAATAAGCTTCAATAAGTGCTTTATATAATTCTAGTTTGAATTTAGTCGTAGCAGACGAACGTATTTGACTGAGGACTGCAATGCTTTTTCGGATTTTGCGGGCGGTGTGGTCTACGTGTGAGTTCCATGTTAAATTACTGCTTATTATCACTCCAAGATATTTAATTGTGTCTGTTTTTTGTATAAATGGGCAGTTGCATGTTTTGTTTGGTATATGATTGTGTAGTTGGATTTTGTCAGGTACAGTCAGGTTGCGGCGACATTTTAAATTAAAGTGTATAAATTTTGTCTTGTTGTGGTTTATTACAAGCCCGTTTGTTTTCATCCAGTTTCCTACCTGCCTCAGCCCTTGTTCAACATGATGTCGGTCGTGGTAAAGGTTTTGTCTATATACGAGTGCAGTATCGTCTGCGAACATATATTTGGTTGATCCGTCGTGTAAGTGGAAAATATCATTACAGTACAGTATGTATAGCAGTGGCCCGATCACGCTTCCCTGGGGGACCCCGAAGGGTCTTAGATCTATCTCTGAAGAATCACTATTATATGAATAAGTTTATTTCCTGCAGTGAAGATACGTGGCGACTACGTTTAATGCTCGCGAAGTGATTCCCATATTTGACATCTTTTTTAGGAGACGGTTGTGCGGTAAGGTATCATATGCACGTGAGAGATCGAGAAATACTGCCACGGGTCGGTTTCCTTTGTCCACTTCCGAGGCTATCATTTCCTGTATTGCTATTAGTGCTGATTGTGTACTCTTGCCAGTTCTAAAGCCAAACTGATTTTTGTGTAATATGTTGTTTTCATGCAGGTGCTGTTTTATCCGCTTGGCTATTAGTTTCTCAATTAACTTACCAATAGTGCTTAATAGAGATATGGGTCTAAAGTTGTCGATATCTTGTTTGTTACCTTGTTTGTGTACGAGCACCAATTCCGATCGCTTTAAGGCCATTGGAAATTGCCCTTGTGAGAATATAGCGTTTGTTAGTTTCAAGACGATATATGTGAATGTCTCGTTTTGCTGTTTAATGATGTTGTTTGTTACGTAGTCGTATCCTGGTGCCTTATGAATTTTTAGGTGTTGTATTTCTCCATGTACTTCTTCCTTGGTTGCCGGTGCAAAAGAGCGCAATGGCTCGTTGAAGGTGTATGTAGGGAGGCTGTTGTTGGCTGATGTTTGTCCGGTTGACAAACTCAGACGCTCACCGACTGTAGCAAAGTGCAGGTTGACTTTTTCTACTTCCGCTTTCATTGACGGTAGGCTTTCACATACCGACAGTGTGTTTGGGTCAAGTTTGTCGGCGCGCCGGTGGCCCCTTATGTATTCGTTGATAACTCGCCAGTCTTTTTTCTTGTCCCCAACAAACTTTGCCTTGAAATAGGCATCCTTTGCGTGTCTTAGTTGTAACTTAATTTGGTTTCTAAGCCGGCAGTGTTCCTGTTTTAGGCCTGGGTTTATTTTAGTTCTTTCGAAAAGACTGCCTCTTTCTCTAATTTTTTTTAGTATGCTCGATGTTATCCACGGCTTGAGGATGGTCTTTTTTGCGCGTGTATGACCTTCTTTTGTATAGTATGTGGCTTTTTGCTGGCATGTTTGTAGTGAGGCCTGGATGATCTTACATATTGCTTCTGGGTTCTCTTCATGACCTAATAAATCGATCCACTTGATTTTCCGCACTTCATTCGCAAATTTCTTGCTGTTTATGGATTTGGGTGGTGTCCGGTTTTTCTGTTGTTTAAATGTGGTTGATGTTATGTCTAGCGTTAGCAGAATAGCACGGTGATCAGACACGCCTCTGGTACTTTGTAACTCGATATGAGCAACATCGATTGATCTCGTTTTTGTCAGTACATGATCGATTGTAGTGGCGCTATCTGCCGTAACTCTTGTGTGGTCTGTTTTTTGTAGTATAAAACCTTCTTTTGACAGGGTGTCCATGTACGTCGTGCTGATTTCTGATGATTTGCTAACATCAATCTTTGAATCTGTAAGGATTATTGTTTTTGTGAATTGTCTGATTTGCACATCACTTGTAGTTCTTGAATGAACAGTTCTGGTGAAGAAAAGCTTTTGTTGGGTGACCTGTAGATGCCTATTAGTAGTAATGTTGTGTCTGTTATTGTTATTTTTACAGAGCATATATCTGCGTTTTGCATTTGTACTGCTACCTGTGTCGTATCGTATTTGTCGTTTATAAATAATGCGACTCCTCCTGCTCTGCTTTTGCTCTCAGGTGAAAAAAAGCTCTTGTAACCATCTATATGTATGCTGTTTAGGGAGTCTTCTCTCCCCCAGGTCTCCGTGAGGACCAGTGCATCGTGTGCGGTTTTCGTTGACAACATTCCCAGGAGGAGGTCGAAATTCGCTGAAATACTTCTGATATTCAATAAATAAACCCTAAATGATTTACTGGCTTCCTTATTTATACCTACACTATTATTAAATTGATATTGTTGACATGAAACGTTTTCTTCCATGCATGTGCTATTTCCCCGAAATATGTGGTTATATCAAGTTGTCGGAACGTGAATACACTTGGTTGAGAAAAAAAGAAGACATGTATTGTCATAGATTTTACAGTCTCTGTAATAGTCTGTCGTGGTGCTTAATTTGTCTTCTCAGCATTCAATCTCTTGGGGTCTGAATATTTTGTAGGTGTGGTTTCAAGTGGTCTTTTTTCTCCGCTTTTCTCTGCGGTTGTGTTTTCCCGTTTTTTTTTCTAAATAATTTGTGTAATCTCGTAATCCAGCCAGTGATTTAATCTGCGTCTCCTCTCCAGACTCGTGTTTAATATAGATAGAGCAGTTGTGTATGTTTGTTCTGGTGTGTATGTTATATTTGCTCTTCCGTTTATTGCATGCCACTTTTAGTTGGTATAGTTGCGGGGCGATGTTAGAGCTGGCTGTGATGGTGTTTTGAGCTGTTCCGCTGCTACAGCTGCCGCCGGTGGATTCATTGTTGTTGTTTGAGGTTCCTGGTGCGGTTTGGTAGACCCCGCTAAGGGTAAGTGGTCTGGCCCTGTCTCCAATACGGTTTATGAATTTGCGGGCATTTTCTTCAGTGTCGAGTGTGGTTACTATAGCGCTGTTGGCTTTTACGTAGCTTCTTCTCCTCGCTTTCACTAACGAAATGTTGTCAACACCAGCAACACTGATCAGCTGTTTGATTAGGCTAGCAGTCGTGGCGGACGACTCCTTGGCGGGACCAGGGATGTTGTGTCTAACAACATCCCGCAGTAACTGTGACTGTTCGAGTTTCAAAAGCCGCTGGCTGTCAGCGCTTTCCATTGTTTGGCTGCTTTCCACTTTGTCAAGCCGCTCTGTTAGTTTCTGCAAGTCTTCTTGAATGGTGTCAATTTGTTTCACTTTAGCAGTCATTTCTGCCATTTTTGTTGTAATTGCTGCAATATCATCGTGCATTTTGGGAACAGTTGCAACGGCGTTTTTTTATCTCCGACAGTTGATTGTGGATGGATGCTAGTGCCGCGGTAGTGGATTTTTGAGATGGTGATTGTGCGGTGCCCTCGCATACTTCGCAGAGCCACTTCCCTCGTGGTTTGGTCTTTGTAGGCAGGCCCCAGCACGTTGGATGTACAGTGGTCTTACATACCTTGCAAACCATGAGCATATTGTCGGTGGAGCTTTTCTCGCAGCACAACTCGCACTTAAGCACCATTTTATAGGTGATTTGTGTCACTTAAGGTGTCAAGAAACTTGATTTTTCACTTTTTTCGGGGAGCCGGTGTGGTAGCGACCTACTCCGACATGGGTGGATGAATGAATATATATATATATATATATATATATATATATATATATTATCAGCTAGCTTCGCAAATCCTGGTTTTCCTATTCTAGGCCTCTGGTAGTCAGGAAGTTAGCATACTAAATGCGCTAGGTGAACCATTCTTAATGGACTGCATACGGGGTCGATGTCCCTCCAAGCATCTCAAACTATAATAATTACCATTTTCCCAGGGCCCGCCGCCGTTGATTAATAAACTTGCTTGGATCACAACTTTACCTAAAAAGAACAATATAAATATATATATATACAGGGTGTTACGTAAAAAGTTGTACTTCTTTCGAGGTTTGATCGAGCTCGGCAAGAAAATAATTTTTCCCAATGGGCGGAAGCCAAGAAAACGTTTTGTTTAGGAGTGAGGATGAAATTTAGAAAAGTCGTTATTCTTTCTTATTTTCTCCTACATAGTTGTACAAAATCTACGTTTGCGGGAGAACCAGTCAACGCATGAAGCAACCGATCATACCAGTGTGTGCGGCGGAAAATTTTGCATAACCTAAATGACACCTAACGCAAGCTAGCAAAAAGCAAATAGGTGGAATAAAAAAAATCATAAAAAGTCGATTTGTTGTTATAACTTACGTTGAAGCTTTCACGTGCAAAATCTAAAAAAATTGCCATTGCGCACAAATGACGAACACTCTCTGACGATAGCAAATTTAATGCCCGTCATTTTCGTACCAAAGTGGTGCTGCGTTACGTAGTTGCTGAGAAACTAGGCTTTTTCGACAGCCATATCAAAAGCAAAGGCATGCATACTTCCTAGCATCTTGACCTGCTTTACCACAGAAACCACTTGCGCACGTCCAGAAACACACCAGCATTTATTTATTATAAGAAGTGCTCGAAGTTCCGTCCGCCTACCACTAAACACGTTCTGTAGCGATTGCACAGGCTCTCTTGCACTCGTGTAAATATGTTAGGCATTGCCCTAACGGCGTCAGCAGCGTTGAATATACGGTCATCCAGATCTTCACGCGATTCAACGGGGGTTTCGTAGACAACACTCTTTAGGTAGCCCCACAAAATAAGTCGAGGCTTGTTAAATCGGGGGAGCGAGGTGGCCAAGCTATAGACCCGCCTCGGCCGATCCACCGATTCTTGAATGCTTCGTTTAGGTATTCTCGAACCGTAGCAGAGTTGTGTGGCGGCGCACCATCATGCTGGAACCACATTCTTAGACGAACGCTTTCCGGGACGCTTTCCAAAGGCTGGGGTAACGTATAAATAAAAAATGCGCGATAGGCAGACCTGACACTTCGTTTTATAGGTTTTGGCGTTGGCGGTTTTTCTTATGGTGTTTTGGCGTCTCGAATGACGAATTCCGAATCAAAGCCCGCGCAAATTTCCGATAGAAGCTTGTGCGAACGGCGAATAATTTCGAAACAAAGCCGGCTGCTCAGCGTAAACAAATGCTGGTGTGTTTGTTTCCGCCAGATTAGATGCAGCTGCGTATCGCGCGTTTTTGATTCATACGTTACCCAGTTGTTAGAAGGAAAGCTTTCGTCTGAAAATGCCGCCACACAACTCTGCTACGGTTCGAGAATACCTAAACGAAGCATTCAAGAATCGGTGGATCGGCCGAGGCGGGTCTATAGCTTGGCCACCTCGCTCCCCCGATTTAACAAGCCTCGACTTATTTTGTGGGGCTACCTAAAGAGTGTTGTCTACGAAACCCCTGTTGAATCGCGTGAAGATTTGGTTGACCGTATATTCAACGCTGCTGACGCCGTTAGGGCAATGCCTAACATATTTACACGAGTGCAAGAGAGCCTGTGCAATCGCTACAGAACGTGTTTAGTGGTAGGCGGACGGAACTTCGAGCACTTCTTATAATAAATAAATGCTGGTGTGTTTCTGGACGTGCGCAAGTGGTTTCTGTGGTAAAGCAGGTCAAGATGCTAGGAAGTATGCATGCCTTTGCTTTTGATATGGCTGTCGAAAAAGCCTAGTTTCTCAGCAACTACGTAACGCAGCACCATCACTTTGGTACGAAAATGACGGGCATTAAATTTGCTATCGTCAGAGAGTGTTCGTCATTTGTGCGCAATGGCAATTTTTTTAGATTTTGCACGTGAAAGCTTCAACGTAAGTTATAACAACAAATCGACTTTTTATGATTTTTTTTATTCCACCTATTTGCTTTTTGCTAGCTTGCGTTAGGTGTCATTTAGGTTATGCAAAATTTTCCGCCGAACACACTGGTATGATCGGTTGCTTCATGCGTTGACTGGTTCTCCCGCAAACGTAGATTTTGTACAACTATGTAGGAGAAAATAAGGCAGAATAACGACTTTTCTAAATTTCATCCTCACTCCTAAACAAAACGTTTTCTTGGCTTCCGCCCATTGGGAAAAATTATTTTCTTGCCGAGCTCTATCAAACTTCGAAAGAAGTACAACTTTTTACGTAACACCCTGTATATATATATATATATATATATATATATATATATATATAGCCTGCTCACTAAATAAAGACAGTAAACAAATCAATATTGTTATATCGATGTTTGTAGACACTCGCCCAACTTTCCTTCATACATAATAATCCAACTCATGTGGATTATATGTCTAACTGTGACAATATTTCCAAATAATATTTCTAAATAACCATTAGTCTTTATCGAATAACATGACTGCAGATTTTTTATAGCTAATCGTGCACTAAATAGCTCGTATTGTCAGGTGTGCCATATATTTGAACCCTGTGTGGCCTATTGATTGGCGGAGCATCTATTCATAGTTTCATCAAGGTTTGTAGAAACATGTAAAAAGCCAGCTTTTTTAAGACTTCACATTTCTGCAATGAGCGTGGTAGCCTAACGCTTTTCTACCCAATTGAAACACTTAAGACGTGCACATAGGTTTGAAATTTGCTTTATCTCTTCTTCTGAATTGTGGGCAAGACAACGGCCATTTTTATCACAGATTTTCTATACTTATGGGAAATTTTTAGAATTAAATTTATTACTATAAATTTCATTTTGTAGTTACAGTGGAATATGAATATCTAACTACCCCTGGGCCTGTGAGGGGTGCTACCAATCGAGCCCATCCTCGAGGCAGCCCCTCATTGTGCCCATAATTGCTGCCGCATTGCCGCGCTGAACCGCCAGAGATAGCCGCTGGAGTAGAAAGTCGAAAGCTCTTTTGTCTCCCGTCGTGAGTTCAATTCGTTTGCCAATCTTCTGTAAAAGTGACCATGCCTCAGGGCCGGGTCCCCCTAGTGTCTCCAATACTAGTGGCACAAAAATGAACTCGTCGGTGAGCTGGACGTATTTGTTGGTCTTTAGACATTCAGCCTTGCGTGCTGCGGAGCCAGCGGCTGATGCGCTGGCCTCCATGTTCGAGGGGGCGAGCGTGTCGGTGACTGTAGCATCCCAAATAGGCGCCTTTCCCCTTTCAAAAGGGATAAGCGTGAGACCGTCAGGCCTCTTTCCGTCGCTTCTCAGGAGGCCGGTTGGCTCTCGAATGCATGGCAGTAGAGCTGACCTTAAGGCCTGGGCGGTAATCTCGTTAATCTCGCTGTGACGGCTTTGACGTCCTTCGCTTCTGTTGCAGGATAGCCCGTGGGTTCCCTAAATGTCCACTTGTGCTCCGCACGGACACCGGTGTTCCTCCGTTAGTCTTGTTCCCAACCTCAAGCCGATACGAAAACTTTCGTGATCAAGTAAAGTGCCAAGGTTTGAGGAAGGGATGGCTTGGAGCCATTTGCTAGCCCATTTTTGGACAACTTATGGGAAATATAGTTTCGGTTTACAGATGCCATTTCAGACCTAAGAGAATCCAACAGTAAATGACACCGAACATGGCCCATTGGCCTATTGGCCCAGCGGTTTTCGTGAACATTCTGTGTAGTAGCAGCACAAGTAAAATTCGACCCTCAGGAGGTCTATCAAAGTACGAGGGTAATCAAGAAATGCCTTTGCACCACTTCAGTGAATTCCGGAGTCTTCAGACAGATTACTCTTGTGTTCTTTCTTGCGAGTTTTGAGTTCCGTTACGTAGAAGTTAGCTTCTGTATCTCTAGCAGCGATACGAAACATTTTAAAATTCGGAAAACCAAATACGTGTATAGCTTTACTTGGGGTCCGCCTTGCAAAAGGCGTCTCATCGACACCTGATTTATGCAAACATTTTGGGGTTTCGTGTACCCCTTTCTGCCGTGGCTGACATTTGTTTTGCATTACTATACTAAACAAGACTTTGTCAATGGCAAACGAACGCTCACTTGACCGCTAAAGCATGCCCTGAATTAAATAAAGAACCCTATATATTTTCTCTGGCCTCGTGCAATACACTGTTTTTTTATAGCGTAAATTGCCCGTGCATCCGGAAGCAATGAGATCTCTTGTGTTTCACATAAACAACTAACTGTTTGTGGGCAAATGAGTAAAGCTTGAACAGTGTTACCCTTTTGTACGTAATGTACGCTCGACGACTCGACTGCAACGTGCTTTCCGATCATAATGATTCAGATCGCTGTTTGACGCGAATTCAAGATAGGAGATTCACTATGATTCACGATGAGTTTAAATGTGCTTGGTACGGATTCAGCTCAGTGGCCCATTGCTTGAGAGCTCTCTTGCTCTTTGATACAAGTCAGACGTCAGCTCTCTGACGAAGGTCAGACTTACCATAGCATACGAATTTACTAATCGGGCTAGGCAGCAAGCCCGATGATTAATGACGGTGCCGGCACTTCTTGCGGTGCGTCTACGATGCTGCTCGAGTTCAGTTGTTGCATAGCCGCGCGTTGCTATTTTTATTTGAAAAAAAGAGCTCTAACTATAACAACGGCAATAAACTAGTACGTAACTAGTCTGCATACGTCTGACACACTAGCTTGTCATCGGGATTGGCGCGCGCCCCACCCGCGCGGTGGCCACATTTTCCTACGACTTAAATCTATGATGGCATACAGAATGCAGTACACACGCCCAAAAAATCCTGGCCGCGCAGAGGCACAGAAATAAAGAAATGAGCAACTGTATCTCGGGTTGATCTAGTTGTCGCGGTTGTCACCCGTTGTCAGCTTCGGGCGACTCGTATGATTATCATTGTGTTCTTGTGGACGTTGGATGTCAGCTGGCTCTGTTGGGCCGGCGGCGACGGCCGTGGTGCATGAAGGTTCTTCTAGCGAAGGCGGTAAAACGGTGAGATGCGGGCGAAGGCTTGAAGGGGTGGTGGAGGAGGAGGAGGGGGCAAGTGAGGAGAGATGAAAAGTGAAACAGAACGGGAGCAGTGAAGAGAATCCGCGAGATAAAAAGATAGGAAGAGAGAGAAAGAGAAGAAGAGAAAGGAAGAATGGGCGCGCACGTAGAGCAAGGAACCCCATGCGGCCTCGCCTCTTCAGAGGGGAGCAGTGAAGAGAATCTTCGAGATAGATAGAGAGAGAGGGAGGAGGAAGAGAGAGAGGGAGGGAGAATGGGCGCGCACGTGGAGCAAGGAACCCCATGCGGCCTCGCCTCTTCAGAGTGCTTTTGCCAGTTGGGACGCCTCACGGATGAGACGTGACCAGCCTTCGAGGGACTGGCTTGACCCTCAGCAAAGCGGAAGGACAGGCTGGTGGCCGCCAACGCTTGCTTGAGGGCGGAGGTTGGATGGTTTGTCTGTCGGTTCCTCGAACGACGAGCGATGAGCGCCGACGACAGCCAACGACAAAAGAGAGACGACGGATAGCATTACAGTCGTTCGGTGACGGCAGCGGTCGACGCGGAACGTCGGTCGGGAACAAAGCGTGCCATCGTGGCGTGCCGTGTCGTGTCGACCGGTGGACAACACGACGGTGACGGCAAGGGGAAGAAGGAGAGCGACCCTTAATTCGCCATAACTTTAAATCTGTCTGCTTCTCTGCTGACTGCTTGCCTCGGGCAGAATTTTGCTCCTTTTTCCCGTATTTCCTCCCTCCCGCCCGAGCGCGCCGATCACGACGGACGAGTTCCTGCCAAAGCTACTGCCATCAGACGCATAGTAAATCTCTTTTCTTTGCTTCGACTTTGTTCTGTCGTTGTCTTTCAACTCCTCGGCTGTTTCCCCATACTGTCGGCCTCGATAGTGGAGCCGTGAGTAGAGTCTATTACTTTATCCTACTGCAACGAGGTTAGTCGAAACTACTATTATTTTACTTCAATCTCAGTACTGAGAATTTAGAATTACAAACAAGTCGAACCCGGTGATGTGGTGCCTTCGTCTGCGCCTCGCGACTGGAGGAGACACATAGGTGCGCAGGCTCGAGCCCCATCGTTGCACATTTGTATTTATGGGAGTCTGTCTGGGGAGCAATGCGAAAAGCAGTCCCATAAACGTTAAATCTTGGCTGAGAGTCAGCCCAGGAATTATTTTTTTAGATAGAATCATTATATTTCCAACTTCAGTAAGAAACGTCTCCGCTGTACTGACAACTAGCCCCATGACGCGACATTTTAGGTAGCCACCTCATTAGAGATGAGGTAGCTGCCTTCTTCTATTAGAGATATCATCCCAGCGTGAAATTAATACCCTAGACGCTTTACCACATGAAGTCTACAGCCCCACACTTAACCACATGAGAGTTGACTCTAATCGTCCCGCTTGCAATGAGCTTGCAAACGCTGCCGCTGCAGACATTATCGACTTAATTGGGCGTATGCTATTGCATTCGTTGTTAGGACCAGACAGTGATCGCAGGCCAAACTGAAGGCATCCTGTGTGTTCTTTTAGTAAATGAATATGACGTGTCGACTTAGGGAGGAGACAACCAGACGAGCAACGATGGTGCTAAAAATAATATTGACGCATAACGTGCAAACAGCTGAACGTGTAGAGGAAAGGAGCGACCCTATGGCCGGCATCCGGGCTGTTCGGACGCAAGCGGCTGCACGCGCTTGACTTGTGTAGCTTTCTGCAGGAACAGCAGGAAGGGGTCAGTGTTTATGTTGCGCCATTTTACCGTCAGCGAGTGAAATGACCAATACACCGGACGCGGACGATACATCCGGTCGGGGGAAGGAGATTGCACAGGATTCTCAAAAGAACGCCGATAACCGCAACCAGAGAGAATAAGCGAGCAAACTACGCCGGTTCCGGAAGGGGAGTGTTGCGTTCTCTAACGAGCATCGTTACATGGCTGTGGATTGCAATGCCTCTGTGCTTTTTATTGCTGATAAATAACTTGCATTCTAAAGTAACAG
This sequence comes from Dermanyssus gallinae, assembly GCA_003439945.1. Lineage (NCBI taxonomy): Eukaryota > Metazoa > Arthropoda > Arachnida > Mesostigmata > Dermanyssidae > Dermanyssus > Dermanyssus gallinae. The sequence goes on from QVRM01001414.1 coordinate 224,073, forward strand.
ATGCCCACGACTCGATTAGAGCTTGATTGAAATTGTACAACAGAAGCTGTGTGCGGCACACATAAGTTGCGCTTCTACGACAGGTACGTCGTCCAGACTGTATTAGTTACACGCAAACAGATGCGTGTTCTGTGCTGCGCAATCTTTTGAACCTAATGTCCGCATGTTAAAAAAAAAAGGTCATATCCTGACGATTAACACGTCACGAACACAAACACCGATGATTGGATTTTGTAAGGAACGTTTCAATGACGGCCGATGCCCAGCAATGCGTCTACACGTGTATACCTTACCTTGATACCTGGGACCGAAGATGTGTTCGACCGTCGATGGCGGCACGGTCAGTTGTGCGTTTGGAGGCCCGAGGCACGCAGCTCAGCGACACATTTTGCCCGGGGGCCAGGCACACCATGCATACGGAAGCCAGCCTAGCTAATGAAAGACGATGTGTGAGGCCTTGACGGCTTAACCCTGGCCTTCTTCGATGCGGAGAGAGTCCTGTCGTGGGATGGCACTGAATCTAATCTTCAAACTCCCTCTGTTGGCGGTCGCGGTGAATCCCATTCCATACGTATTCAAAGGTTAGGAAGTTCACTGAGTGAGTACGAGCTCTACAACTTCACGCCGCTGGCATATGAGATGCTAGGTGGCCTGAGCGTGTATCGAAACGGCTGTTTACTACGGGAAACAGGCAACTAGTGCGCTCTTTAACGTTTCCTGCCAGCGGTTGTAATTCGATATCCAATGATAATGCGTTCCTCTGAGTACGGGGCGCAATGCTTCTGAACACAGCACTAGTGGCGTGGGAGGGGGATGAAACGACTATATACATACACATTCAGCCGGAAAGCCAAAAGGGCATATATCTTGTGACGCTCGTTTTAGCTGTCAACGGGAACCGCCCAGGTAGAGTTTCGAATGCAAGAGGAGGGAAGCTGTCAAAGCCACGAATACCCAAATTGTATTTTTCCTAGTTAAACCACAGTGATTGCATATTCTAGACGAGATGCACCAACGCTGATAATCAGGGATGCTGAAGAGTCTGTCTCGGCAGCGACCGACAGCTCGTCCGGAATGGCCCGTTGTGGAAGAATAAGCGAGAGCCCACCAGGGCGACACCTGTCATCTCGAAAGCGCCTTTGAGTTTGAGAGAGAACGGGGACGTGGTCGTACTAAAGACGATTGCACTCGCACATCATGGAGGTGTTAGGAACTACGATCTGCACTTCTTGCGCATGGCGGTCCAAGAGCGTCTACCGCAGGCTCACCGCACCTACATGTATGAAGCTCGGCAAGCCGTGTGCCTCCTCTCAAAGCGGCACATATCCATTGTGCCGGTTGTTTCGTTTTTGGTTGTTTTGTTTTCTCGGTGCCAGTGTTCTCTAGCAGCATCATCCGCCGAGACTCTGTCCGCCTTTGTCTGGAGAAAAGCTTGGAGTTTCGTGTTAAAGACCTTGTAGAACCATTGACTCTGGGATTTGGGATTGCCTCGTTTGTGTGATGGCGACAGATCGACAATAAACCGACAGGGAGCCATTAGTCGTTACTGCCCACCAAGTTGCAGCAATGTAGTGTGGGATAAGGCTTCCGCTTGCCCCACAAAGGGTCTGAAGTTTTCTGATTGACTCCAAGTTTTAGTTTTCATATCCTAATCGGCTCACGGCAAAGCGGCCACGAAATTATCACGGTGTGCAAGCGTAGACCTTGCAGGCTTTGTAGTAGCATCAAGATTTACAAAGGTATATATTTATATGTATATATATATGAAATGTCGCAGCGTTATACAATAAGCAATGTAAACACCTTTTTTGTATTTATTTTACTTACTCGTACACTGCGACTACTAAGATCCCATCTGCGCCGCGCATCGTTACGTGCTGCGGTTGCACTTCAGACTGTTAAGTATGGGTGTCTTTCACTTTGAGCGTCGGTCTTTCCGGCCGCGTTAAAGTTCTCTTCAGACGTGAGGATGTCAAGCACGCATACGTCAATGCGTACACCTTTATGCTTTTACTTCGTTGACGCCATGATCGCATCTTCACTCAGCTCTGGCTGCTTCCTGCGCACCTTGCGACCATGGAAGGCATCATCACTATCAAGCCAGCTCGAATCGCCTCTCATTGCAAGCCGGTAGCCCACGCTGTTATTATTGTTATTGTTAATATTGTTGTTGTTGTTGTTGTTGCTGTCGCTGTTGATGCAGCTTCTGTTTCTCTTCCTGATCCTGCCCCAATTCCTGCTGCTGCAGGATATGCTGGTGGTTCATGAGGATGCATCACGTGGCTCCACTTCTAGGCGCCATCACTACTACTACTACTACTATGGGAAAGACTTCTACTATTACTACTGCTCCGCCGAATACATCATTGCTCTACTACCACAACCTACCCTAGCAACAGCACTGTAGCAAGCAAAGATAGCAGGGGTAGCGACGCTATCGGGCAAAGCGACCACGTCAAGCATTCTGCCCCTCGTCGTGGTTCATAAGCAAGGTTACTTCCGGCACACGCACATACGCCGGATATTAATCTCATCATTGTCGTCAGCGTCGTCATCATCAAGCACTATGTGTCTTGTCTCTTCCGATTAAAATATCGCGATAGTTGTCGGTCGGTCGACTCTAGCCAGTGTGACACACGTTTGAGCGAGGCCAGTAGATAGTAGATAAATAGAGAGAGACAGAGGGACAGACGACGAGCAGAGGGGGGCAGCTCGGGCGGGCAACTCGCAAGCAATTCTGCCCTCTCGGCTTTTGTGGCAGTCCCCCCCGGGCCACTACCCCCCGGCTACTACCGCCGGGGTCATCGATGCCGTCATCGTAGCGAGGTGGACGCTCGGGCTTTCTGGGACGCTGCTACTACGTTGGACGAGCAGCGTCGTCGCATAGGCGATTTGAGCCGGCCGATGGAAGAAGCTGGTCGGCGACGCGGCTCAGGTTCAGCTCTGCTCTCGTGGACACTCGTTCATTGGCTGGACGGATCAACGCTGATGATTCGATGAGATTCTCGTTCTGTTTCTCACACTGGCATTCTGATTTGCTCTCGCCCTCTCTCTCTCCTCTTCCTTCCGAAAGCTTGCCTACGCTGCAGAGTAACCTACTGTTTAGCTTATTTATGTCTCCTAGATATTGGATTACATTAGACGGAGATTCGTTCAATTCAAGATTTCGGCTCTTGTTGGTGTTGTTGTTGTTGTTGTTTTTGTTGTCGTCGTCGTCGTTTCTTCTTCTCTCCCTATTTCCCACTCAGAATGTCTGATCTCTCTTTATTTCTCGTGTTTGCTTTACGTACTATATCGCAATGATGATCCACCGCGCTCCAATAAATTGGGCATATCACCTGGCATCCATAACGAAAACAAAACACTGACAACAACAGCAACGTCTATACGACGCTGGTTGACGGGCCGCACCGCCACCAATCACCGGCGATTATTGGGTATCCGTTCTGCGCCACGTCAAGCCTCAACTGTTTACCGCCTTTAGCATCTCAAAAGTCGCGCAATATTGCTACCTGCAATGATCTTTGCTCCAGTGAAAAATATAAAAAGACAAAAAAATAATTAAAATAAAATAGAACAAGAAGGGTTCACATGGAAAAACCGATTATGACAATTAAGAAAAAAAAAAAAATATATATATATATACATACATAGTGTTTCATTAAAAGGTGCATATATCTAAACTTACTTATACGCCATATTTCTTTTTATCTTCTCTTTTATATGATTAAGTTGGACCTCTTTTTCTGTTTTGACTTGAAAAACAGCCTACCCTTATGACTACGGCATCTGCTAAACTACGCGTAATTGTTGTTATAATACGCGTTGTATATTGTACGCAGATTATTTGACAATTCGAAAATGACACTGAGTCACGTACCTGTATACCCTGACCGTAACTAGATGAGAATGCCGACAGGCTTGGCGGAACATAAAAACGAGTATTGTTAGTATTAGCTGTCGTTCTGCGGGGCAATAGCCGAAGGCCATCAATTGTCGAGCACCGCTTAATTAAATATTCGCTCTGTTAGCCGAGGCTACGGTGCGAGTTGGAGAGCGAACGTGGAGGCAAAATTGCTTGTTGTCTCAGAGTATGTCGTTGCTGGCTTTATGTGCAACAAGACTGCCAGGAATTCTCATCATTTTGAACCGCGCCAAAGTCTGCTGCCCCGCGCAGGCCACAGTGGCCTACAGGCGTTCCCTAAAAAAACGTAGTATGCTTTCTTTGGGACTTTATAGATGATCGTCGTTGGAATCGGCTGCGTGTACTGGCGAGAACACCTTCGTGAAATAGAGATAACTAATTAGATTCATTTTACTGCACAATAAAGATAAACAACTATACTAAATAACACATATAAACGTAATACATAATAGTATGCATAACACAGGTCCACAACGCACATTATGAATGCCGCCAGGTCCAGAGAATGCGGTGGGTGCTCAGTTAGGATCCTAATTAATGTTTTACAGCGTAGTACAAGCCTTATTAATACTTTACGATGTTTTATAACTCGTATATTGCTCGTATTACTTGCATGCGATTGCGCGTTGCCTTAGTGGAAAATTACTCCTTCTCTGCTCTCGAGTTGTGGACGTGTTCATGTCTATTTTGCTTGGACACGTTGGAGTTCTTGGCACTAGAGATCCGCGTCGACCGTCTGGTTTCTTCTCAAACATTCTAAGATAACGATGCCTCTGATATCGTATCCACAACACAACAAATCCGTATCTGAGTGGACGTTTTCCTTAGGCTGACTCTAGGAACTGCCCGCGCCCTCAGACCAGAAGTTTTGCCTGTTTACATTCTCGAAAAAAACGCATTTTTAACCGCAGGTTACCGAATGAACCAAGAACGAAGCTTAACTGCGACAATTAGGATCATATGTGCAGAAGCGCTTGTGCTCCAATTTGTTGTTGTTATTACGCGTACAAGAAACCCACAATAGAGCTCAGAGCTTATTATAAGATTTTTTATCGTATTGGTCAATCTCAACTTCTTCCGCAAGTTCTCAAAAGATTGGATGTCGTTTTATCTAAAAATGCAGAATGTCCTTTTTCAGTAATAAGGGTCATCTATACATTGGTTCACGGTCCAGGTTAAAATCTCCACAACGGCGAAAGATCGCGGAGATGTTTCTACAAGCTACAACAGCGTTGCAATCTTATTTTGTGATTCAAATTTGCAATTTTACATTCCTCTGGCTTTTCAGAAAGCATCCATGTTTTTGGCGCAAAAGCGGTGCCTACCGGTTGATTTTGCCTAGAGGGTTCTGCAAACGACAAACACTTCTGCATCAGCCTATTAAAAAATACTTTTTAGGGTATTTCTTACGTACGTTATGTGTAAATACATGTACGTATGCCAATCTATATACAGGGTGTATACAAAAGCTTTTATCATCGTAGTAATAAATTGTAGATTTCGTTAAAGCATTTTTTTTGTCCAATAAAACTGCATTAAAGCATTTTTTTTGTTGTCAAATGGTCTCTGAGAAGTCTTGTTTCGGAATAAGAGTTAAATTACTACAATTTGTGACACTAGTGTTTTTGCCCGACATAGGAGCGTAAAATGTGCTGTCGCAAGACAACCAGTCTTCCTAGACTGAAACTAAACACACTGTCGTGTTCCTAAAAAATGCTGCTTCTTCTTCCGAAGAACATTTAAGGCCGGTCAGAAGATGTGACACGAGCGTTTAGAAGAGAATTCGTTAAAAATGAAGTGCTTTAATAGCCTTCATGCAAAATACCTCAAAATCAATCTCCAACGACTACTCACGACACTCAAAACTAACACAATAGGCAAATGCCGTGACAATCACTTTGGTACCAAATCTATGTCAATGCGAGCTGTGGTCGTGGAGTAATTAATATTTTTCGGCGGATTAGGTGCACGTAAATTAACTGTGTGGCGACGCGCTGCGGCTGTCGCGCAACATGTCGGCAGTAGTGAACGTCGCCACACAGTCATTTTACATGCACTTAATCTGGACATCCCGCCGAAAAATCTTAACTACTCCGCAACCACAGCTCGCATTGACATACATTTGGTATCAAAGCGATCGTCATGAAAAATTGAGCGATTATAGGGTAATGCTTTTGTGGTATTTTGCATGAAGGCTAATAAAGCACTTCATTTTCGGCGAATTCTCTTCTAAACGACCCTGTTGCATCTTCCGATGTTGACGGCCTTATATGTTCCTTGAAAGAAGCAGAATTTTCTCAGGAACACGACGGTGTGTTTCTGTCTAGGAGGACTGGTTGTCTCGCAACAGCACATTTTATGCTCCTATGTCGGGCAAAAACACTAGTGTCACAAATTGTAGCAATTTAACTCTCATTCCGAAACAAGACTTCTGAAAGACCATGTTCCATTGGAAAAATATTTGCTTTAACGAGCTCTACAATTCCTTACTACGATAACGCGTTTGTATACACCCTATATATATATATATATATATATATATATATATATATATATAATTTTTTTTTTAATATTAGTATACTGTACAGGCATCCGTAACATAAACGTATATAGATGTATATACGCACAAGCAAGCTGACGGTATGTGCGCGTATCTGCTAACGGACAACTTCCGTCTGGTAGAATTTAACAATGGGCTTAGGTATTTATATACTCGGCGATTATTCGACTCTCTAGGCTCTTTTTCGTCTCCTAGAATCAACGGCGTTAAGGGCGCTGGCGTTCTGGCCATAGGAAGAATCGGTTCCTAAGAGAAGTCCCATGAAGTAAAGTAATAGTGTATATGTGTGTATCTATGGATTTGCATATGCGACGTGGGAGGACAGCCAAACGTTCTGGTGTGTCACGAGAAGCCCTAAAAGCACGATGCACGCATTATTACAAACCGTGCGTTTTGGATTCCTCCATATACGATTACGTAATTGTTACGTACACGAAGTATGCAGCAAGTTTATATGCATACCCAGAAATATTGTGACACCGCCTATATACGTCGCACGAAGTTCGAGTAAGCGTGGGGTGGTCTATATTTCGTTTCCAAATCGAGTGCAGTGTCTCCTCCCTTCGATGAAGGCCTCAGATTTATATGTGTCGATTGATGCATCTCGAGGTGCAGCTGATTGTGTTGGGCTGATTGGCGGGGCTTCATTGGCGTTTTGCCCTAAACGCCAGCGAAAAATGAGGTTCCTTAGAAGTAGTCTAGGATTATCGCCAACAATCACAGTTTTTTTACAATAATATATATATATATATATATATATATATATATTTGCTTTGTACAGAGGTAACTGGTGAAATGCGTGATGTACACCTGGCATTGTTGTTAAAGCCACGGTAGTGTAGGACTCACAAACCGACTAGAATACAGTGAACCTCTTTGCCCTTTATCGAGGGGTGATCGCAGTACTGTTACAATTCACTTGGCCACACTTTTCGTTATCCAGGCTACTCGACTTTATGTGGCGGTTATTCGCCTTGGAGACAATTTCTGCAAATATTTTTACCATTTTTATAATCTGTGAAGAGCGCCTTTACAAGGCTTGGCATGTCTGGGGGGTCCCCAGTCGTAGGCTCTAGGACAGTAGCTCTCGCCCAGTGTCGAAAAAGGCGCAGCGTTCATAGCAGCGCCTTACAACGTCAGTCTCCTCTGAGTTGCACATGCGAGTTAAGGGGGAATCAGTTTTATTAATGCGGTGTAGGCATTGCTGAAAGCAGCCACCATGGCCTGTTAGCAATTCCGCAAGTGGGTGGGTAAGCAAGCCGTGTTTAAGGCTGTACATTATTTTTTAAATTAGGAGGTATTGATTTTGTCCAGTATCCAGGATGGCCTGAATAGATTGCGTTCTATTTGTATGCCTGTTCTTTAACTCGTAGGTCTCAGAAAATCTATCTGTGTTGAGCGCCATCGGTCTTTGGGTCTTGTTAAGAAGACGGTGTGTTGTTGCTTTTGTTTTCGTGCGCTCCCATAAGGGTGCGGCGTATAACGTGATGCTCTCTATTACTGATGCTGAGAGACGGCGGCAAAAGTTGGTTGCTTCTCTAGTCCGTGGGAGGACTTTCCGTAACTCTGCTGAGGCTTTTGCTGCATAGCGCACATGAGGTGTTCCTGTAAGGGCCCTACTCATAATCACCCTTGAGTACTTGACCATGGCCATCCAGGTGCATATTTAATCTGTGTAAGACGCTTTAGGCCGTTTAAAAAATAGTTTCTGTTTTAGGTAAAGCCATTTCGAGACCTAGCCTGTGGAGCTATTATCGTATATCCGCCAGGGCCCCGCTGGCTGTTCGTTCAATCAGATCCTCATCACGGGCCGTAACGAGCAGTGCCAAATTATCTGCGTAGGCAATGCAATAAACTTCCGGGGAGCCCAGTAGTCTGAGTACTCCATCGTAGGTTATATTCCACACCGTTATTCACCTTTATCTAAAGCTTTGCTCATAGCGGCATGTGTGGAGTGTCCGGCGCGAAAAACATGCCAGTTTTTCGACAGCGCCTTCTTGTCTTCAAGTTATGTAACTATTCGTCTGTTGATAATGTGCTCATCTGCATTGAATAGTCAAGAGAGCATACTTATAGGGCAATACGTTGAGGCGTGTCCTTGTGTGTAAAACATATGGTTTACCGGGTTTGAGGATATAGGTCAGACTTGCCGTTCTTTTCAAGGCTTAGGATAATTCCCGCTAGTAAGAAGATGCATGCGTTTGGAAACCTCTAGAAGATTCTTTAGGATTAGACAAACTCGATTTTAACTCTGGTTTCTTGGATTGAGAATGACTCGAAGGTAAAGTCTAAAGTTTCTTCAAAGAGTACCGGATCCGTCGGAAGTCTTTATGGAAGTGTGCAGTTTCGTTTTTATATATACATAACTTTATTATTTAATCCTAGGGTTACAGAAAAATGTGATTACCTAACTTTACTAGGGCTTGTGAGGAGCGCTACCAGTCGAGCTTATCCCCTCTTATTGCTGCCGCATTGCAGCGCTGCACCGCCAGCAATCGCCGCTAAAGTAGAAAGTCAAAATGTTCTTTTTCCCATGTCGCCGGTTCAATTCGTTTGCCAATCTTCTGTAGACGCGACTATGCCTCACGGCCGGGTCTCCCGAGCGTCTCGATTACTACCGGCACGAAAATTAACTCGTTGGCGAGCTAGGCATATTTGTTGGTCTTAAGACATTCTGCCTTGCGTGCCGCGGAGCCAGCGGCAGATACACTGGCCTCCAGGTTCGACGGGCCGAGTGTGTCGGTTATTGTCGCATCCCAAACAAGCGCCTTTCCCCTTGAGAGTGCAGTTATAGTTGGTCGGGCTACTTCTATTTTGCTATTAATAATGGCCTTATGTAGGAGTCTTCGTGCTTCTCTGTATTCTTCCCATAAGTAGGAGAATTCTGACTGGTGCCTTACTTGCCAGCGCGTACATACTTTGTTGTAGGCGGTGACAGGTTGTTCGCTTTTCGGCAATCTAACTATTCTACCGGTAGCACAGTAAACGATTGGCTTCTCTATATACGTTGTATATTGTATATATATATATATATATATATATATATATATATATATATATATATATATATATATATTAGGTAAGTCAAAAAGTTCGTCGGATTTCTGGGACCACATTTTTGAAATTCCCGCGCTCTGCAGCAGGGCCGCCTGAGAGTGCGGCTGGGTGTTTACGTTCAGGAGCAGACCCGTGGCGGCGCGACGGTATACCGATTCCAACTTTACCGTTTCGTTTGCGGAATTGGCAGCTGTTTGCAATGGAGGACAAAAATACGCATTTTCGACACATTATGTTGTTCTCCTACCGTGAAGGCATAAGTGCAGCGCAAACAACCCGGAGGATATGTGCAGTCTACGGCGAAAACGCAGTACACAAATCCACAGTCGAAAAGCAATTCGCCCGTTTCAAAGCTGGAAACTTCAATCTCGAAGATGAACCGAGGTAGGGACGACCCAATGTTGTAGAGACCGACGAAGTCATAAGCCTGGTTACTTCGAACCCAGGTTTGACCATAAAAGAAATTGAAGATGTAACGGGAGTCTCCCACGGAACCGTTTGGAATCGCCTCCATGATGCAGGTTTCTCGTGCAAGCGGAATATCTGGCTACCACACGACCTTAATGATAGGCAGCTTGAAGGGCGAGTCGATACCTGTCACGCACTCCTCCGGAGGAACTCGAATGAGCCATTTCTGAGGAGATTGATAACCGGCCATGAAAAATGGATACTCTACAGAAACGTAACACAACGAAAAGAAGTTAGGTCCCCAGAGGTTCTCAGGCCGCAGCTATCCCTAAACCCGAAATTCATCAGGAGAAGGTTATGCTGTGCTGCTGGTGGGACTGTAAGGGCGTCGTGCATTTTGAGCTGCTTCCAATGGGTCAGACGATCGACTCCGTCGTCTACTGCAGACAACTCGAAGATTTGAAGGCTGCAGTAGCAACGAAGCGCCCGGAATTGTCAAACAGGTGGGGCGTCACTTTTCAACATGATAAGGCGACACCACACAAAAGTTTGGCCACCCGGCAAAAATTGGCGGAGTTTGAATGGGATGTGCTGCCGCACCCAGCTTATAGTCCCGACCTCGCACCATCTGATTATCACTTGTTCAGGTCTCTCCAGAACTCGCTTGATGGCACAACTTTTGAATCTTTGGAGGCTATAAAAAATCACCTCACTCAGTATTTCGACGAGAAGGACAAGACGTTCTGGGAGAAAGGAATTATGGATCTACCGATGCGATGGGCGAAGGTTATCGAACAAAACGGTCAATATATTATTGAATAAACTTATTGTTGTCTGCATAAATAAGGCTCTTTAAAATCGGGTAAAAAGCCGACGAACTTTTTGACTTACCTAATAACTGCATGGAAATCTGCACAAATGTAAATAAAAATATAGGTGGTGATTTTAATTGTGATTTGACAAAAGAAGGAGCCAGGCAAGAAAGTTTTAAAACTGCAGTCAACGAACTTGGATTAAGCATTCATAATAAATGCGATGATCGAACATATTTTAGCTGGAACGGATACAGCGCGGTCGACATTGTTTTATCATCGATACCACAAACGGTCGAGGCTATCTTTGATCTTACCGTAATACAATCGGCACACCGTAAGCACTGTCAAGTGGAGTTCAAATTACACCGAAGACAAGAAATGGCGACACCTATAATCAATCGACCCTCTCGCTCAATGGATGTCCATATACTGGAACAAGCACTACAAATGGCCTACGGCACAGATGATATAAACTATATTCAAAAAACGATTAAGTGGTCTATCCACACGGCTGCAAAACCAAAGAACGTGAGACTGCAAAGACACAAGCCGTGGTTTGAAAAGGAATGTCGCCAAATAAAGAAAGTATCTGCCTGTATAAACCCACAACGTTAACTGAACTTCTACAACTGGCGGACTTAAAACGATTATTTAGAAGTATGAAGAAAGAAAAGAAACGGCATTACGAGGAACAACAACGCATTAGGCTAATTTCGGAAAGCGTGCGGAAACCATGGCTACTTCTTCCAAGGAGACCAGTACCTTCAAACCCATTGATAAATGACGAAGAGCGGGTAGCCCACTTTACAAATCTATTAACGAGAGACGTCATATTGCCAGATCAGGACCTTTTAGGCAATTATATCGAAGCAAAACGGGAAATCAGCAGGACCCGATCGTATTTTTAATGAACACCTGAGGTCGAATATTGATCCTTTATGCCTTATTGTGACAAAACTGTACAATGCATGTGTTCAACAAGGCAAAAATTCCTGAGGAGTGGCGGAAAAGCTATCTATAGCCTATATTTAAGCGAAAGGGAGATGCAGCTACGGTTTTTTAAAGAGGCGATCGACGTCAGATGCAGTCGAATTTGTTTTAACCCATGTACACACACATCGCCTCTCTAACAAGAAAATGACATACGCTGCGTTTATAGATTTTCAAACTACTTTCGATTGCCTGCCAAGGGACCGTTTATTAAACATGCTTCGCAAACGTTTTAACATAACAAGCCCCCTTTTTAGTCTCGTTCATAATATATAAGCGCACAATATAATTTGGGTGAAAAACGGCGACCACTATGTACAAACGCCCGTAACACAAACCATCGGGGTAGCCCAGGCAGACTCAGCTAGTTCATTTCTTTTTAGTTTGTATATGACTGGACTCGCGGACTTACTGCATAATCGTAAAGCCCATTTTGCATTTTATGCTGACGCACTTTAGCAAAATCTCGTAACCATCTACAGTTTTACCTCAACGAAACTGCGAAGTGGTGCGAAGAGAACAAGCTCAAGATTAACGCTGAAAAGTCACAGGTTCTACGCTTTAGCAGAGGAGGGTCATACGCGGCCAGGGATTATGATCTGTCAGTATATGGGCAACCACTCAAATTAGTTAGCCACTTCTCGTATTTAGGCGTCACACTAACCCCCGGGCTCTCTTATAGCAGACATATCGAGGAGATACAAGCAAAAGCTTGCAATGTTTTTGTTAGACAATATGCATGATGTGAACGTAAAAACAGCTATAAATTGCTTTAAAATCAAAATACTCCCTGTAGCAACATACTGCCTTTATACAATTGCACCATACCTGACCCTTAGCCATTTAAAAAGTCTAGACAAGCTAAAGGCCAGATATGTTAAGCGTGTTTTGCGGCTTCCAAAGTGCGCGTCGGCAACACTTGCCTTAGAGATGTGCGGAGATAGAAGACTTATTGAAGACCTAGCACTTAGTAACACGAAATTTACAGCACATATTCTAGACTCATATCGAGCCTACAGAGAGAACGGAAATTTAACATTTGTCGCTGAGAGTTATACTGATTCTTTAGTTTTTGTTGTTGTTCTTTTGTTTCTTTGTTCTTTTGTTCACGTAGATGGAAAGGAGCCATGCAAAGAAACCGCTCGCTAATCTGCCGAATAACCTGGCACGGGTACTACCATTACATATGCATGAAGTATTGTACGCTACCATATACTTGTGTGCCCAAAAATTTGCGGAACGCCCCTATCATCCAAAGTTAAATACATATTGTAAGACCAAAAAGTCACATTGTGACACCTTGTGAAAATTGAATCAACTGTCTACCAATTTTGTGGTGAAATAAATGCTGAATTGAATTGAATACAAAATTGATTGCTTTCTAAAGCTCGGTCCAATCATCGCCTCTATGAACGCTGATGAACTTTGAGGTCATCGGCATACGTTTTGTCATTGATGATGTGCCGCACCGCGACTCCAAGCCCGTGGGGCACGGAGGATGGTCAGAATTAGAAACAACCTCCTTAAAAATGGCCTTCATTTAGTAAAATATTCTCAGAGAGCTAAATGCATGCCCTACGTCTCTAGAAAATATCGCGTACATCAGTGAGCGTTGCAGGACCCTTGAGGCACTCCTGATGTGCACCGGCCACTGGCTCAAAAAGAATCGTCTACTTTGACCTTAAACGTTTTGTCGTATAGATAAGCCTTGCACGATTATATGACATGCAAACCAATTTTCAAGTAGTATCGTTTTCAAATAAAAAATTGACGTATTTCGTATAAGAGCCAGAATATAGTTTTGACGTACTTCTAAATGCTGAGTTCCTGTAGAGCGTCCTTTGGTAAGCCCATGCTGACTAGAGTGGAGGTGCTTATTTGCGGACATGAATCTTGTAACTTCGTCGACGAAAATATTGTTCATGACAACACGCGCCACAACACGGTAGTTTTCCGGCAGGCTCCTCTGCCTTTCTTTTTGGATTGTCATCACAATAAGTTCATTGGACAAGGTTAAAACGGCTACAGCCTAGAAGGAACGAGTGAGGACCAGTAAGAGACTTGCCCAGACGTCCGCGAGTTCGGTAAAAATAACAGATGGAAAATATATCTCAAAATATATTTTTTTCGTAGTAAATTCTTGTGTCATTGAGCTGTGTTGTTGCGGAGCATTGTTATAAAGTATCGCGGTGTTAAACTGGCATTACAAACGTTCCCCATGTAGTTGAGAAGAGCGTTGGCTTGCTCCATGTAGCGCAAAGTAGCGTCAAAGTTCGGTTTTAAATAATAAAGTTCCCCTAGCGAAGATAAACAGATTTCAGTATTGCCAGATTAAACTTAACAGCCGGTGATCGGACTTCACAGGCTGTATTACTATATTACCTTCTCCATTAACTACTACCCTCATTATCATCCTATTTGTATACCTTAATCAACTCACTCCTACATCATTAATCCCACCCGTACCAGCCAGCCAGCCTCACTAGCATCTCCATCGACGTCGCCGTTGCCACCGCTATTTCTATCATCATCATATCTTCATCGTGGTTATTATCGCACCGAACCGAACTACAGCCGAGAACAACAGCGTCCGCCTGTAAACCAATAATATCTTGTTTGTAAATAGACTAGGCGGCAGCAGCGTGGGAGCCGCTTTAAGCTCCCAGGTCTCCGTCAAGATCAAGATATCCACTCCCTTAAGCGCTTCCTTTCCTGACAACCTAGAACGCTCTTGTTGCTTCTGACGCTTCGACGCTTTTGGGATTCTCGTCAAAACTACAGGGCAAGAAACAAAAGCACATCAATAATTCTCCCGGCTCGACTTGCCTGACGTTCACGAGATCTGTACATTGCACGCCTCCTAATCATAATTAACATTAGGCTCTCTCTAAAATGTGTGCAAGCACTTCCGGGGAGCAGACGGAAGAGATTCTATTCTGGAATTGTGAAGGATTCTCGATTCTGACAAGAGCGTTCTAGGTTTTTAGGAGAGGGAGCACTTAAGGGAGTGGATATCTTGACCTTGACGGAAACCTGAGAGCTTAAAGCATTCAAACTAGTGGGCAGAACAAAGGCTTTTACGGACACCTCTTAGAGATTTGCTATTGAACATTAGCGAGGAGAGACGATGTACGAATGTGAGACAGGACCTTCGACTAAAGACTTGGTCTCCACGGGCGCATATAAAGAGGATTTTCAGTTTCTGGGGATGGGATCAGTTGATTTGAGCAAACCATGATTGAACTCCCGCCGCCGTAACTAATGTAATAATGATTTTATTATTATTAGTGTTTATTATCACATATATAGTAGGTTTAATAATAATAGTGTGCAAGCTTGCTTTCCCTTTGTCGCCTGTAAACTTGTTGCCGTCGACAGTTGCCATTATGGTCTGCCTCCTCCGTGAATTAAACGGTCTGCTCTCATTGGTTAGTCTGCGACACATTTTTGTTGATCTTCCGCAAATTATCCACGTGCTTTTCGGTGAGCTGTGGCGCCAGCTGTTAGTATACAGCGGACCTGCAGGGCTTTATATTATGTAATTACCTTATCAATTTAAAAACAGACTTTGCCTCACAGTACACGCAACGACAAATGTTTTTGGCACACTTCAGGGACTGCTGTTTAAACTCGATAGCGGTAAGTTGGCGATTTCGCAAAACGTTTAGTAAAAGCAAGCGGTTATCCTGGTGAATTATAGTTCAAACCCTGCCCGAACCCGCTGTTCCGGTTGAAGCTGCCGGCGGTCTGTGAAAATGGTCATACCCGGTTGACGAGTTACGAGACGCGGGGTGTAGCCAGGCCCAATCAACGCAATGTCGTGGACGGCTCTCCTTGAGGAGGTGCCTATTCATTAGTACTTGATGTTAGTTCTACCAGTGAATAACGTTTTTTGAGTAACAAACAAAAAAAACATCTTACTAGATATTTCATCACGCGTTTATTAGAGACACCTGCAAATAGGGCGGATGAGCTGACTAAGCTGACAATGCATATCTGAGCCTTCTTCAGTTCAGTGCACCATAGGGCTGAGACTGGGATATATCGCTTCAAAATTCGGAGTGTGTTTTAAATTTTAATTGTGCCTAATTTAATTGTATTTTTAAAATGCGGCCATTTTTAGTTACTTTTGTGCGTGCAAAGTATTCCTCCAAAACCAAATGTGATGGATGATTCGATTTATTGTTGGTCCGAAAGTTCATATGCAGTTCATCATGTAACGTTGTTGATGTAATTGATTAGTGTGCCAATTTTTAACTTCGACTGCAATTTAGCTTTTCCACCAAACGAGGAAATATAGTTTTTTTTCTGTTAGCAGTATGTAAACGCGTTCGCAACTCATATAACACAATAGTTTATTAAGCAGGTCGACGGTAGATTTTCGTTTTATTTTTTATAGATGTACCGAACGCGCGCTTAGCATTAGAGCATGATTCCAAAAAATCAAAATTTTCAGCAACACCGAATTTAACGTCTGAATTTCATCATCTCGGAATCTCGCCCGTATAATGACTGCTTGACTGGTGCTTATTCTTCCTCGTGTTTTTTGCCTTCTGTGACGGTAGGTCAATAAACGTTCTTCGCTATTGACTCAAATCAAATTTAGTTTTTTGCTCACAAACGACCGCGTCTCGTTGATTATTTATTGTTTGTGTCTGTTTGCTTCGACTTGCGTTCAGGGCGCCTAACAAAGCTAAAATGCAACGCCGGCAATATCTTGCTGACTTAAGGTGTTGATGCGGAATTTAAACAGCTGTTCGCAGCCGCATGTCTACACTTCTCTTTAGCCAGCAGCGCGGCTGCCGCTGCGATTGTATCGAATGCATCCCCCCAGTATCCCCCCCCAGGCAGCTTTCAAAGATGCACAGGATTTGTTTATGCCTGCTTGCTCCAGGCGACGGAGAAATGAATGCCCGTCGAGAATCGCTAAACACGAACGATGTGAGACAAACCCAAACGTTACGCGGATACCCTTCAGCGAATACAAACTTAGACATAGAGTTCCAAGACTGTAGTCACTGTAGGTGGCGGCCTGCGTCTTCGACGGGTGGCGTGCGACTAAACTAACAGGGCTACAATCTAACTTTCCAAAAGTATACAATGTGTGTCAGCGCGAGTTTAAGATGATGAGGGTACAAGCCGAGATCCAAAAGGCAAGCGGCGCTACCTTCATTGTCCTCATTGTTAGCAGACGAGTTAGCAGTCAGTATTTTGGAAATAATTCGAAAAGGTACACTGACGATAGCAAGAAGCCGTGGGAATGCAGAAAATGCAGGTAATAATTAGCTGCAGCATTAGGTGCCCGTGGTCTGAAAGGGGTGATATGTGTGCGCACACTTATCAAGCAAACTAAAAATGTATCAATTATTGTTTGTTCTTTAGTGAACTTATCTGCCTGCGTCGCGAAAGTCTGGACGAAATGCTTTTTAGAGTAAGAGGCTAGCTTTTAGCAGAAATGCCAGTGTAGGCGACAAACTGTGTCAACTACTATATAAGCATAACGTAAATATATTTCCTTATACTCATTGTTATCAAAAATACATGAAAAATAAATATTTTTTTCTAACGAATAGTTGAAACGGAAGTTGAGCGGGTGTTTGTTGTGCCCAGGGATCATATGTACGCCCTTTTTATAGATTATGTCAAGGCCCTTGATAAGGCTTTCCGACACTTACTAGTCGATTTATTTGGACGTGCTGGGGTGGGTGGTTCTTTCCTACGAGTGCTCCCGGCTTCTCTGCTGAAGACCGCCTAAAAGTAAACATAAGGGGGCGAGGAACCTTGCAGCTGAGTCGAAACGTGGGGAACCCTCAAGGGGACTTTCTCAGTTGCCTAACCTTCTTCTTGCTCATCGCAGCCCTAGCCCGCCATGTGCGGGAAAAGTTTAGAAACGCTGTCGTTGTTATTTATGTGGATGACATAGTAGTAGTTGACCGGGACCGCGGTGCCATTCGTCAAATTGTCAGTGATGTAGAAAGTTACCTTCACCGTAAGGGCCTGCAAATAAATTCGTAGAAGACAAAAGCCATTAAGTATTGTCGTGGAAATCAATTGGCTGCAGCAGACGTAATACCTTGCTTGGACTTTGGCAACTCCTTCCCGTATTTAGGCCTGAGACAGCACATCGGCAACAGTTGAAGTAGTATTAAAGAATGATTCCAGCTCCTCGCCTCTTCCTGAGGCCATTTAGGTGAGAGGTTTTTAGTGGGTATTATGCCAACAACATCAGCATCGAGTTCCACACTACCCGCTTTTGGTGTGCGTAAAAACAACTTTCGCTCTCACCAAAAAAAAAACACATCGGGTACAGGTGTCGGGCGGCTCTTGCCTCTAGTCATGCAGAGATGAGAGACCCTCGGCTGCTGCCTCGGAGTGCGGCAGTGCGTTTTTTGAGCTTATGATTGAACAAAAGTTGAGCTACAGCCTTAACAGGGTGTGGTGCCATCTTTTAGAGGCAAATTTTGCGCAGCTAGAAGTATGCTTCATAATATATACACAAAGCGTGTACTTTGCTTGCCGCGGACGGCAAGAAACCGCTTTGTGTACCTGCTAGCTGGTTGCGGACAGGCAGTGAAAACGATAAGAGTCAGGCTTAGGTCACCTATTACAGGACCACCTTAGCAATTTTTGATGGAGTGGCAAGGAAAAGTTACCGAGGCATCGACAGAGTTGCGCAGTTGTATGTGTACCTCGCCAGGGAACTTTGGAATAGAATAGCAGGCATTAGTCAACACGCGTACACAAGGTATATTGTGTATACCTATTATTACTTGGTGTGTTCGACGCGAATATTTCACCAATTTGGCGATCAATGTTGGTGTTGGTTCTGCTCGCAAATGTGCGCTAAATCGGCGCGCATCTTTGTACTTTTTCGTCCCCCCCTTGCCATGTAAGCAAAAATTCTCCGCCATCCGTTTTCGTCTTTCCCGGGTCTGCGCAGTATAGCGCACGCAACTTTCGGAACGGACTTATGAATCAAACGTTTAGGTCTCTTATGAGCTTCTCGATTTGTCATCGTCTATTGGCCCATAGAACGATGCAGATATACATGTATGGGCTTTTTGATGCCTAAGGCATTTGCAAAATTTGTAATGGTTCTAAAAAATGCCCAAAGGGTTCAGCTCTAGTTGGCATAGGCAAACATAAATGAATACTAGTATTACTACAAATAAGCTTGCTGCTTATATATATATATATATATATATATATATATATAAATATATATATATACCCTCCAGAGATGGTTGGTTCCTACATTGGACCCTTCGTAAACGTGCACACGTTCGCAGGGACCCAATTGTCATGTTCCCACCGTCGGTGATTAATTACAATGAATAAATGTCGGTATATATAAATATATATATATATATATAGTATCCAGAAAAAGCAATAAAATAACTAAATTAATTTTTTGCGTGTGCAATTATTTATTTTTAGTAAACTTTTTAAACGTAGTTTCTGGAAATTGTGCGCCAGCGGTGTTCTAATTTCTTTATTCCTTTGGGAGCATAGAACTGAAATGGTTATTTTGTTATTTACGCCTGATGTTCTACTCAATGCTCGTTTGAACGAGATGGTCATAGCGCCCATCCACGCTAGGGCTGGCTCGACGTGCAATCGACTGTGGCTGTGATTGTATATATATATACGAGGTGTGTTCAATCGTTATCGCGACTTTTGAATTTTCGCGGGTTACGTATATTCGAATTTCGATTTTTTTTGTGGCGTTATGTTGGTACTCATGTCTCTCACTTATGCCGACAAGCTCGGCCATTTTGAATGTTCACTTAATTGTTGACAGCTGCTTTGCTTGCACGTGTTTTGGATCGTCTTCGATTTTTACCTATTCAAAAAAATGGATCAAAGAACCTGTATCAAATTTTGTGTGAAAAACGAAATTAAGTGCGCGGATGCATTCCGAATGTTGACTGTGGCATACGGAGAAGCTACCTTGGACCGAAGCAACGTTTATCGGTGGTACAAAATGTTCTCAGAAGGCCGAGAAGATGTGAACGACGAAGAGCGTGCCGGACGCCCGAGCACTTCAACAACAGACGAAAAAATTAATGAAGTGGAGAAAATGGTATTGGCCAATCGTCGAATCACCGTTAGAGAAGTTGCTGAGGACCTAAACATATCGATTGGCTCGTGCCATTCGATTTTTATCAATGATTTGGGCATGAGACGGGTCGCCGCGAAATTCGTACCAAAATTGCTCAATTGCGACCAAAAACAGCATCGCATGAACATTGCTAATGAGATGTTGGACTCTGTCCGCGACGACCCAAATTTGCTCCAGAGGGTCATAACTGGTGACGAATCGTGGGTTTATGGTTATGACGTGGAAACCAAAGCTCAATCATCTCAATGGAAGCTGCCGCACGAACCAAGACTGAAAAAAGCGCGCCAAGTTCGGTCGAATGTGAAAGTTTTGCTGACAGTTTTCTTCGATTGCAGGGGCGTGGTGCATCATGAGTTCTTGCCACAGGGTAGAACGGTCAATAAGGAATATTACCTGCAAGTTATGCGCAATTTGCGCGAAGAAATCCGCCAGAAACGCCCGGATTTGTGGAAGAACAAAAATTGGCTTTTGCACCACGATAACGCCCCTGCTCACACATCGTTGCTTGTGCGCGAGTTTTTGGCCAAAAACAACACACTAATGATGCCGCAGCCACCGTATTCCCCAGATCTGGCCCCCTGTGACTTTTTCTTGTTCCTTAAACTGAAGAGGCCCATGAAAGGACGACGTTACGCTACGCTTGACGAGATAAAGACGGCATCGAAGGAGGAGCTGAACAAGATAAAAAAAAATGGTTTTTTGAAGTGCTTCGAAGATTGGAAAAACCGTTGGCACAAGTGTATAATATCTCATGGGGATTACTTTGAAGGGGACAAAATAGATATTCATGAATAAATGAATAATTTTTGAAAAAACACAAAAGTCGCGATAACGATTGAACACCATATGTATATATATATATATATATATATATATACAGTCCCTGAAAAAAATATAGGGCCACCCATTTTTGTTACATTTCACACATTTATTATAACATATCGTGTTAAAATTAGAGAGATTAACAGAGTAACAGCGAAGACTTCTATCGACATTTAGGGTCTCGGATTACTTTGAACCACGAGATTTTCACATTTGGCACAGCTACACCGCGAATAAATTATAAGGTCACTAGCAAGATATCTGTTTTTACAAATTAATTAAGCAGATCAACGGCATTTGGGCTAATTTCACGGCATTTAGACTATACATAGTACTCAGTGAACTTCCCATTAAGTCAGATAACCTCAAAAGTGCGGTTTGGTATAGTGTTAAACGAATTTTGGATGCCGTTTTGCAAGAGCTCGTCCCAAGCCTCGAAAATTGTTTTTTATCCGTGTAAGCTTTTTGTTCGAGCCAGCTCCACACATTCTGGGTCATATTAAGAACAGATGAGAGTGCAGGCTAGCGAAGGAATTCAATGTGACGTTGGTCGAACCAGCTTCCAATCAGCCTGGCGGTGTGAATCGGGGCGTTATCGTGTGTAAAAACGAAGTCTGGCTATCCCATCAGCTTAAAATGCGCCGATTGCTCTTTTAGCAAATCCCCGTATCGCGTCGAATAAACACGACCGTCTAAAAAAACAATCGACGACTTTGTATAATATCCGACAGCAGCCCAGATCATCACTGAACCGCCACCTAAGTGACGTTTTGACAAAATTCGTTCTTCCTTGCGGACATCGTGCGAATAATAGTAAAATCGATCCGATGCATCAAAGTTAAACTTTTTTCATTCGAAAAGAGCGCTCTGTGTCACTCAGTGGTCCATCACATCGTATCGTGGGCACTCAGTGGTCCATCACATCGTATCGTGGGCACTCAGTGGTCCATGACATTTTATCGTGGGCGAAGTCAAGACGAGCTTTCATCAATCAGCGGTCAATCGTTGTTTTTTCTTGTGTTCTTGCTAATTTGTCTTCCTGAGGAAGCTTTGCACAATTTCGCACTTTCGTTTGCACGTCGGCCGCCGCCGCAATTGCCCTTGCCGAGGGCGTAGAGTTCGACGCTTTCTTCAGAATTGCAGCTTGTTTTGTTCCGAAATAAAATTTGGACGCCCGGAACTCCTTTTTTACGGCGTATTTTTTACCTAAATGAACAAAGTTATTTACTACTTGGGCACAACGCCCCAATTGACAGGAAATTTTGCGATTAGAGAGGCCGATGTCCTTATAAGCCTTGATATGATCCTTTTCTTCACCCATGAGGCGCCAGCCTAAGCCTATCGTTTGAACAAAGAAAAAACTTCTGGTAGGAGGTCTGCCTTTGTTTCTGTCGAGCCGTTAAATGAGCCCAAATGTCGTTATTCCGTTTAATTCACTCGTTAATACATGCATCTTGCTAGTGACATTATCATTTTTTCGCGGTGCAGCTGTGCCAAATGTGGAAATCTCGTGGTTCAAAGTAATCCGAGACCCCAAATGTCGATAGAAGTCCTCGTTGTTACTCTGTGAGCATGTATCACTGTGATCTTTACACATTTGGCTATAATAAATGCGTGAAATGTGGCAAAAGTGGGTGGCCCTATATTTTTTTCAGGGACTGTATATATATATATATATATATATATTATTTGTTTTTTTAAATTAAAAACAGGGTAAATGTTTTTTTATCTAACTGGACATACAGGCCCGAAGCACACTTCTTACTACTAATGCACTACTGTCTGAGCCTTAGTTCTATATTATAAGCAGGTCTGATTAAGGATTGTCGTTAAGTTTGCGGGCTGGGCAAAACGCGTCTGCTGCGGATAAGCCGTTTCTGCGAGGACTAATTACTCTACGCCCATTAGCACTCAAATGCCAAGCGCCTTTTTGCTACACGGCCGCCTTTATTACGCTAAACCTTGTATTGCACGGACAACTTAGTGTTTTCGGTTGCAGCTTGACGCTGGCACAAACTCTGTCCGCCAATGAGCAAAAGTGTAAAACAATTTTTACTTGAGTTAAGGGTTATTACTCACGTCGTAGTCTAGATTATTCGCGTTAATTGCTCTATTCTGGCCCACACACATGTGTCCAGTATACACGCAAGCAAGCTATATTACAGGGTCGTCGAATAGACAGCTATTGTGTTGTTATCTTCGTACCATTAGATAGAGATACCACACACTTCACGTCACCGCGTCATGTTTAACTTCATCTCAAACGTGATGTTTGGAATGGTCGCAAAATGGTTCAGTTGTCAACGTTCAAGTAGATACGAGTCTTTTCCCTAGGCGACTTGGGGAGTGTATCAATTGGTATTTATTAGTTGGTCAATCAATGTGTCAATAGATAACTATTCGATACTATAGTTTACGCTTCTGAGCTACTATGACATTGTTTGTAGTGCGGTTGTTGGCGGTCTCGGTCTAATTCTGTTCCGTTATACATTGCATCCCACGACTGTTAATGGGATGATGGAAATGTCGAAAACGTGCCGCAGTCTCTGTTTGTGGCGCTGACATGGCACACTAGCCACTGAGTGTCGAACGCGAACTGTCAACTGCAAAAGGCTAATATCGTAGGTTTAGGGTACAATGTAGCCATTTGTCCGCCTACTATCGCCTTACTCCAAGTTAGTTTGCACAGCCTGTACAAACGCATCTGTCTAGTATGTAAGGGAAGACGCGTTCGTTCTGTTCTATTCTATATGATAATGTATCGAGCATAAATTGCAATATAAGTATATATATAAATATATATATATATATATATATATGTATGTATATATATATATATATATATATATATATATATATACATACGTATATATATATATATTTATATATATACAGGGTATTACAGGAATATTTGATCAACGATACATGGAATTGTAGAGCTCGTTAAGGCAAATATTTTTTCCAATGGAACATGGTCTCTAAGAGGCCCTGTTTCGGAATGAGAGTTAAATTATTACAATTTGTGACATTGGTGGTTTTGCCCGACATAGGAGCATATAATGTGCTGTTGCGAGACAACCAGTCCTCCTATACAGAAACTAAACACACCGCCGTGTTCGTGAGAAAATTCTGCTTTTTTTTCGAAGAACTCATAAGGCCGGTCAGAAGATGCTACATGGTCGCTTAGAAGAGAATTCGCCAAAATGAAGTTATTTTATTAACCTTCACGCCCAATACCTCAAAATCATTACCTTACGACCACTTACAGCGCTCTAAACTAACATATTCAGGCAAATGCGCATTTCATGACGATCATTGGTACCAAAGTTATAGCAATGCGAGCTGTGGTTGCGGAGTAATTACGATTTTTGGTGGGATGTCCAGATTAAGTGCATGTAAAATGACGCGCTGCGGCTGTCGCGCGACACGTCGGCGGTAGTGAACGTCGCCACACAGTCATTTTACATGCACTTAATCTGGACATCCCACCAAAAATCGTAATTACTCCGCAACCACAGCTCGCATTGCCATAAGTTTGGTACCAAAATGATCATAAAATGCACATTTGCCTGAATATGTTAGTTTAGAGTGCTGTAAGTGGTCGTAAGGTAATGATTTTGAGGTATTTTGGTAGGTTTGGCGAATTCTCTTCTAAGCGATCATGTAGCATCTTCTAACCGGCCTTATGAGTTCTTCGAAAGAAGCAGAATTTTCTCACGAACACGGCGGTGTGTTTAGTTTCTGTAGGATAGGAGGACTGGTTGTCTTGCAATAGCACATTCTATGCTTCTATGTCGGGCAAAAACACCAAAGTCACAAATTGTAGTAATTTAACTCTCATTCCGAAACAGGGTCTCTTAGAGACCATGTTCCATTGAAAAAAATATTTGCCTTAACGAGCTCTACAATTCCATATATCGTTGATCAAATATTCTGGTATATATATATATATATATAAATACAAATACATATATATATATATATATATATATATATATATATATATATATATATATATATATATATAATTTAAATTGTCTCCAGTGCGCAGGTAGTACTTGCTTCATTTCCAGTTATTCTGATTAAACCCATGAGGACGTCGATAATGTTTAGGTTTTAACTTAACAAACGGTTCTTATATATATATATATTGTACTTTTCCGGACGTCTTACTCTCCCATAACCTTCTCCACGGGCGACTTAGTCATGGATGGCACTCTACTAAAACTGTCTCCAAATATCACCTGTCTGGGCTTAGTGTTCAATGAGCGTATGACGTGGAATAGCCACGCTAACAAACTCCAACATAAATGTGCACCTGCTGTTGCTGCACTTGTCCATCTTTGGCTTCGTAGGCTTCAAGTCCTTATCCTCGTCTTAGTGTATAAGGCGCTAGTAGAGCCTCACCTCTGCTATTGTAGTGTCGTCTGGGGTGGGACCTATCAGAGTGTCATTGTATCACTTCAATCTCTGCAAAACAAAGCGATTCGTGCTATATTTGGTCTGCGACCTAGAAAATCAGTCGCCTTCCTGCTCAAAGAACACGGTTGTTTTAGTGTGAAGCAGCTGATATGTTTTCGAGCTGCCATTTTTGTTTATAAAATCATTAACAATCTTATAGAGGCTGGCGACCTTTTCCAAATTACACCCTCTATTGCTGCACCCTACCCCCTCCGAAACACACGACCTTGCATCGCCATCAATCTTCCGCCATCACGCCTACTTGCGAATGGACCACGTCATCACTTATTTATTGTTTGGAATAGAATTCCTGCCCCATCAATCATTGCTACCATTCCCCGTCTTTCGGCCTTTAAGAGTAGCCTTAGAAAGTTTGTTTCTTCCTTGTAGTTTTTTATTTTTATTATGTTAGCACTTCGGAGTGGACATTTTTATTTATTTAGTTTTATTGGTGCTCGCAATTTAATTTCATCTTCATGGACCTTCCTCTAGTCATTTAGCTATTTATCATTCAATACTCGCACAGTATCTCTGTTTTTATAATGAATTGTTGTTTTTTTTTTAAAGTTTGTTGTTTATTGAAATCAATTACTATACACGTGTTCTTTATTATTAGTATTACTACTGCTTTGATTAATTTACTTTTCTTTTCCTTTTGACGCAACGAGCACAACTCCTTCGTTCAAGCCCATGGGCAACCTCCGCAGTACAGAGGCTGTATGCTTTCGAGTGTATTTGCAAGTACTCATGAATAAAGCTATGTGTTTCATTCTTATATATATATATTCAAGATTTTAAACGTGGTTTATTAGAGGAACTGCACACTCGGCTCCCTTGATAGGGCAATAGCTAAGGTCATCAGCGTCGTTATAAAGTCAGCTTCTAAATCACCACCAAATATGCGGCGTTCTCTGCGCTGGTACGATCGAAATGCTTTACGTTGAGACAATCATAGAGCCTTTCAACAATCTTCGTATAGCCTAGTTGCGGGGGCTATTTACTCAATCACACGGAAACATTATTGAAAGCTTTAAGACTCCAAAAAGCAATCATTTGCTAACACACAGGAATGCCTCCTTATAGTAAAAGCATAACGAGAACCTCATCTCAACACACAACAGCCTTACAACTTTACGAGCTGTCCAATTCCATCTGCCTGCTTCTACTTCACACGAGCTTGAAGCTCACGGGTTTTTTTTTGCTGAACATCTTGTGGAGCCATTCAGTGTAGCTAACATCAATATTGCTCGCGCTCTTATGCGACAAAGTACCCAGGCCAGAATTTGTGAGAATGCAACGCCATCAGCAGGTGCCCGTAAAGCAGTCTTATTTTAACAGATGCCTTTCTGAAGACACTCTGCCAGGTAAGTGGTGCAAATGCCTTTTCAAGGTAATCCTAAAAGAAAAAGGATACCGTTTGGACCCGCGTCGCGGCCGATATCAAAAATAATTGCGTTCACAAACTACTCTCAAGCATACTAAGCATACCTCACAGATTTTCTAACAGCACTGGCGTCTCTTCAAGAGGAGCAACCTGGCTTTAAAGCCGAGCGGCCCACTATCTCAGCCTGTCAAGTACTTCTTGAGCACATCACAATCTCATCAGGCCAGAAAAAACTTTGTTTGTAGCTTTTAGATTTGAAATCTGCTTTCGACATCGCACCCGTGATGATCGCATCCCGTTAAAGAAGCGGGGACAGGCTAGAGTTGGACTATGAATGCACACTCAGCGCACTTCGGATGGTTAACCAGATTATACTCGATAATGGTGTGGGCGAGCATGACACGCTTGACCAGATGACTGGCTATACGCTAGGGGATTATCTTAACCCATCCTTAATCTTAACGTTACTCAGCAATATGCCATACATCGTAAGGCGCTCTTTGCGGTGTTGTAAACTCAACAGTTTACAACAGTCTACGCAAATGACCTGGTAATACTTAGCAAAATCCGTACTAACGTACCTCAAAGTAAATTGTGTCAAAAACAAAGACTATAAAGTTCCGGCGCAGTGGGCAACGAGCCCGCGCAGATAAACTGCGATTTCACGGCGAGCAAGTGCAGCTCGTGGACAACAATTGCTATTTTGGGGTAAAGTTTTTGTTTCCAAGTACAATCTTTTCACAACATGTAACTGAGCTTTGTAGAAAACACTTACAGCGGCAGCTAGTATTAAAAGCCTAACACAGGTGTCCGTTCGGACGGCCATGACACTGTTCACGCTCAAAGTGGCATTCATAGCTATCTACGGCATCCAAGTGACGTGAAAACATCCTAAAACATCGCATTTATGACAGTTGGATAAGGTAAAGCCAGCTTTTGTGAAGTAAGTACTTGGCCTTTCGTCGAATTCGCGTAACAAATTAGTACATCTGCTAGCGGGCTCAATATTATTTATCGACTCGAAGCTCGTAGACCGTGTTAATTTACCTTAATTGGCCGGCTGAAAACGTTTCGGCACGAGTATTCTCAAAAAAATGTCTTTAATTCCCAGCAAATTTTAATGATTATCAACTATGACTAACTTGGCCTGGAAGGATTATCTCGGTCCATGTTGACACTTCGTCACTTGCCACGGATTTCACCATATATTATGCCAGTCTGCTGGGCTTGTGTGAACCCAGAGATGACTGCAAATGCCGTCGTTATGGCGGTCCATGTACCTTGGATCACCTCACCAACTGTACTGAATCCGTGTCGCTTTCTTAGCTCCAGCTCGAATACTCATAAACCGTTTTAACTATTGTTGTCCTATATGTTTTGTTCATTTTTACGTACTTAAATAGAGTGCATTTATAATAAACATTTGTTTCGCGCCGGGAGGATAATGAACTAGATCATTTTCATCTTCAACTATCCGAGGAAGTTCACTGTTGTGAATTGACGTAATTCAGCACGACGGCGCCCCACTCACACGAGCTAATTGGCGCAAAACCGGTTAGACGACAATTTTTACATATTTGGGTCGAAACACTTTTGGCCACCGTACAAATAATATAATTTATTCTTTAGATTTAAATCATTGTGTGAGGCGTATTTGGGCGAGCCTCTAATAAGACTCCATACACTACCTTATCACTCGCACGCACTGCCAGTTTGCGAGCATTTGAGGAATTATCCCGGCATAGTATGCAACGGGCCTGCCCGCAGTTTCGAGCTTGGCTTAAAGCACCTACTGAAGCAAACGACGGTTAGGTGTTTATTTATTCTATTTCGATGCAGTGCAAGTGCCGTATATCACAGCATACACGATGTGGCATAGGATGGGAGACTCACCATCGATGCAAGAATGTCTGCGCCAGAAAGTCTTACCGCGTAGGTAATTCGCTTTTTTGTCGTCTGCCTAAACTGAAGTTGCATCAATTTATATATCACAAATGTATCATTGTGAGTCCGTCACCACATTGACGCTACTTAGTTTATTTCAGAAGAGAGTCAGCAAGCGGTTCCTGGCAATGCCTTCCACTTTGCATCTACCTAGTCAGCTTACTGGTATCGTTTGTTAGGGAATCGGCCGTAAGCTAATATATGAAGATAGTTTTGAGGTGTTGGAAGTTCTCGAATTATTTTCCAGACTCTAAACATGCGTCCATCAACCTACGTTTATTTTATCTGGCAAATTAAGTAACTTAGGTTGAAGTTGTGCCTAGTGATAGACCGCCGTTTATCTGCTCGTGTTGGTCATCGAGCTTCGCCTGTACGTGAGTTCATTTGGTCTGAGTTTTTCCAGCACCCGTATCTATAAAATCCAAACCAGTGATTCCTTGCGAGGTAATCCCCTCCAACAGAAAACGCGTATCGCCATACCGGCGGAAGAATACCTTGTTGTTTCATAGCGAATCTTGAGGCGGTGGACAGGTCATACAGTGTCACCGTTGGAGTGCCACAGAGTTTTAGTGTAGGCCCGGTTGAGGGCGCAGAAATATCGGTCAACACCAACGACCCACCCCTCGTGGTAACTTCCCGGTGGGGGAGTCCTGCAGGAGTAGCCAAAGTAGCGATAACCAAGGGTACAGCCTATTGTGGAAGCGCATCATCTCAGGCTAACCATCGAAAAGACCGTACCACTTTATCTCACTGGCATAAAGAGGACAACAGAAATTTTCACCAAGCAAGCGGGACGCGACCTCAGAGCAACTTTAGATACAAAGCTCTAACAAGGTACCTCAAAATCGCAGAGCGCGCCATCGCATCGGGAGCCTGACCAAATACTTTCCGCTCTGTCTGATTTATAGCTTCCATTTGATGGTCACGCAGCTGAGCTTTCATATCGCCGCGGTGCCTTTCCTCGGCTACACTAGTTGCGCGCGATTCCTCTAGGACATTTTCTGGCTGGCGGCGCCATATCCTCTCCCGCTACATAGTTGTACACGGCAAAACGATTTACTAGGCGACTTGAGATAGTCTAACTATATACTATCTCAAGTCGCCTAGTAAATCGTTTTGCCGCGGCCTGCAGCCAAGTCAACGCCAGGAAAATGCCATGCAAAACGTCCACAAGCTCCACCTTAGTGTGATGTGCCTTGCATAACTGCACCACCTGAACCCTGAATGTTTCTTGTGTTTTTTTTCAATACGGCCTCATCCGCATTCCGGGCTCCCTTGGAGTGCGAGGGTAACTCTACTGGTCGCTTCTCCCCAAAGTCCTCCCATTTTCTAGGTCTTCGCGAATTTACTGTCAAGGTTTGCACCTATCCAGTTCTCGTAATCGTTACCGGGTTGGTGGCGCTATAAAGCCCGGTTATCACCAACCGCTGCGACCGATTGGTCTGTTAGCCGAGTTCAGATGTGTGCCTGTAGAACCGTGGGCCGTTTGAGCTCTTGACTTGTTACGCCACGTTTGTGTTGTCATCAGGTTTCGGTCGGTGCGCTAATTCTGCAGATCTTTACCCGACGTGCCGTTTAGAGCAACGACTATGCCGTACGATATCGAAGTATCGAAGATGCCGAAGAGAGAGGGAAGCCTCGTCGCACCCAGAGTTCCTATGAGGTGCACCTGCTTCGCCCCTCTCCAACCCGCATTTAAGCAGGCATTCACCTTTCCGCTGCTCCATCTAAACCCTCCATCGGCGGGCATCTGAAGTTGTGGCAATTTAGATAGACACCATTCCTCTGTCGTTAGTTGTCGCCGAAGTGCAACCCCTTCGTCTGGCTGCTATTCTGTTAATTGTATCACTATTATTGATACTGCCGTAGCTGCTACTACTGCTGATACTGCTGCTACAACTACTGCAGTTATTTGAAAAGGCCTGCTATTCTTGCTGCAATTCTGACCACAACTAGTTTACTTAGATCGTCTGTCTGTGAGAGTGTAGAGCAGTCGGTACCGACCGTACCGAACAAGCATTTCAGCTTCTGATCAGCTCTAGCAGCTTGTAGCGATGCGTCTTATTCTATTCAGCTTTCAATAGCCAGCGTATCTTCGTTCGACGTCATATGGCTTATCATACACTGAAGGAAGATCTCATTAACCAGATATCGAGTGCTGTGGTTACGGTTGCTGTGGCGACTGTTGAGTTGGTGTTGCTCCCGCTGCTGCTGATACCCCGAGTTTCACTCGCCGGCGATTCGGACAATGGCCAAAACGATCGGCCAGGTGTCATGTCTGCTAGTTGTCCTACTGATTTCCAATTCGAAAACGCCCGTAGTGCACGCTGGCAGGGCACGCCCGCTTACGAACTCTGCCGCGGCGAAGTTGGCCGCACAGAACTCGAAGTACTACGCCGCAACGTACAGTGCCTGCAAGCTGACAAGACCGCTTAACCCTGTCGAGCTGGTGAAGGCGCGCAAGTACGCTACGGAGCTCTTCAGGAAGTGTGGCTCAAAAATCGTTATTCACTTCGCGACCAAGTTTTCGTTTCCTGCGTACGGTGAGTCATATTGTCGTCTTCTTCCGCCAAACGACTTACTGGCGCTACTGTTCAATTCAATTCAATTCAAGTGTTCCTTTACTAGTGTTTTCAAAGGGTAGAAGATGATTAGAAATGCCGTTATGCTAGTAGACAACAGAGGCGGTTGAACAGGGAAGAATCTGCGGAAGTAGGTAAGTATATGCACGGCCACTATAGCAGTCGGTTGTAGAAGAATGCAGTACGCCGTTCTTGGAAGATTAATATCCGCCATCGAGTGACAGTGATTAAACATACGTGCAGTTTGCTTAAGCAAACTTAGCCAACCACATGCATAGCTCGACACGTTTCAAGCTCGCCATTACTCAGTTCTTTGTAAACAGGAACCCACCCTTAGTATCCTTCCTATCTTTCGAATAGCCATTGCATCATATCTTGCAAGGGAAATTAAGCGACACTGTAGAGCGATTGTCGTGTTTCTGTCTGCTCCTTAAATTGCAAACAAGGTTGTTCTATTGCAGCAATCCCTTGGCCGAATCCAAACGCAAACGAGCCGGGCAGTAAACGATATTCACAGTTTCTTTTTTTTTACCTAGAACTTAAGCGTTGTAAAATGCAAGCCACGTTAAAAAAATTATATATATATATATATATATATATATATATACATATACTCAGCCATTGAGTCGGACGGTCGCACTGGTGCGAGCCCCCGCTTAAATTGCCTAGATTGCAAGCTATATCTGGCTTTTTAACGGGAGTTTTGTCACAAACCATCGTGGCCACCAGTGTGACTGAACTGTGAGATCCAACACCGTCAAACAGTTCCATTTTGCATTTAAAAGATGCAAAATTGTTATAATTCGCCGCGTCACTGTGTTAGATAGGTTAGCAGTGCGTTCACTACTGCAAAGGCCTGTCTGAAGTGCAATTTAGCGTTTTTAAGTTAAAGTGATTGTGCCGGTTTTAAGATTTAGGCAAGGTGAGTCTACCTATATAGTTGTTCCCAAACGCAACATAATTTTAACAGACCTTACTAATCTGTCAATTATAATTTGCTCAGGTGAGGACCACACTATCGCCTTAAACGACTTTCTGAACAAACATTTTACACACACTGTCCGACGTCGTGCCTTTAGAGAAACTCCTTCCACTGAAGCGCGAGTATCTAAAAGGCAACAGCGACGTGAAGACTACGGAACCACTCAAAAACTTTCTAGCCAAAACCGATCCAAATGCGCTTATGAGGTGCTGGACGCCAAACACACCATACACAACATGCAGGCCACCGAAGTTGTAGAACACTGGGCCAACACGATGACACAACCACCCCCTGAACCACTCCCTTGCCCCGTATACACTCCCAACTCTGATCTCCTTGAGGTTTCCCTCCCTATCTCTCTAAAGGAAACCCACGTAGCTCTCCGCGGACCTTCCAAAGCACTAGGTTTGGACGGGATTTGTCTTTCGTCCCTCCGTAAACTCCCGTTAGAAGTAGTCTGTTGTATTCTTAACATACTATTAATTAGCGATGTTGCCTCAGCCCATGAAACTGCTCGCTTAGCGTTTATCCCTAAAATTAACAATGCCACATCCCCAAGCGATCTGCGACTATCTATTAGTTCATACTTACAACGAACGCTTAACAAAATTCTCTCTAGACGCCTCCACAACTCTATTAAGCTTCTCCCAATCCAGCGAGCGTTTCTCCCCTATAATGGTACTTTGGAGAATCTTGCGATTCTGTATGGTATCCTTAACGATGCCAAGTCTGCAGGACGTGAGCGCAGATTCGCCTCAATCGACCTCCGTAAGGCGTTCGACATAGTGAGTCATGACTCCGTCCTGTGGTCACTCCGGACTCGCGGATACCCGGAGGTATTCAATAATTATATCGAACGCTTGTACCTCTCATCTAAAACTCTCATAGAATTTGGACAAGAATCTAGCACACTTCGGCCAACTAAAGGTGTTAGGCAGGGAGATCCTCTGCCCCCCTTTTTATTTAATCTAGTTCTCGACGACATTCTTTCAAAATTAGACAAAACTAATATCGGGTACCAACTTGCTGATGACTTCCGCCTTATGGGCTTAGCCTTAGCGGATGATCTTATCCTCCTAGCCTCCACGAAATCTACTCTCCAACGGCTCCTTAATATTGCGGACCCACTTTTGAAATCCCGACGCCTTGAAATTAATATTAATAAAAGCTTTACTATCTCCCACCTATTTAATAGGAAGAAATGTAAAGGTTTTATCATTACCGTACTAGAATTTAACGTTGGAGATCGGCAATTGCCAGCTAAAGGTATGAGCGATGGATGACAGCAATGGCAGAGTTGACTCCACCAAGGATATACTCGTTAATTCACACAACAGACTCACGATAGCTCCCCTTAAACCCCACCAAAGACTCAA